>OX637537.1:20223059-20293059 GCA_951800035.1 Linnaemya tessellans
TAATAATAATTAATAAAGAACATGTGTTATAACTATTAGATTCAAAACCTGAATTTGTTTAGTTTTAACGTAGTATTTAAATACATCAGTATGCTATCTAGAATTCAGTATTAAATTTGTACTCAAAAAGAAAAGTACTGCATTTTTCTTTACATTGGTTCTTCGAGCCATTAAAAAAATAATTATTATTATTGTCGTGGCTAAACAGCGGCAAGTTGTGAAAATTTTCTAAATATTACAAAAGCGTTGTCATAGCTAACAGCGACAAATTAAAAAAAAAATCATGTCGACCAGCAGAATCAAATATTACTCAAAGCAGAGTGAATTAAAATCTGCAATTGAAAGTATTGATGCTGGTATTGAAACCACTAGGCATTGTCAACTAAAACCAAATTTGGAAAGGTTGGAAAGCTTTTGGAGAAATTTCGGCAGCAATCACCAAAACATTTTAAAGGAGCATGGGGTGAAAGATGACGAATATTTCAATTACAAAACATATGAAAATATACAAGTCATGGTAGATAATATATCAAAAAAATAAAGTTGTTGTTAGATACAGAAGCCATGGACTCGGATGCTATTAGTAAACAGCAGTTAGAAACAACACAACCACTTAAATTTCCAGAGTCAACAATATTAAATGATATAAGTAAGCAGACAAGATCGCTGATGTCAGAATTTTTCAGATGTGTGCAAGAACTGAAGACTAATTTAGAAGAAGTTGATTTCATTAGCACAATATTCTTGCTGGAAGAAGTTTTAGTATCCTGGAAAGAAGATCTGGATCACGTTAGCGGCATGTATATGAAACTTCTCGTTGATCATACAGTCTCAAATAAAGAAGTAATCGATGCCTATAGAGATATAAAAAGCCAGCACAGATCAGCTCAACATAAAGTTTTAAAATTAAATGACATTCAAATTCTACATTTTAATGGAAATATTGAAGAATGGTCTTCTTTTCATGACATGTATACAAAATTGATACATGAAGACGAGATAATCTCGAACGTGGAAAAGATGTTTCACCTCAAATCTTTAGTTAAGAATGAGGCATTTAAAATTATTAAACATTAAGCAGTATCTGAAACAAACTACGATGCAGCCTGGGAAATATTGAACCAAAGATTTAATAACAAACGAGTATTATTCCAATCCTTTATGTACAAAATATTGGACCAACCAAATATAAACATAACAGCGCATCGATGATTAAATCATCGCTACAATATAGATGATGCAGATGAAGTTATTGCTTGTATAGCAGCTCGAAAATTAGATAAAGAAGGGTTAATGCTGTACGAACAACATACAAGAAAATCAAAAGAGATACAAGCGCTTACTGATGTGCTTGAGTGTTTAGAACAACAGTACCAGAGCCTAGAAGCGTCGAAAAACAAAAAATCGTACAATTTCAACTATAACCACAATCATATCGAAAGAAAACAACAATCAAAAGCTATAAATTTTTTAACGGAAAAAAATGTTTGCTTGTATTGTAAAAACTCAGGACATACTACAGATATTTGTAGGCAATTTCTAGCACTTGAAGTAAAAGAGTGACATGCCTGGGCTAGAACTGAAAAGGTATGCTTCAAATGTCATAAACACACATTTGTTTCAAAATGTGAAAGCAAACTAACATGTACCACTTGCGGAATGGCTCATCACACAACATTACATTTAACATCATCAACAAAATCATGTGTTATTAGCGACAGCACAAGTGCAAGTGCAAACGGAGGAAGTGTACTATTAAAAGCACTTATTGATCAAGGTTTACAAACGACTTTCATTAGTGAAGAAGCTGCGCAAACTTTGCAGCTAAAAAGAATGAAGATAAATACTGAGCTACACGGAATTGGAAACATTTTACTTGGACTAACTAAAAGCAAAATGGAAATAGAAATATAACCTATATTTAAAAGTAATGAAAGATTTAAAGTTAAAGCATTGATTTTACTAACTCTGTCGTATGTTAATCCAGATCCTTCACTAAATTTCCAAATAAAGGAATGGTATAAATATAAGTTAGCTGATCCAAATTTCGATAAAGCAGAAACAATAGACATCGTAATAGGTGGTGGTTTGTTTGCTGAAATTCTACAAGGTGGCGTTTACAAGAAGAATGGAATACTTGGACAAAGGACTAAGCTCGGTTTAATCTTATCAGGCCAGCTGCAATTTAAGAAACCAAAAAATAAAACAATTGTGAATATGGCAACTAGTATGGAGCGTTTTTTGTAACTTGAAGAAGTTCCATATAACGGCGACACTTTACTTCACGAAGACGAGATATGCATGAAAAATGTTAAGAATACTACTACATAAGATGATGAGAACAGATTTGTCGTTAGACTGCCATTTAAAAATGAAAAAGCACTTAGAGATTCCTACAAGAAGACAATGGCGCGTTTTATGGGGTTGGAAAAAAGACTTAATGCCAACCAGGATCTGAAAGAAGGATATGTGAAGTTGAATGAATATATATCCCTGGGACACATGATTAATGTGCCGAATAATAAAAACGCTAAACACTATCTTTCACATTAGCCAGTAGTAAGACAGTCAAGCATCACAACTAAATTAAGAGTTGTCTTCGATGCTTCATCGAAAACATCAAGCAGCAAAAGTCTAAATGATATTCTATATGTAGGACCGAGACTTCAAAAGGATGTTCTCGATATACTGATTAAATCCAGGTTCCATAAATTTACAATAATAGCTGACGTAAAAAAAAATGTATCGGCAAATTAAATTAAATGTGGAAGACCAAGAATATCAACATATTATATGGAGAAAATCAAAGAAAGAACCTATCGAAGAATATAAATTAACTACAGTTACTTATGGGAATGCTGCAGCTCCATTCTTAGCGGTTCGATCATTATTTGAAATTGCTAATGAATGTACCAACGAAAATTGGAGTGAAATAATAAGACATGATTTTTATATGGATGATTTACTAACAGGAGCAGACACAATACAAGAGTGCCGCAACATAAAAGAAGGTATTTCAAAACAATTGAAAAAATATGGTTTCCATCTTCGTAAATGGTGCTCCAATAGCAAACAAATTGTAGAGCAGCAACAATGTACAGGAGACAATGAAATAATAAAGAATCAAGAAAGTGACAAAATAACAACACTCGGCATGTATTAGAATCCCTCAAAGGATGTATTTTCTTTCAAAATCAACTCTAAAAATAAAGTAAAAGTAACGAAGAGAATGGCGTTATCATATTTGGCAAAAATATTTGACCCGATTGGAATTTTAACACCTATAACAGTCACTGCTAAATTATTCATTCAGCAATTATGGATGATGAAGATAAATTGGGACGAGGAACTTAATAATAATTTACAAACAGAATGGAGCAAGCTCATCGACAATCTGTATGCGGTGGAAGATATAAAAATTTCAAGATGGGTGAATACAATATCTCTGGAAAAAGTTCAACTTCTGGCATTCGCAGATTCATCAGAAAAAGCGTATGCAGCGGTGATTTATATAAAACCTTCAGATAAAGTATCAATTTTAACTGCTAAATCGAAAGTGAACCCAATAAAAAACAAGAAAATACTTCCAAAATTAGAACTATGTGCTGCTCAACTCTTAGTAAAGCTTTGCAGGAAGGTTAAAGAAATAATCAACAACGACGCAGAAGTTAATCTATGGAGCGACTCAATGATAGTGCCTGCTTGGATAAAAAATAACAAAAACAAAGACAATTTCGTCCGAACAAGAGTGACTGAAATAACAGCAACAATTTCAAATGCAGAATGGCAATACGTTACATCAAAAGAAAATCCATCTGATTTGGGCTCCAAAGATATTCCAGTAGATAAACTTTGTAAAACAACACTTAGGTGGAATGGTCCAGTATGGCTACGAAACCCAAAGGATCAATGGTCAAAAGAGCAGAGTGTAATAGTTACGACAGCGACTGTAGATACAGTACAGAAAAACCAGATGCTGGGAATTCTGAAAAAATATTCATCGTTTAGAAAGCTAAGAAGAGTATTGGCTTATGTTCTCCGGTTTATCACAAAACTAAAAGGTATAAAAAATCTTCCAGAATATTTGACAAAAAAAGAAATCCAAAATGCAGAAATATTCATAATAAAAATGCATCAAGCAGAAGAATGGCATATGGAGTTAACAGAACTACGATATAAAAAACAACTTAATCATCGCCATAAGTTAGCACCTTTGCATCTATATATTGATGAAGATGGTCTTATGAGAGTGGGAGGACGACTTCATTTTTCGAATTTAACTCAAAATCAAAAACATCCTGTATTAATACAAAAGTCATCATTGGCATACCAAATCATTAACGATGCTCACAAAGAAACTCTTCATGGTGGGAACCATCTTGTCGAAAGAACGATCAAGAGAAAGTTCTGGATAGTAAATGCTAAAGTTTGTATAAAGAAGTTCATCAGAAGCTGCGCGATCTGTATTCGATATAAACAAAAAACGAGACAACAATTAATGGGTAGTTTTCCAGAATGTCGTGTAAATCTTTCTGCTGCTTTTGATCACTGTGGAGTTGATTACGCAGGACTCATACAGATAAAGTTTTCAAACGGAAAAGGACAGAGGGCGTACAAGGGTTACGTAGCAGTATTTATTTGTATGACGACAAAAGCTGTGCATTTAGAAGCAGTTAGCAGTCTAACATCAGAATCGTTTCTGGCCGCGTTGAAAAGATTTTTTGCCAGAAGAGGTAAAAGCAGTCATATGTACTCCGATAATGGGACTAATTTTATCAGAGCTACAAGACTGTTAGATAAAGACTTCGAAAAAGCCATACATCAAAATTCAACTGTGGCACCAATTCTGGAGGAACTGAAAATAAAATGGCATTTTATTCCGGCGGCAAGCCCCCACTTTGGAGGAAATTGGTGATACAAAGCTAACCTTCGAAGAGCTAAGTACTTTGCTAGCTCAGATTGAAGCAATATTGAACTCAAGGCCGTTACAAGCATTAGGTGAAAACGGCATTGATCATCTCACTCCTGGTCATTTTTTGATCGGTCGTCTTTTGATAGAATGTCCAGAACCATGTGATGATAGCAGAATCGGATGTTTAGATAGATGGAAGCTGATTCAAAAACTATAACGTCACTTCTGGAAGCAGTGGGCGGCGGATTATTTAACATCTTTGCAACAAAGGTATAAATGGACGACAGTTCAAGAAAATATAAAGGAGGGCCAGATTGTCATCGTAATAAATGAAGACACATGCCCTGCAAGATGGCCGCTTGGTAGAATTACAGAGGTGCACCCCGGTAAAGATGCTCTAGTAAGAACAGTAACGCTAAAGACAGAAGATAACATAATCAAAAGGCCAATTACAAAAATATGTCCTCTTGAAAATGCCAATAGAGAATAAAGTCAGCCAAATGCTACAGCAGTAAATTTTGTGAGATATAAGCCGAAAGCAGCCAATAATATGGTATATATGTTGACAGTTATACTCGCTATAATAGCAGGAGTTTCAGCACAACCGACGAAAACTGGATGCACAATAAACGAATTCAAGCCCAGTACTGTATATTTGGACCACATAGGTGTTGTCCATGTTACGTCTTCGTATTGGAATTTAGTCGTATATTTCAATATGCAATCTTTTTTCAAGGTTATAAATAAATCAGAGAAGGTAAAGGGTACTATGACGACAACTTGCAGTAAGCTAAGAGGTTTTGAAGATCAATGTAATCACTTCCTTGATGCAATGAAACGTCAATTACATAGTTTGAATACCACCAAAAAAAATACCACCTTCTTTTGCTTTCCCTCCGAAAGCAAAAGAAGGAAGAGAGCACCTTTTGAATTTATTGAATTAATGCAGCATGTACTTTTTGGTACAATGGATGCAGAGGACCGAAGAGAGTTAGAGAATAATATGAAAAACACATTGGGCAATCAATACCACTTAAAGTTTGTAATAAAAAAACAAACTTCTGTCATTGATTCTACATTAAATATACTTCGAAGAACAAGGGAAGAGATTAGTAGTAAATTCAGGAGCATTGCCGACCGCGTGAATAACATCACAGAGACAATGAAAGAAGTATACTTTGTGTATCGAGAATCAATAAAGTTTTTCATGGTTACTAAAGACCTGCAGATGATTATTGAAGAAAAAGAGAAAGTGCAAACCGGAATAATAGAAATGCTGATAGACATTTACCATGGAAAATTGAATCCAGCGCTCATAACTCCAGTACAACTGCAAGAAGAAGTTATGAAAATAAAAGATCGAGTTCCTGAGGATCTAAAGTTACCCGGAAACAAACATAATCAATTGCAGACAATTTATAAGCTGATGACAGCTAAAGCAACAATCATAGAAAACCAGCTAGTAATAACTGCTACAATACCTCTATTTAGTGATCATGTTTCCCAAATTCATCGCGTTGTACCTATACCAATCGACATAATGGGAAGCAAAATGATTATACAAGCTAGAGGGCACTATCTGATATACAATTTTAATATGGATATATATTATATAATGATGCAATCAGAACTTAACAATTGTCAAAAAATCCTCAGAGACGAGTTCGTGTGCGACGGAGGTTGGCCATGGATTGATGCAAACGACCAATCATGTGAAGTTTCAGCACTGAAGCCACAAATAAAACCACACTGCAAGTTTCAGGAAATAAAGATAGAATATTTTTGGAAAAAATTGCATCAGGCTAATAAGTGGTTATTTAAACTGTTTAATAAAACCTCAGCTCATATTCTCTGCCTGCCTGGTCGGCAGAAAGTGTTCGAATTACCATTGCAGGGTACGGTGCTTCTGGATCCTGGATGTACTATCAGAGTGCTGGGAGGTACAATGAACGCTCCATACATGATGGAATCGGAAAGAAATGAAGAGGAAGTATCAATGGTAACAACTGACGTCCCTCAGATGTCAGAGCTAAACATAATGCCCTTGGGTCCGATGATGATAAATCATTCTAACCAGATTGAAGAACTGATGAACCAGCTAGAAGGCATTAAGAAGGAAAATATAGAACTTCGCGGCTTAAACTTTCATCATACCAGCGGACATTTATCATTAATCCTAGTGTTGGTGAACAACTACATTTATATATTACAATATTTCGTATTACTCATATATTGCCTATATATTTTTTCATATTAAGCCACAGTGCATAGTTATCATAAAAAAAAGAAGAGAAATTTTCTATTTCAACAGAGATTAAAATATTTGCATATTAATACTGCACTCCGAATATGTAACGTTATATTATATTGTTTATTATTAAGCTTATATATTGCTTATTATTAAGCTTATATATATTGCTTATTATTAAGTTTATTTGTAATACGTATGTACATACATATATGGAATTATCATTATCTCCCGTTTTATGGATTATACACATTATTTCTTTTCTTTAACATTTTTATAACTTCTTTTGAAATTAAATTGAAAGTCAATCGTCATTAAATACAGAAATTGATATTACTGAAAAAATCTCTTTTAATTGAAATAGACAAAAAGTGGAAAAAGGGTATTTAGCAGAAAAACACACACTAGTTTCCTCAAAATACTCTTCTTAAACATTGGTGCCGAAACCCAGGAATCATTTCCATGATTCATTGAATATTGGTGGCATTGTAGAGTTATAAACGCATAGCGTACTTTTTGCTTAGTACCTTTACTTACTGGACTTGTACTGTCCCAACTATCTAACCTGTAGCGGATTTCAACTGGCTAACTTGTAAAGACTTCTGCTCGAAGTGGGCTAAGTATTTCAATCTTAATAATTAACTGAAACAATTTGTTTAATATTTACCTGCGTAACTATTGCTTATATCTTGTGATTAAAACGAATAGATTAATTCTAACCAAACAATCTTTTGTGCCACTATATTGAAGTTTAAAATAATGGTAGATATCTCTCATGTTATCGAAGGACAACGCATGTTGTTCACAATTTTGGAAAAAACAAAGCAAACTTTCACATCCAAAACAAACATAACACGTGGCTACGCCGAAAGTGTATTAGAAAAAGTCGAAGCATCCTTTAAATTATTTAAAGATGTTCATAGTCAACTAGTAGAAACGGTACATGAAAATTCTATTAATGTTTCCCAAGTACGTTACTTTTCGGAAGATTTATATTATGCGTTTCAGGATTTGTTTTTGTCATTAATTGATGAGATAGATGAACAATCTAATTCTCGGTCGCCCGGTTTTCATTTAAGTACGTTTGCAACAATAGCGCACAATAGAAATGAAAGAATTGTCGCTGAAGCTCGTCTACCAAAAATAAACATACCAGTGTTATCAGGAGATTACTTATCCTGGACTTCATATAAAGATTTGTTTACTTCCTTGGTTCATAATAATCAAGCATTAATCAATGTACAGAAGTACTACTATTTAAAAGGTTCATGTTCCGGTACTCCACTAGACATTGTAAACGAATACCCAGCTTCAGATGCCAGTTACGGTCTAGCTTGGAAAGCTTTAAAGAACCGCTTCCATAACAAAAGAAAAATCGTTGACACTATTCTGAACAAGTTGTTTTCTATATCACCCTCTAACGGTTCTGCTCAGAGCATTCAAACTATTTTAGATAGTACACGCAATTGTCTTGCGTTATTACGCACTCTCGATATAAGTTCCGATGGATGGGACGCAATTCTTTTTTACGTGACGGTTAGTAAACTAGACAGTCAGACTCGTAAGGAATGGGAACAGTCGTTAAAGGCATCTACGGAAATTCCTCCAATTAATACACTTTTTGAGTTCCTAGAAACGTCGTTCAGAATATTAGAAACTATCTCGGAGCCTCAACATTCACAGCAAAGCTTTAATAAATCATCTCGAGCTTCATATTCCTATAGAAACAAGAATAATTTCCGACGGAATGTTCATGTCTCTGCCGCCAGCAATGATATTATTTGTCCCTGCTGTGACAAACGTCACCTGTTATTCAAATGCTTTAAATTTGCTGCAATGTCGTCTGAATATAAACGTACTTTTATAAATGAAAAGAAAATCTATCGAAACTGCCTTAGTACAGGCCACTTTAGCCGCAATTGTAATTCAATATCACGTTGCCAAATATGTCAGCAGAAGCACCACACCACTGTGATTACAAAACACAATTGTAACAACATACAAACAACAGCGTCATTAAATTCTGCTGCCTCGCAGTCGAGCGAGAATATTATTGCAAATATAGTATGCCATTGCAGCAATATAATTGAACAGCCTCAAATACCTTTAGCTACAATACGTGTGGTAATAAAAACTCAATATGGAAGTTTCAACTTAAGGGCGATTCTGGACCAGTGTGCTCAAGCATCGTTTATAACTAACAACGCAACTGAAATTTTAAAACTTCCAATGACCAAAACTCATGTTCAGATTAGCGGTGTTGGTGGTAATGATTACATCTCGAAGAAATCAGTTCATGTCAAATGGTTATCGAATACGGATAAAGATTTTGAAATAACTTGTAAGGCCTTTATTTTGCCAAAGATAACTGCTTATCAGCATCGGGCAATATCTGCGTCATCTTTACCAAATTTAAATAATTATGCACTAGCCGATCCATATTTCACCGACCGTGGGCAGATATTTTGTTGGGCGGAGATGTCTATGGAGATATTGTTTTACCTCATCAAAGAAAATTAAACGGCGGCTTATTATTGCAGCTTACACATTTTGGTTGGGTAGTATCTGGGCCGACAGCTCCAACCTCGCACCATCACAATAACATAAATGTAAACATTTGCTCATTAGAACTGCAATTACGAGCATTTTGGGAGCAGGAAGAAATATTAGAAAAACGACAGTTGACGGATGAAGAAGAACTCTGTAAAAAACTATTTCCAAGAAACTACAACACGTGTCAGTGATGGTCGTTATACAGTATCTTTGCCTTTCAAAACTTCCTTAAAAGGTATTCCGTTACCCCTATTTCGACATACTGATTAGAGTGCTCTTTCAAGACTGAAAAGTGTTGAAGCAACGTGTAAAAATAGCCATACATTTGGCGATTTATATTCTAATTTTATGAAAGAGTATGAAAGTCTTGGGCACATGTCTAAAATGGGGAAATATCCAACTGATTTAACCAAAAATGGTTATTTTTTACCACATCATGGTGTTTTAAGAGACAGTAGCTCTACCACTAAGTTAAGAGTCGTTTTTGATGGTAGCTCTAAGACAACATATCAAACCTCTCTAAATGATGAGCTTGCTGCAGGTTCACCCTTGCAAAATAATCTTCCGACAATTATAACACGATGGAAGCGATTCCGTATTGGGTTTAGGGCGGACTTAGAGAAAATGTTTCGACAAATAAATGTAGTTAAAGAACACCAGAAATACCAGCAAATACTATGGCGAAATCCTGATTCAGATAATATTTTCATATATAATCTCACTACTGTCACTTACGGCACTAAACCAGCTCCATTTCTTTCGATAAGAGTTTTGCAACAACTGTCTGTGGATGAAAAGGATGCATTTCCATTGGCCTGTAAGGTACTCAACAGTGATACCTATGTTGATGACGTCATTTCTGGCGCAGATGACTTTAAGCAAGCGTTAAAACTTCATTCCGACCTTTGTGAACTATTGAAACGAGAAAAATTTAATTTACACAAATGGACTTCAAACTCAAAAGAGCTGTTGGCATGTATTACACCTAAACTTAGAGAAGATTCAAATATTTATGAAATAAATGATGACCATTACGTAAAAGCACTTGACCTTGAATGGAACACTTGTTCGGACTATTTTTCTTTTAAAATTAATTTTAAAAATAATGACGATAAAGTTACAAAACGAAGCTTACTGTCAGATGCAGCAAAACTGTATGATCGAGTTCCAAAACTTATGGCTACTAGGTCTACAGTGGAATGATTTTCTACCAGATGCTTTGAATCAACGATGGCTAGACTACAGAAATAATTTAGGGAAGCTTAGATTATTAAAATACCTAGATGGATAGGCCCATCAAAGAATAAAAAAGTCGAACTTCACGGATTCTCCGATTCTTCCAAACTAGCATTTGCAGCTGTGGTTTACTCTAAAATTACCCTAGATGATGGTTGTGTGAAAATAAGCTTACTGCAGGCAAAAACTAAATGTTGGTCCACTTAAACGTCTTACCATACCCAGAATGGAACTATGTGGAGCTACGTTACTAGTTAATCTCGTTAGTAAAATAACCTCAACGCTAGATTGTGAAGTAGATGACATACATTATTGGACTGATAGCACAACTGTTTTATCCTGGATAAGAGGACAATCATCCAGATGGCCAGTTTACGTCGGAAACAGAGTAGCAGAAATACAACGGAAATCAAATAACACTCAGTGGAGATATGTTTCAACTACAGATAATCCAGCTGATTGCGCGTCTCGAGGAGTTTCAGCAGAAGAACTCTCAAGTCATGAGCTTTGGTGAAACGGACCTAATTTAAGGAAAAGTGGCCCAGACAGCCTAATTTTTATTTTGAAACCGCAGAAGAAGCAACTTGAAGCGCTAACTTGACCGAATGTGAAGTCACTGAATATCCTGAAATTCTCAAGCGTTTTTCATCTCTTACAAAACTAGTTCGAGTAGTTGCATATAGAATCCGTTTTAAAAATAATTCGTTGCTTAATAGAAAACCACAGATACACTGTAATAGTAAGAAGAAAGGTTTTCTTACCAGCAGCGAGCTGAAATATGCTCTCTTAAAAATTATTAAAATATCTCAGCGAACCGATTTTCCAAATGAAATTGTTAAGAAAAAATGTAAGAATTACATAAATAAATCAATAACTAGATTATGCCCTTTTATTGATAGCTCCGAAATTCTCAGGGTTAGAGGACGAATTCAAAATTCAGATTTGTGTTACCAATCGAAGCATCAAATTTTACTTTCAAAGTGAAATCCTGAATCTTATTTAATTTTGTTAGATGCTCATATCAAAACCTTACATGGTGGCTTCATACAGATGAAGTCGTATGTTGCGAGAAAATATTGGATTCTGTCGGCAAGATGTCTTGCAAGAAGAGTTTTATGCCAATGTATGGTTTGCTTCAGGTACAATGCAACGGCTAGACAACAATTCATGGGAAGTCTCCCCAGCGTTCGTCTTAAGCCTGCCCGTCTACTCAAGCAGTCAACAGCTAGGAACTCCATTACAACTAAAGGCTACATATTGTTAGCTTTAGTTGTCGTAGCAAGACTGACTTTTATTTTTCCTTCATTTTTAGTTTTACATTGTACCTTAATCTATGTTATTTAAATGCTCTCTTATTTATGTTCCTTAATCTATGTTATTTACATGCTCTTAAATAAAATGAATATCTCTTAACATGACAATGTGAGATCTATACTTACAAGCTAACTTAATCATGAAGATGACTCTTAAATAATTATAATTATGACTACGTCTACAACTCGGCCGTCCTGAACTCTAGGATCTCCTGATACTAGCTTATTTGTCTATTCTGTTCGATTTACAGGTCCTACTCCGCGTTTCTATACCATTCGCTTCCGCGGTAGGTGTCTGTCCCGTATTTTGTTCTACCTCTTGGTCGTCGTGTTCGTCGAACCGTCTTCTACTTATTTTAAGCCACGGTTTCATGTTTTGCGCTTCCCAAATCCCTTCGTACGGCCTTTGTGTTTGCTGAAAACCCTCAATGTCCTTGGCACAATATCTGTCGTTGTCTAGCACTTTTATTACCCTAAATGGTCCTCTAAACCTTGGTAACAACTTACTTGAAACACCTACCACTGAGTTATGGTTTTTAATCATTACATAATCTCCCTCCTTATAAACCAGTGGTCTTTTCCGTTTCTCGTTAGCGTAATTCTCATTATAACCTTGAGTCCGTTTCTGAACTTCTTCAGCTTTTTTCCTGATCATATTCAATCCAAAATCATCTCTTTCTTTTTCCTTATCTACAATGTTTTCTTTTAGATTATCTACTAATTTACTTCTTTGAGCTATTCCAAATAACATAACACTTGGATATTGGTTAATACTCCTGTGAATCGTATTGTTCATTGCATGTTCTACATCTGGCAGAGCCCAATGCCACGGCTTTTTTCCCTCTACTGTCCTTAATTTACTGATCATTGGTCCTAAGTCCCTGTTTACTCTTTCCACTTGACCATTTGCCTGTGGAGATCCTGTTGCAATCTTAATATGCTCAATATTATTCTCCTTTAAAAAACCTATCGAACTGCTCCGACGTGAAACAGCTACCTCTATCTGACACAACATAGTTCGGTCTACTATATGCTCTAAAATATTCAGCAAGGGCATCAATTGCCTCCTTGGACTTAGTTGTTTTAGTCGGATATAGTCGCACAAATTTCGTAAAACCATCTATTACAACTAGAATATGTTTCTTCGTAGAATCTTTACTATTAATCGGTCCATAGTGATCTATTTGAACAGTCTGAAATGGTGCATTTCCTTTCGGCACCATATGAATAAAACCTTCTCGTTTTCCGGATTTTGCCGAAAACGTAATACATTTAAGACAGTTTTCTATATGATCCAGCACTTTTTTTCTAATTTTCGGGAACCAATAACTTCGTTTTATTATTTCCACGACTTTGTCTGATCCAACGTGGCCCATTTCGTTATGGTATTTGAAAAGGACATGTTTCTCCATGTGTTCGGGAACACAAAATAATAAATTGTCTTATTCTTTCCTATATATCACACCATTTCTCATCTCATAAAGTCCTTCTCCCCTCTACCTAACATTTCCCTTATTTTTCTCAAACCCTCGTCCTTTGTTTGGGCAATGAACAGATTATCTTCAAATGTATTTTCCTCGATTGACAGTATAGTGTTGCTTCTACTAAGAGCATCAACGTGTTGCATTCTTTTGCCAGATCTGTGCTCTAATTTAAATTCATAGTTCTGTAATTCTAAAGCCCATCTGGCTATTCGTGGGTTTAGCTCTTTTTTTATTCAGCGTCAACGTTAAGGAGTTGCAATCCGTTACCAGTTTAAAATGTATTCCTTGTAAATAAACTCTAAATCTCTTTAAAGCGTATATTATTGCTAGAGTCTCTAACTCGAAACTGTGATAACGAGATTCTACGTCTGTTGTTCTCTTTGAAAAGTAAAATATTGGATGAAATTTATTGTCGTTTTTTCTCTGCAACAATATCGCTCCAAAACCCAATGAACTGGCGTCGCAATGTAATTCTGTTTCATCTTTTGGATCGTAGAGTGCTAGAATGGGGGACTCTATCATTTTCTTTTTTAGCATGTTGAATGATCCTAGCTCAGCTGGTCCTATACTAAATTTTTTTCCCTTTTTAGTAAGATCGTGAAGGGGCTTTGCTATTATTGAAAAATCTTTTATAAACCTACGAAAATAAGAGCACATCCCTATGAAGCTTTGCACTTCTTGTACCCTTTTTGGCACTGGAAAATCCTGTATCGCCCTAATTCCATCATTGTCTGCCTTTATACCACGCTTTGATATTAAATATCCTAAATACCTTAGCTCCAACTTATTTTCCACTAACCGTCTAAAAACTTCTTTTAATATCTTCATATGTTCTTCTACATTTTGTGTCGCCACCATAATATCATCAAGGTATATAACGACTTTTCCGTCTTGTATCATGTCGCTAAATATTCTATTTATAAACCGTTGAAAAGTAAAGGGTGCATTTGTAAGTCCAAAAGGCATCCTTAGGAACTCAAACTGTCCTAACGTTGTTGTAAATGACGTATATTTTACTGAATCCTGATGCATATAAACATGATAGTAGCCATTTCTTAAATCCATTTTCGAAAACATACTTTTGTTTACTAATCTATCTAATAAATCGTCAATTACGGGTATTGGGTATTTCGTTTTAGTAGTAATTTTATTTAGTTCCCTAAAATCGACACACATTTTTAGATCACCTGTTTTTTTCTTTACCAACACTATTGGCGACGCATATGCAGACTCACTTGGACGTATGAAACCTCTCGCCACATGTTCGTCTAATAGGGCCTGTAGTTGTGCCCTTTCAGAATATGATAGCCTTCTTGGTAAGTAATTAAATACCTTCCGATTATCTACTATCAAACGCATTTCGCATTTAATTGATGGTTCGTTAGGCTGTTTTGGACTTACATATGAAACCTCAAATAATTTCTCAAAATCTGTTTTCTGTTTAAAAGTAAGTTGTTTTCCAAGATCATATTCCAATTTTATTTCTTCACAGTCAATAAGCAACATCTGTCTATCAAAATTATCTAAATCAGTATACCCCCATCTATCAGCAGTGCTTAGCTTTGCTTGTTGTAACCTATCACTGATTTCATTTTTCTGTACAATCTTTGGCCTAAAATTCATTAAACTACTTCCTGAAGTGTTACTGCAATCATTCTTGCTGTCCCGCTGTACACTTTCATTTCTCAGTTTTGTAATATTGTCCGTTTTAATTTCTTTAAAAGTAACATGTTTTGTTTTACTTTGCTTAAGAAAATCCCTACCCAAAACCATAGCGTATCCCACAGATTCATTATCAACGACCAGTAATTTCATTAAAACATTTTTATTAGCAAAAAAAATTAAACATTTTATAACTCCACATATTTTCAATTTACTTTTATTAATGCCAACATAACTTCTTTCATTGTTTTGAAATATTTCTACCTTTTCGGAACGTACATCTGTCTAATGAAACTCACAGGACTGCCTGAATCTATGAGACATTCTAGAAATATACACACACTTTCATTATGATTTGTAAAAAACTTAACATTTAGAAAGCTTACATAATCATTTTGAACATATTTCCGTTGAATTTTTTTGTACAAAGTGCAGTCTTTAGCTTGATGTCCCACAGCTCCACAAACAAAACATGTGCCATCCTCTCGCTTCGGCTTGCGGCATTCGCTGGCTATGTGGCCTTTGCTATTACAGTTGTAGCATTTGACTTCCCGTCTATTAGTTGGTTCTAGCGTATTCATCTTACCACTATCGTTATTCGCTCTATTATCTTGACTATATTTCCGCTGAGTGAGTTCAACATTACGAAATGCTTGAAGAACTTAATTTTTTGTAGTAAAACCACGTACTTTCGCCGTGTTCCGCAAACTAACATCAGGAATGCCCTCTATAACATATTCGATGAACTCATCATCATCCACTTTAAGGCTGTTCGCCAACATAAGTTTTTCGGTAAAATATGTTTCAAACCTTTCGCCCCTTTGCCATCGTCGGTTTTGTATTTTATTTCGGATCTGTAATTTTGATTCCTTCGTACTAAACATTCTCTCCATGTCATTCAAAAACTCATCAAGCGGCTCACTCATATGTTTTGGATTCGTATATAGCCACTCCTGCGCCTTACCCTTTAACTTGCTACATATCAGTGCACGCACAGTGTTATCATCTACCACATAATTTGGACATATATTGTTTACGATTGATCGCCAAATTGTAAAATTGCTGTCACCATCGAAAATAGGTAAAAGTTCTTTCAACGTTTCAAAAGGAATGTTATTCGTACATTTTTTTCCCCCAGAACATTTATTTTCATTTATGTTGCACTCAGCCAACTCGTTTTCAAGTTCTAATAATCGTTTTTTCTTTTCTAGAATTTCTATTTGCCTTTTTAATATTTCAAGTTCTTCACGTTGTTTAACTGTCTCAGCTTTTTCATCGTTTTCTGCACTTTTCTCCATCTTGTCTTCTATATTTTCTAAAACTTTACTTTTTGCTGTCTCTACGTTGTCGTTACTATCGCAATCTCCGCTTTCTCCTTCACATTGTTGTGTCTCTACATTTTCCTTTTGCATTTTAACCTCGTCATCATCTTTACTTTGTCTTTCATTTGTAGTGTAATCAAAAATGCCGTTGAAATCGTTGTTTTTGCATTCTTGTTTATCACCATAATTTTTTCCCGTTAGCGCTGCCGTTTCTTGCTGAGACATTTCGTCTTCTGGCATACACAAATCTTGAATACAAGTTTTTAATTTTTCAGGGTCACTTTGTATTCTGGAAATTATAATATATTTTGTGCCACTCGACTCAATGCCGTTGTTTTGACACCACAATTTCAAGTCTTTTAGCAATATCTTTTTTATGTCGGTGGCCGACATACATATTTGGTTGTGTATATTAAATTAAAAAAAATCAACACGCAAATTCGACCACTTCTGATTTGTTAGCTTTAGTTGTCGTAGCAAGACTGACTTTTACTTTTCTTTCATTTTTAGTTTTACATTGTACCTTAATCTATGTTATTTAAATGCTCTCTTATCTATGTTCCTTAATCTATCTCCCATACCTAAATACGGGCGGCAAGCGTTTTTTAGCTGTCAAAAGTTCTCATGTTCATACATTTTGTATGGAGCATACCGAAATAACACGGCGGCAACTCTTTGCTATTGGAAAATCCGATTTTGACAGAGCGTTTTCTAATGAAGTTGGTTGCAAAAGAAGAGAATTGTAACTAGAGAAAAAGAGCAAAGATTTACAAAAGTGAAATATATAATAAAAGAAAAAATTTGTGCACTTCGTATTAGAAAATGGTGGTAAGAAAATATTTACAATATGATTATATACATAAATATGTATGCACGTTTGTAATTTGTACAAAATTTCAATAACAAAATCACAAATGTCGTCCGTCCAGCTGTTAAAATAATCAGGGTTGTTTAATTTGTTTGTTTGATAACCCTGTTTTTATTGTTTTTTTACATAACGCTGCCGCTTTTGTTTAGGTATGGCATTTCAGCGTTAACGCTCAGCGGAAAAAAACGTTCCGCTTTCCGCCCGTATTTAGGTATGGGTGTATGTAATTTACATGCTCTTAAATAAAATGAATATCTCTTAACATGACAATGTGAGATCTACACTTACAAGCTAACTTAATCATGAAGATGACTCTTAAATAATTATAATTATGACTACGTCTACAATATGCTTATTTATTTGTATGGTAACTAAAGCCTTACATTTGGAAGCAGTATCAAGTTTGTCTACAGATTCATTTTTAGCAGCATTCAGACGTTTCGTGGCTCGGCGTAGCAGCTGCACAGATATATACTCTGATTGTGGTACGAATTTCGGAGGAACAAACAGGGAGCTCGAAACTCTTCACCTTAAAAACAAAGCTTTCAGACGAGCTTGGAGGAATCCTTGCCTCCGATGGAGTTACTTGCCACTTCATACCACCAGCTTCGCCAAATTTTGGAGGGCTTTGGGAGACAGAAGTCAAGTCTACGAAGTACCATTTACGCAGAGTAATGCAAAATCCCATTCTGACGTTTGAGGAGCTCAACACGCTCTTGACACAAATCGAAAGTTGCCTGAACTCTAGACCACTATGCCCTTTAAGCTCCGAGCTTGACACAAATCGAAAGTTGCCTGAACTCTAGACCACTATGCCCTTTAAGCTCTGAGCCACCTGATTATAATGCGTTAACTCCAGCACACTTTTTGATTGGCGAGCCTTCGGTATGTAAATCTGAGGAAGATATTCATCAAAATAATATCGACCGTTTGTCAATATGGAAAGTTGATGATAGGTTGAAACAACATTTTTGGTCTCGTTGGTCAACCGAATGGCTTTGCCGTATGCAATCAAGGCCTAATTGGCTAAAAACTACGAGATATGCTGAAATCGGTGATTTAGTCTTATACTTGATGAGTGTCTCCCACCAGGACAATGGCGTCTAGCGCGTATTCAATCAGTCCATCCTGGCAAGGATGGTTGCGTTAGAGTAGTTACACTTCTCTCAAATGGAAAACTATTTAAACGACCTATTTCCAAGCTAGCATTTTTGCCAACTAGAGATCCTCTACAAGATAAGTCTGATCTAGCTGAGCTTCCATACATACGTAATCTAAGCACTGCTGTTCTTAGTGGAGGAGAATGTTGGTGAACAACTACATTTATATATTACAATATTTCGTATTACTCATATATTGCCTATATATTTTTTCGTATTAAGCCACAGTGCATAGTTATCATAAAAAAAAGAAGAGACAATTTTATATTTCAACAGAGATTAAAATATTTGCATATTAATATTGCATCCCGAATATGCAACGTTATATTTTATTGCTTATTATTAAGCTTATTTGTAATACGTACATATATGGAATTATCATTATCTCCCGTTTTATGGATTATACACATTATTTCTTTTCTTAAACATTTTTATAAATTCTTTTGAAATTAAATTGAAAGTCAATCGGTATTCGTTACAGATCTGTCTAGATGCATTACTGAAACAATCTATTTTAATTGAAATAGACAAAAAGTGGAAAAAGGGTGTTTAGCAGAAAAACACACACTAGTTTCCACAAAATACTCATCTTAAACACCTAGTTTTAATTATTTGTTTTGTACTTATTATTTTATCACTAAGAAAATTAGTAGAAACAAGAAGAATTGAATTTTGCAACTTAGAATGTTAAGAATTATCACAAGTTAATAATATTTTATATAACACTGATACAGTACACTAATCTAAAATTAATGCCCCGTGGAGAATGTTCAAGAGAACATAAGAAAATTGATAATGAAACGATTTAAAATAAACACAATTATTTGCTTAAAATTATTAGACAACAGTACATGTGAAAATTGTTAAGCAAAACGGTCCTAAATAAACACAAGTGTTTTCTTATATTTTTCTTATATTATTCACAAAAAAGTGAAACGGTATATATAGGTTTGTCATTCCGTGTGTAATTTCTTCGATATGCACATGGGACCCCATAAAGTATATATATATATATATATATATATATATATATATATATATATATATATATATATATATATTCTGGATACTTATGAATAGCGATGACGGTTGAGCGATGTCCGTCTGTCCGTCCGTCTGTACGTGTACGGTTTTCCCAAGCCCCAGGAGAGCTAGAGACTTCGTTTTTGGACCGTTGGATTGGAAATGAACTTAAATAGAGTGGTATTGAAATTCAAAAAGATCCGAAGTATGGTTCCAGAGCTGGGAAGCTTACACCCATTTCTCGACGCAAAATTTATACCAAAAATCAATTATTTTTTTAATGTTTGTAAATTGAAACTATTTCGTGCTTTAGGAAGTCTCAGTGGTCTATTAAGAACTACAAATATAAAAAAAATTTGGAACAAATACACTTTAGCTACGTACTTCCGATTGAGATCAATAGAAAATTGAAAAATAAGACGAAAGTTTTAAATGGTGAAAATCTCGGAAATGCATAGTTTTCGAGTTATGGACTTCCGAAATTTTCGTATAAAAATGCAATGCTTTCCTAAATTTTTTAATTTACTTAGACAATAGTGGTATCATTTGAAATGTTTTGAAGTAATCCGATGATATATGCAAAATTTATGAAAAAATTCTTCGGCTTCGCTGACTAAAGCTTCTCTGCATAGCCGGCCTTCGGCCGGACTGAAAGATTTTCCCCTCTATGGTATAACAAACACCGGCTTCGCTAACTAAAGCTTCTATGGATAGCCGGCCTTCGGCCGGACTGAAAAATTTTCTCCTTTATGGTATAACAAACACCGGTTTCGTTAACTATATATATATATATATATATATATATATATATATATATATATATATTTATATATATATATATATATATATATATATATACATATATATATATATATATTTATATATATATATATATATATATATATATATATATATATATATATATATACCTAAATAAATTAAAACAAGTAAAAGTGCTATATTCGGCTGTGCCGAATCTTAAATACCCTTCATAGATGTAATTCTTCTTTCTTTCTTGCTAAAACAGGAGGAAGGTTTAATTAAAAGATGTAACATAGTTCTATTTGACAAAAAAATTCAAATTTTTAAACTTTTTGGTGACTTTAATGTACCATAAAATATTTTATTTCAACTATTTAGATTTTTTAAGAGTTTAATACCGATTTTGTTTTTCCTGAATTATAAAATAGTTTGAATTAGCAAAAACAACAACGTCAATTGCCTATTTGGTTACTTCTATATATATTTCAATTTCCCAACCCTGGAAAGGAAATTTAAATTTTTTTACCAATGCAACTCTTAATAGGCATGAAATGGTTTTATTTAAGAAAAACTTAATATTTGTAACCTTTTTGGTCACTTTCATGTACTACAAAATATTGCAGTTATCCAACTCTGGAATCTAAACTTTGATTTTTTTTAATTTTTGATACCAATTTTGTTTTTTCTGAACTAAAAAATAGTAAAAAACCGACGTTAGTTGCCTTTTTGGTTACTTTTATGTATAAAAAAATGTCAATTTCCTATCCCTAGAAGCGAAATTTTAATTTTTTTTTACCAATCCTAGAAAACTTAAAATTGGCAACCATTTTGGTCACTCTCATGTACTAGAATATATTGCATGTACCAAAAAAACTTTAAACTTCCCAACCCTCGAAGTGAAATTTTATTTTTTTTATTTATTTTTAACCAATGCAACTCTTCATGAGGTATACAGTAGTAGTATTTAAAAAAAATTTACAATTTTCAACCATTTTGGTTAACTTCATGAACTATAAAATATTGTACTTGTCCAACCCTGGATTCGAAATTTTTATATTTTTTGGAAATTTTTGGTACCAATTTTGATCTTCTTAAAATATAAAGTAGTCTTAGTTGGCAAAAAAAAACAACGTCAATTGCCTCTTTGGTTACTTTTATATATAAAAAAAAATTTTAATTTCCCAAACCTGGAAGCGAAATTTTAATTTTTAAAATGTTTTTTATCAATGCAAATCTTCATGAGGTATAAAGTAGTTTTGTTTAAGAAAAACTAAAATTTTGTAACCAGTTTCGTTATTACATGTACTACAAAATATTGCATGTACCAAAAAAAAAAAACTTTCATTTTCTCAACCCTGCAAGCGAAATTTTAATTTTTTGTTTGTCAGTGCAACGCTTCATGAGGTATAAAGTAATTTTTTTTTAAGAAAAATTTAAAATTGTTTACCATTTTGGTCACTTTTATGTACTATTAAATATTGCACTTGTCCATCCCTGGATTCGAAATTTTATTTTTGAATTTTTGATACCAATTTTGTTCTTCCTAAGTTATAAGACAGGCTTAGTTAGCAAAAAAAAACAAAACATCAGTTGCCTGTTTGATTACCTTCACGTATAAAAAAAATGCAATTTCCCACCCCTGGAAACAAAATTTGAATTAGAAAAATTTTTTTTGACTAATGCAAATCTTCATGACATATAAAGAGTTTGTGTTAAAGAAAAACTTAAAATTTTTAAAAATTTTAGTTACTATATGTGCTACAAAATACGTAATGGGCCGAAATTTTTTTTTTAATTTTCCATCCCTGGAATAAAAATTTTTATTTTTTTAGTTTTTAATAGACCATCGAGGCTTTCCAAAGCACGAAATAGGCTTAATTTACAAACATTAAAAAAAATTGATTTTTGGTATAAATTTTGCGTCGAGAAGGAGTTGTAAGCTTCCCAGCTCTGGAACCGTATTTCGGATCTTTCTGAATTTCAATACCACTCTATTTAACGAAGTCTCTAGCTGTTCTGGGGGCTTGGGAAAACCGATTTCACAAGGATCCAGAATATATATACTTTATTGATATCGAAGAAATTACACATGGAATGACAAACCTATATATACCCTTTCACTTTTTTGTGAAGGGTATAAAAATGTAGGAAAACTGCGTTTTTATATGAAAATTTCGGAGACCCATAACTCGAAAACTATGCATTTCCGAGACCTTCACTATTTGAAATTTTCGTCTTATATTACAATTTTCTATCGATATGCGAAATTTCATCTCAATCGGAAGTGCGCAGCTAAAGTGTATTTAAGCCAAAAATTTTTCCAGTGATGGGGAACAAAACAATTTTTTTTTCGGCTTATTCAGTATTTTGTAGTTAAATTAAAATTTTTTAACAAATTAAAATTTTTTAACAAATCCTCTTTATACGTCATGAAGACTTTCATTGGCCAAAAAAATTTTTTAATTCAAATTTTGCTTCCAGGGGTGGGAAATTGCATATATTTTTTATACGTGAAAGTAATCAAACAGGCAACTAATGTTGTAGTATTTTTTCCTAACTAAAACTGTCTTATAATCTAGGAAGAACAAAATTTTTAGCAAAAATTCAAAAATAAAAAATAAAAGGGATGGACAAGTGCAATATTTAATAGTACATGAAAGTGACCAAAATGGTTAAAAATTTTAAATTTTTCTTAAAAAAAATTACTTTATAGCTCATGAAGCGTTGCACTGATAAAAAAAAAATTAAAATTTCCCTTCCAGGGTTGGGAAAATAAAAGTGTTTTTTGGTACATGCAATATTTTGTACTACATGTAAAAACCAAAATGGTTGCAAAATTTAAGTTTTTCTAAAACAAAACTACTTTATGCCTCCTTTAGATTTGCATTGATAAAAAAATTTTAAAAATTAAAATTTCGCTTCCAGGGCTGGGAAATTGAAATTTTTTTTTTATACATAAAAGTAACCAAAAAGGCAATTGAAGTTGTTTTTTTTTCTGCTAAAACTATTTTATATTTTAGGAAGAACAAAATTGGTATCCAAAATGTAAAAAAAAAAAATCAAAATTTCGAATCCAGGGTTGGACAAGTGCAATATTTTATAGTTCATGAAGGTGACCAAAATGGTTCAAAATTTTTAATTTCTTTTAAATAATACTACTTTATATCTCATGAAGAGTTGCATTGGTAAAAAAACAACAAAAAATTAAAGTTTCACTTCCAGGGTTGGGAAGTTTAAAGTTTTTTTGTACACACAATATATTGTAGTACATGAAAGTGACCAAAATGTTTGAAAATTTTAAGTTTTTCTTAAATAAAACGACTTTATACCTAATGAAGACTAGGATTGGTAAAAAAAAAATTTAAATTTCGCTTCCAGGGCTGTGAAATTTAAATTTTTTTATACATAAATGTAACCAAAAAGGCAACTAACGTGTGTTTTTTACTAATTAAAACTATTTTTTAGTTCAGGAAAAACAAAGTTGGTATCAAAAATTAAAAAAAAAATCTAAATTTGGATTCCAGAGGTGGAAAGCTGCAATATTTTGTAGTACATGAAAGTGACCAAAATGGTTACAAATATTAAGATTTTCTTAAATAAAACTATTTCATGCCTCAAAATTTCGTTTCCAGGGTTGGGAAATTGAAATATATAAAGGTAACCAAATAGACAATTGACATTGTTGTTTTTGCTAATTAAAACTGTTTTATATTTCAGGAAGAAAAAAATTGGAATTAAAAATCTTAAAAAATCTAAATTTCGTCTCCAGGGTTAGACAAATGAAATATTTTATGGTACATGAAAGTGACCAAAAAGTTTAAAAATTTTAATTTTTTTATCAAGTAAAACTATGGTACACCTCACTAAGAATTGCATTGGTAAAAAAATAAAAATTCGCTTCCAGAGTTGGAAAATCGAAATATTTTTCGTACATAAAAGTCCATACATAAATGCCAAATTTTGTGCTTTTAGTGAATTAAACCTATTAGATATTTCAGAAAAAATTAAACTACATATTATCAAAAAATTATAAATTCAGTTCCAGGGTTGGAAAATCGAAATTTTTTGGTACGTACATTTGGTACCCACATAAATTCCCAATTTTGGTTTTTTTTCAGTGAATTAAACATATTTTATACTTCGCTAAGAATAACATTGGTATTAAAAATTTTTAAATTAAGAATTCGTTTCCAGGGTGGGAAAATCGAAATTTTTTGGTACATAAAAGTAACCATATTAGTTCCCAATTTCGGGTTTTTTCAGTGAATTAAACATATTTTATGTTTTGCTAAGAATTAAATTGGTATTAAACATTTTAAAAACTAAAAATTGGGTTCCAGGGTTTGAAAATCGACATTTTCTGATTCATTAAAGTAACCATATAACTTGTTGTTTTTAATTTTTATGATGAATTATACCTACTTTATATATCAAGAAGAAAAAATTGGTTTTAAAAACCAAAAGAATCTAAAAGACGATTCTACGGTTGGACAATTAGAACTTTTTGAGGTACATGAAACGGATTTTTTCTTTTTGTTTGTAAATTAAACATATTTAATATTTTTGAAAGACGTTCAGATGTATTAGAAATTTATTAGCTTCCTAGCCGAAAAATTTAAACGAAATGAATTACATATGTGAAGGGTATTTAAGATTCGGCACAGCCGAATATAGCACTTTTACTTGTTGTTGATAAAATGTAGGAATGCCGGCGACTAGTTAATAACAATTAATACATTTATCTATAGCCGTTGTCTCCTGT
This sequence comes from Linnaemya tessellans, assembly GCA_951800035.1. Lineage (NCBI taxonomy): Eukaryota > Metazoa > Arthropoda > Insecta > Diptera > Tachinidae > Linnaemya > Linnaemya tessellans. The sequence continues at coordinate 20,248,365 of OX637537.1, forward strand.
GTTTGTTGATAACAAAGAAGTGGTAACACATGTAGAATTTGGTGTGTTTATGTAGTATCCGCTCAAAATAGATGAGCAGAATAATTATATAAAAAATATTCATTTACTAATAACAATTGATAATAATTGATAATGAACATGTGTTATAACTATTAGATGCAAAACCCGAATTTGTTTAGTTTTAACGTAGTATTTAAATACATCAGTATGCTATCTAGAATTCAGTATTAAATTTGTACTCAAGAAGAAAAGTACTACATTTTTCTTTACAGCTGAGTTAAAGAAATACTTCGAGTCACTGATTTTTGGTGTTGTCGGAATTTTTTTTTGTTTCACTTATCGTCGCACTATATTTTTATTTATTTATTTTTTGTTGATTTAAATGTAAGTTCGTATGACGGAATCCTTATGTTTTTAAAATTGATCCTACCGACTTCGCCAATCTTATATCCGGGGTTCTATTTTATTAAAAAACCAAAACTCAAAATTTTGGATATCTAAAATGGGTCTTTATTTAGATATTGTTAAACTAAGACTGCTTTGAAATTTAACTTTTTCTCAACTTGTCACCTTAACCATTGCATTTTTTTTTTTAGGAGTAGAACCAGCACTCAGGGGTGACCCCTACATATGCAATGCATTGCGCCAGAAGTGAAAACGAGGGGATAGTATTAAGGGGACAGATGAGGAAAGATGAGAAGATAGACAGTTTTTTTGTAGCTATTTCAACCTTTTACTTCGCCGGCTAATATTTGCTACAGGGCCGACGATTTGATTGGTTTATTTAACTAAAATTTTAATATTGCAAGAGTGCTGGTTTTGCTTGCTTTTATTCTTCCAGAAACTCTCATTGGTTAGAACATACAATTATTTAGCTTTAATAAATTGCAAGATTCTATCAATTTATATTAATGGATTCAATACTTGCAATGAACTAATTTTATAAAGTTTATAACCTTTAAATTTTTCAAATGTATTAATTTCACACGAAATTTATTTACTTATTGTGTTTAAAAATGTTTCTATTTTGTCAAATGTAGAGGGATTTGTATATATAACTCGCGCGTTTGACCTGTCCGTTGGCCTTTGATCTGTATACTGCTGTTTGAATCCTTCTTTTAATATGGTTTGTGCAAAATTGATTTACCATTGGTGTGTTTAGCACAGTCTTGTTATCTGTCATTCATCGATTATATTTGGGGTAATCATTTATAATTATCCCTTCTAGTTTTTTCGCCATTTCAGTTTTTGAGTCTAGTTCTCTGATAACTATGTATTTAGAGAATTTGTCTATTGCTACTAAATATGATCTTTGCTCATTATAATAAATATCTGCATGTATGAATTCACCTGGTTCGGGTGGTATAGTTGAATACCAGAGTGGTTCCTTTCTTGGTTGTCTTTCAGACTTGCCAAAAAGACATGCTACGCATTTCTTGTTGAGAGCTTTGCAGTTCTTACATATATCCGGCCAATAATTTTTCTCTAAAATTTGTTGTGCGTTATTTTTGTATCCTCTATATTATGCGAGTTAAATGTGTTATTTATTATTCTTCCATATAGTAAGAATAAAACACAATATTTTTATTGTTTTATGTTGTCAGCTCTTCAGAGTGACAACTTAATTTATTTAAACCGATCTTAAGACTAATTTTACAAAATATTTAAAATCTAATATAAACTAAGTAACGTCAGTATTTTTATGCTTACGTTACTGTTTAGCAAAATGTGGGAAAATATAAAAGGTGTAACTTGAGGTAAGCAACGTAAGTATTTTATGCTTACGTTGCTGTCTAGCAAAATGTGGGAATAAAACTTTAGGGTTTCCCTACACTTTGCCAGCCATTATAATTATTTTGGGTATCAGGATGTGACTCCTCCACCCTTAGTCTAAAACACTCCTGGGTTTTAGTATGTACATATGTAAGTATAAATTTTTGTAATCTTATGATAAGCCATACTTTTCCTTTATTCTTTTTAGTTCAAAATCTTCCGTTTCTGGCTTGTTTCTAATTTTAATTTTGTTTACTATAACATTCTTTCTACTTTTTATTATTACAATTAATATAATTACGATTACAAGCACAAATACTATGTTTATTCCATAGGAAATATTTTTGTGGATTTTCAATTCCTCTATTTCTTTTACATTCTCAAAGTTTCTTAGTTCTATTTGCTTAAAATTAATTGGTGTTATATTAGAAATTGAAAAGTTGTTATTCGGGTAAAAATATCTGTCCTGAAAAGCTATTCTATTATTTTTGAAGATTTGGCTGTTAATTTTCAGTTCGCAATCATAAATGAAAAGCAAATAATTTTTATTAATTCTCAGCTTTCGATCATCACAGTCCTGTATAATTTCTAAGTCGTTGGCATTTTTTATCAAAATCATATCGTCTTCAAACGTTTCAATTTCGGTTGCATTATTATACTTAAAATTACAGTTGTTCAACAAAGTGCAGTGTTTACTATGCTTTAAATTTTTGAGATAAACATTCTCTTCATAAGTAAAAACATGGTGTTCAATTTCAATAACATAGCTATTTGGCTCATTAATTTCCATACAATGTTTATTTGGTAAAGGTGTAATCAGTTTTAGGTCAGTTTGAATGTAGTCAATTGGAATTTTTATTGCAATAATCAGAATTCCGTCTTTGTAGTTTAAAACGTCAGCTTTCATGGATTTTAATTTAAATAAGTCAATTTCGAATTTATCAATTTCTTCTGATGTTAAGATACTTGGATGAAAAATGTGATTCTTAGCAGAAGCAATGTTGTCCTGAATATGTTCGATTTTTCCTTTGAGGTAATTGAGTTTGAACATTTGGTCTGTATATAGAAGACTTTGAAATATTTCGCTCTGTCTATTATTAAAACTAGTGAAAGCATTTCTAATATTTGTTCTGTCCTCTTCTACAGCTGATTTTAAAATTTGGACCGATTCGTTAAACTGTGTGTTTATATAAATTTGCTTATTAACTGCACCTATTGTATTATGATTGTTCTCATCTATTACACTAAGATGCTCAAGGATCTCTTGACGATCATCATCATCCATAACTCCAGCCAGCCACTTATAAGCATGACCAACGAAGTTAAACAGTCCCCTTTTTCTCCTTAGTTCCATCGGAGTGATTGATTTCAATTTAGATTTTATAATTTTTATTTCCGTTTCGATCATTTTCATGTTATCAAGGTATACATTTTTTATATTATTCTCGACCTGATTTAAAATCTGATATAATTCCTTGGTATCAACTAAGTGCAAGACTGTAATCGTTTGGTTTATCACCTCAACTTTCCCTACCTTAATTTGTGCATAACCTGCCTCCTCAGTGATTGGATTAATCTGTAGTGTTCCCTGTGTCTCAGTTGCTAGAATCATCATTACCATTACTATCAGGATCTGCAAATTTAAAAGATTTTTAATATTGACGATAAGAGCGTTTTCTAAAGTTTTTTTTTATTGTTTTGGGACCTGTTCGTTTCTAAAACGCCTTTTGAGGTTATTAAAACGTTCAAACAAATGCTCAAAGTCAATATCGTCTTCACCATTATTAGGATTCGTTTTGTCTATACCGTCAACTTCATATTTTAAAGGCCTTTTAACGTTGGATTCATGCACATTTTGCAACCCTTTCTTAATAAACTTTGGTTGTTCTTTGTGCCTTAGGCTTTTATAATTCTTTATAAAGCCTTCTTCTCTGTTTTCTATGTAGTTTTCGCGAGATTTATTTCTTTTTTGGATTATTTTAGTTTTAGCATCTTTTAATCTTTCTTTTATAATGGTATGATCAATCAATTTATTTTGTACATCTAAGGGACTGCATTTTATTGCGCTATGGTAAGTACTATTGTAGAATTTTATTGCCTTAAGGATTTGAGTATTTATTGGAAGTTTTTCTTCCAAATTAAGGGCTCTGACTTTTTCTGTGACTGTATTGTTGAATCTTTCAATATCCGAATTGCCGGTATGGCTATTCGGTTTCGTAAAATGATATTGAATTCTCTCTTGATCAAGGTAGCTCCTTACATTGACGTTATTGAATTCATTGTCTAGCACAAATTTAGTAACATTGCCTTTAATGGCTAAAAATGCTCTAATTTTCCTAACCAAAGTTTGACTATTTCTGTCGAGCAAATGGAATGAAATTACGTGTTTTGAGAATTTGTCGATAAAAATTATGAATGAGTGTTTACTGTTTACGTAAGTATCGACGTGAATTATTTCATTTGTGGTGGAAGGGGTTTCAGTTATTTTGAACTTATTCTTTATTGGGTTTCTGTCATATTTAGCTGACGAACAAATGTGACAGTTATTTATTATTTTATGTATCGACAATTTCAAATGTGGATTATATATCCTATGCTTGATACTCTCGTAGGTAGCTATAATACCTGAGTGTCCACTTTCGTATTTATGGAACAACGATATCTGTTTATTGAGTTCATTATCATCCTCAATATCTCTAGCTAAATAAGAACACTTGACTAATTTAAAGTTGTTTTTGTCTGGAAATTCCGCTACCAACTTCAGTTGAACCTTGTAATATTCGTGATCATTTAATTTGGAAAATATCCCTATTTTTCCTTTAGCAACCTCCCTCCTTAAAATATTGGATATGTTATTATTTGCGATGTCGTGTCTGTCTATATTTTCTGAGCTATACAACATAGATTTATTATCATCTAGTTCATAAATTTCGCTTATTTCATTTTTTGCTAATTCGAAACAATCAAAAAGTTCTCTTAAATTACTCACTTTAATGTATCGACACCTGTTAAAAATCTCGGCATACGATGCCTTCGGTCTGGCTTGGGCCTTCAACTTTGCTTTTAATTGATCCCATGAGATGTCTCCAAGTTGCCTTATATATGTTGCGAAGTCTGCAGTGATTTTTTCGTTTATTATTATCTGGATTCCAAACTTAATTAATGCGGTGTTAGCTCCGCAAAGACCTATTAACATCTCTATGGATTTTATAAATCCATTGATGCTATGGTTGTTATTCAGTGGTCTAATTTGTCGAAACTGCTGAATTATGTCTTTCGGTTCCATTAGGAGATAATTCTGCTGATGAAGCTGCTGTTGGTGTATTTGCTGCTGCTGTTGCATTTGATGTTCTTGATGTAATTGCTGTTGTTGTTGTTGTTGTTGTTGTAGCTGTTCACGTTGTTGCTGCTCTTGCTGTAATTGCTGTTGCAGCTGTTCACGTTGTTGCTGCTCTTGCTGTAATTGCTGTTGTTGTTGTAAAATTTTTTGTTCTTGCAACCGCAGGACCGCCTCTAATTCAGCGATCTTTTCCTGCATTGCCCCGTCGGCTTGATGCAGATCCCTGTTTGCATCAAATCTACTCATCTTTTTTACAGTAACTTTGCCAATATTTGTTTTGTTTAATTTCTTAAAATTTTTAAGTTTCTTCTTTTTTTTTTTGTATAGAATTTTTCCACTTCTTATTTGCCAACAAACAATTTTTAGTTTTGTTGATCTTTGTTGCTTTTAGTTTTAATAAATTAACAAATTGTTGTGTAAAAAAAAATTTTATTCGTTCTTAAAACAAGTTTCTTCTCTCACATTAGTATATTTTCTTTTAAAGTTCTCTTTATAATTTTTGTTTATTCACTTTTATACAATTTTCTTTTTTATTCTTGAAATTAATTATTTTTATTTCAATTAATTTAATATTTATCAGAAGTTTTTCACCGACTGCGCCAGTTAAATGTGTTATTTATTATTCTTCCATATAGTAAGAATAAAACACAATATTTTTATTGTTTTATGTTGTCAGCTCTTCAGAGTGACAACTTAATTTATTTAAACCGATCTTAAGACTAATTTTACAAAATATTTAAAATCTAATATAAACTAAGTAACGTCAGTATTTTTATGCTTACGTTACTGTTTAGCAAAATGTGGGAAAATATAAAAGGTGTAACTTGAGGTAAGCAACGTAAGTATTTTATGCTTACGTTGCTGTCTAGCAAAATGTGGGAATAAAACTTTAGGGTTTCCCTACACTTTGCCAGCCATTATAATTATTTTGGTTATCAGGATGTGACTTGCGTGTTCTTGACTAGTTCGATTTGTTTTTCCTTATCATGAACATCAATTAGTTTTGTGGAGGTGTATACGCAATACATAAATGTTTTCTCTTGTGGTATGTATTGCAATCGTTTTCTCTGGTTGTAATGTTTATTTTTAGTTAAATTGTTAAGTTTTGTTCTGTTGTAAAATTTACTGTGTGACTAACTTTATTCGGGTATAATGTTCGAGTTCGTGTTTCATTAATTTTATTGTTTGGTACAATTTCGTATTGTATGGCGTATGCTTTTAGAGGTCGCGTTACCTGCTTGATAATTTCTGTAAATGAGCTCCCTGCTAAATGTGATGTGTCTGCTGATGAAGTGTTTATTTGCTGCCGAGAAAGTGCGTCAGCAACTATATTTTGATGCCATATTGCATATGTTAAGGATTGAAGATCAGTATAGATCAGATACGGGCGTTTCATAGCACAATTGTGCTGAGATCATGCACACGTATTCTTACCCTCTTTAATTTAGTCGTCGATGAGACAGCGACGAATGAATATCAGGCGGATGCTTACGAATTTTTTTATATTTTTTTTTCCAGAATATTTGTCCAGCAAACAATTTCACTTATGATGATATGCGAAAAATATTTTGTCATAAACAATGCTTTCGATAACATACAATGCCTTTTATACAATTTTTCTCCAATAACGCACTACAGTAATTCTCCTAATTTAGTAATACACTTAGGGCCATTATTACAATCAAAAGTTAGTTAAAAGTAAGATTTTATCGGACGTATAAAAAGCTTTCCATTATTGCAAATTGGATTTAACTTACCAGGTAGGATAAACTTACCTGTAATTTATCACTCACTTTAGGTTAAAGTAAAATTTTACAAATGATAAAGTTTTTATACGTCCGATAAAATCCTACTTTTAACTAACGTTAAGTTGTAATAATGGCCCTTAGTCTTATAAATTAGTCTGTGTAAAATCTTATCAAAAATATTTTGAATATGTTTCCAATATGAAAATGATCTTCCATGCCGACAAATATCAAAGCTTATTAAGTTTGATACATCCAATCGCGTATTTTTTGTTTTGGCGAATATTCGAGCAAGCAACAATTCTTTTATTTATTTATTTCTTTAATGGAAAACGTAACAAATCATTGTCCTATCTTTTTTAATTATTTTCATTTGACTGTTTACTTAGAAAAAGTTTTATTTTAAATTAATAATTTTACGTAATCAACGTTTTTTTCAACCTAGAAAATATTGCTAATTATGTATAAATATACAATCTTTCAAACGCTTGGCTTTGTGTTTGGTGGGTAGCTCTTAAGCTCAACACATACACAATTTACTATTGACGGTGCCCACCACTGGTATAGATAGTTAAATGTGCAGTACCCTATATGAATATAGTTTCTAACGAGTGTCCAGTTAATGGCTAATAACTCTTTTTTATTCGCAGAATAGTTTTCCCCAGTTTTACTCAGTCAAAGGTTTTTATTTTGACTGAGTACAGCTCCAATAGCTATGTTGGATGCGTCTGTAGTCAGTACAAATGGTTTTGCATAATCTGGTTGGAATAATTCCACCTGTTTTTTCTAAAAATTTTTTAATTTTTCGAATGCCTTTAAAGCTGAGTCGTCTAACATGACTTTCGTTGTTTTACTCTAATTTTTTCCTACCGATCCATTATCTCCTCGCAAATGTATTGACAATGGTTTTGCTATGTTTGCATATCCTTTTATGAATTTACGATAATAAACTTTCATACCTAAGAATCCTCTCAATTCTTTAAGTGTTGTAGGAATTGGATATTTTTTTGTTGTTTCTACATTTTCTGGATTTGTAGCAATTTTGTTATGTTTGATGATGTGGCCCAAGTATTCCACTTCTGTTTGGAAGAATTTGGATTTCTCGTCAGATAATTTGAGTGTTGCTTGGTTTAATGCTTCGAATATTATCTCGATGTGTTCCATGTGTTCTTCCATTGAGGAAGAGTAAAATAGAACATCGTCGATATAGACATCTGCAAATTTACCGATATACTCCTGAAGGATATCGTCGACATCTTTGAAATATTTCGGACGCGTTTTTTGGTCAGAATGACATACCCACAAATTCCTACTGGCCACCATTAATGCAGAAGGCAGTCTTTTCGCTATCTTCTTTTTTAATTTTTATTTAGTGAAAGCCTGACTCTAAATCTAGAGTTGTAAAGTATTTGGCCTTTCTACGATTCTTTATTGCTAGATTTACATCAGGTATAATGTATCTATCTGTTATAGTGTTCGTATTTAATTCTTGAAAATCAACGAATATAGCACTTTTACTTCGTCGTTTTGGTCGTCCACTCCTTTTTTAGGGATAGTCCAAATGGGTGAATTATATGGGCTATTACTACGTTGAATTATTCGGTCATGTAGTAGCTTTTCAATTTCTCTATTTACGAAATCATTATCCGCTGTGGGTTATGGGTACTGTTTCGTCCAAATGGGTTCATCTGTCTTTGTCCTAATTGTACCTACTACATTTGTACTGAAGGGTGATGGTCCAGTGACATTATTGTCGCCCATATACTTGTCTATCCTGTCTTTGTAAATTTTTTCTCCTATTAAATAATTTACCTTGTCCTTTATTTTGCTTTGTTTTCCTACCGTGAATGTTAACTTTTGTGTGTCTATTCTAGTTCCCAGCTTGGTTATTCCTTCCCATACAAGAATTAAATCATATTGTGTTTCATAAAAGTCTAGAAACTTTATTGTCTGGTTTGAAGTAATCAGGGATGTGCCATGTATTGATCTTACTTGACTATTATCTCTTAGCTTAGTTGGAACTCTAAATTTAAATTGTTTGTTAATATAATTATGGGTTGCTCCCGTATCGACCATGATAGAATAATATTTGTCACCATCATTCATTAGTGAGACAAGGCAACCCACTTCTTAGTTTAACGACCTAACTACTAGTGTATTTACCATACCATTTTCTACTATAATGCTCTGATTGTCATCCTCTTTTGCTGATAAATGGTTGATTTTCATCGTTTTGTGTTGTTGAAATTGCCCACATGGTTCTCTTGGCCTCTTCCATAGTTGTCGGATGTTGTAATTGTAAGTAGCGTTTAAAGAGTTGATATAACGTTCGGCTTGTTTAAAAGGTGTGATTCTCGAGGATGTATCCATTTGCTCTGGATGTGTTTGAGGGTTACTATACCTTGGTGGTTGCTATTGTCGTATTTCTTCCACATGTCTGGGTTGGTATCTCATATTGTTGTGTACATGTTGCTTTTGATTTCTTCTTCCGATTCTCTTCTGGTGGTGTTCATTTATGAGACCATAATTTCCCGTTCTATCTTTCGCTGTGATTTGTCGTGCTGTTGCGTATACATAATCAAGGTCTCTGAAATTTTCCTGGACAGAGTTGACCTAAGGAATGTATTATTTACTCCTTCAATCTTTGATAATACCAATGTTTTAATTTTTGATAATTCAGCATGGAATTCACACAATCATTTATTTCCCTGCCTCTTCGTTGTTTTTCTTCCAATTCAAATAGTGATTCCTCTTGAAGGAAAGCTATGTTCAGTCGTCGGATGATGGCATCTATATTAAACGGTGTCTCATAGTCATCTAACACTTATTAAATCTGCCTTTTCAGTAATTTTGCCTCTTACAATTCCAAGAGCATTGTATTTGCTAGTGGTATTATATGAGTCTATCGTCGTCATAGCACGTTTCATCTGTGTACGCCAGGACTTATACTTTGATAATGTGCCATCAAATTGTGGCAACGCTTTAAAAAATTCTAGGCCTATTTTACCCACATTTCTAGGAATCATTATTCTAGATTCGTATATCTCTATATTCGTTTGTGGATCTATCTGCGCTCTCAATTAGTTGTTTTCCGTTTGTATTTGTTATATGGCCACATGGAGTGTGGCGAGTTGTTGTGCAAGAGCAGCGATTTCTGGTGTTGTCATTGTGCTTTCGATGATGTCTTCTAGTGGCCTATTATCGTCGTGAATATTTTCCATTTTAGTTTTTGTTGAAAACATGAACATTTTGTATTTATTTCATGAAACTAATTTAAAGAGTTTTTTTACTTTTTTTTTGTTCTGTGAAAAAAGTTTTTTCATATGAATAATTTTTTAGGTTTATGTTCGTATGGCGAATTTTTTTTTCACTGTTTCTTCGTATGAAGATTTTTGTTACGGTTATGTTCGTATGAAGAATTTTTTCTCGTCCTTGCTGCGACAAGGTTTCCCTTTGGTCCGCTCGCCGAAGAATAATTTCAATAACTCTCTTGGCAAGATCGCCAGTTAATAGTTATGCTTACGCAGTGTTTAAAAAACATGAATATTTTTTAGTGGACGCTGGTGCGTCGTATTCACTTAAAATCAATCTTATATATACTATACATGTCTTTGTTCATTTCTTAAATTATCACTTAAGGAAAAATACTTAGTAAGAAAGAAATGTTCTTCTGATAACCAAATATGTTATCTTTTTTTAACATTTTGTCAATACATTTTAGTGAATGTTTTAGTTTGCCTTAAATCATATAATTTGTCTAGGTTTCTTTGTGCATGCCTGAGCATGTTTGTGACCGTTTACTATTTTCGCTTATCGTTATTTGTCTTGTTGAACATCTCTGTGCATGATTTTTACGTTACTATTATTATTGTTATAATATTTTTGTGTGTGACCTTGGCTTTATCTTATGTTTAGTGGCATGTTTGAGAATGAACTTAACTAGGTTTAATTTGTTGATAGCCGTTATCGATAAAATACGTGATCGTTATAGATACAATACGTGAGTTATGTTACTTTCGTCCTCTTCCTGACAGGCCTTACAGGAATAGGACGAAACACTGCAGCACTACTTGTGCTACTGTCCAGCTTTTAGCCAAGTCAGAAGGCAAACAGTTAAACAGGAGATTATACGGGGGATGGAATTTCTTGGGGGCTCAAATTGGATGAACTTAAGGAGATACATCGAACAAACTGGGTTCTTGACGTAATCGAATTTGAAAGTTTCCCTGCAGTACAATGGGGACTCCTTATTATAGAGCGCACAACAGGCCCATGAGGCCTAGATGTAATCCGGAATGGATTGGGATAGCTTATGCCCCTCTCTTCAACCTAACCTAACCTAACCTATGGTACTTTGAAAATGAGATATAAAAAATTAGTTTATTCGATGAAATTTTCTTGAGATATTATCTCAGTAAATTTATTAAACATGCTTCGTTTGCTGCAAGTTAAGTAAGTATGTATGTATGTATAAGGAGGAAAAACAAAATAGATTTATATCAAATAAAATTTTGTTGTGGCTTTAAAAATTTAAAGCGCTATTGTGCTTTTTCTTTAGTAATTCTCAAATGATTTTTGAAAGTTTGTGAACAAGCGAATTTCTGAAATAAAGTTGAAGTCTGCTATTGATTTGGTACAAGAATCAATGAAATGCTGGCACATAGATATACTTAACTCACAACAAGCAGAGCATACGTTTAAAAAATTTAATTATTTTATACACTCATTTTCAAAGTGTCATAACAAAGAATCACAAAAAACAAGTAAAATTTTTTCTGTAAATTTAAGTATATTTAGAATATCCGATTTTATTTTTTTATATGAGTGGCTCCACTAAAATCATTAGTTTAAATTGTAGGTGCTGCGGTCAAAATAATTAACTAGCTGACTACGCAGCGTCACCTGTTGCTAGCGGCATTACTCAGTAGTTTGCTGTTGTAAGTGTGATTGCGCAGTCTTCCAAAACGTATTAATAGAAAGTTTGTACACAGCTCTACTGCGGTATACATAAATCGTGTGCATATACAAGGCGCGAAACATTGTACCAATTTAAAAATGCTACGCTGATTTCTTTTTCATTGAGTTACTAACACATACTTGTCGACGGCATTTTGAAAGGGTCAACACGCGAGTATGAAGCCGAAAGTTCCTAGTTCGACTCCGCGTTTCAGTCATGAATATGGTATCGAGTTCTTATGGTCAGCATTAGTGCATGGTTATGCTACTTTTTGTCGATCTGTTTCGGTGAAGAATGTAGCCATTGACACTGATATGTACTAAAAAGCAGAGGAACACCACCCTTCTTCGTCGGAACTGAAACAAAAATTATCAATCTTTTTTCATTTGTCTTTTCAATAACATCCCCTCTTCTCTAGTTCCGGCGCAATGCACTTCATACGTGGGGGTCATCCCCTGGGTGCTTGTCATACTAAAAAAAAACTGTATACATCAATAGTCTAATATTTACCAACGAGGGATGATAGTTTACTTAAAAACGTGAATGTAAATTTTTAGAAAAGAATCCTCCGATTTCGTAATATTTTAAATACTCAAGGTGAATGTACATTCATATATATTATATGTATATGTCCGTATTCATATAGATATATGTCTCTAAAAATTTGTTTAAACTCATATCTACATATATGTATACCATCTATACTTTTTAGGAAACCAAAAGACCTTCAAAGGAAATGCAAGTAACTATTGCAAGACAACTTGGACTGGAGCCAACAACTGTAGGAAACTTTTTCATGAATGCGCGACGTCGTTCAATGGATAAGTGGCGGGACGATGAAGTGAGCAATAATGCTGCTGGGCAATCAGGCAATAAAACGTCATCATATCAATCAAATTCTAGCAGCAATAACCATAATCACAATCTCCAAAATCACACAGGCCATCAAAATAATTCAAACAACAACGGTCAATTCACAAATAATATCCGCAGCAATATCGGCAACGTGCATATACAACTCTCTTCTACCCACCATCATCATCATTCATCCTCACTTGACTTGGATGATAATGGTGACATGGACCTGGACATGGTCCACGATGATTTCGAGCTAAGTGACAACAATATCGATGACAGTCAGCATCAAAAGGATGATGTGTTGTGACATAATACAGACTGTAAACATATTAAAACAGAATTCAATTTTGATCACCTGGAGCTACATTCAAATGAGCTAGAATGCAAAAGTGTCCTTAAACCAAATCGTAATAGAAACTCTAATAGTAGATATGTGGATCAATCAACCGTCAAATTAGATTTATCAGATAAGGAATCCAACACACATAATTCATTCGTCTCCCCCTGCCTATCGATTAATCATTGCGACGAAGAACACCAATCCATTTCAGATGATCTTATACAAGAAGATTATACGGATGTAGAAAGTACCGATGAAGTGCTGCAGTTCAAAAAGAATATTTTATTTGTAAGAAAAGTTTCATCAAACCTCTCACAATCCGCAAAAGATAATTTTTCTAACTATGAAACATTACTAACATCGATTGATGATGCCGACAGTGAGCAATGTTCATCTCCAGCTGTTACAAAAGATGACCTCATTATACATCAGAAGCAACCACTAAAACAGTACACTGCATATTCAACATCCATGCCACAAACGACATTGTCTCTTTCACAACCGGATGAAAATAAGCACAGTGTTTTGCTACTGAAAACACCTACTGCAAGTGTTTCAACAACAGGTATAAAAAAACAACAACATCCACAACAACATCATCTACAAATACGGCACTCAAACAATTACCATTCAGATCAAACGGCAACACAGCAAACTGGCGATTATCATCATCACCAGCAGCAAGATCAAAGAAAGGTATTAACCAAATTATTTCTGCCAAATAAAATTCATGTCCAAACTATACAACGTCAAAAGCAATTACAATGTACTAGTGCTCCATATGAATGCTCTTTCAACGGCAGCAAACATCATGTCTCCCAAAATGGATCTAGTAAAATAAAAGTATTGAACTTGCGTAAACGCTTCAGTAAACCAACAACAAATCACTAAGATATCGTTAAAAAAGATATGACTATTAGAAGGCAGATGATCATAAAAACTAGTTTGTTGTGTATGGTGGATGGGAATAATTGCAATAATTAGATCCTGAAATGAAAGTGTTCTTGCAAGGCATTCCAACAATTAATATACATACATACTGCGTACATAAATCCAATGCTTGCAAAAATACCAAATTAAGAACAAACTTTATAATAATTAATTTTTTCAAGCAAACATTTATGTACATACTTATTATTGTTTTTGGTTTTATTTCTCGTTCATTTTTAAAAACTTAACAAAAGTGAAAGACACCAATAATTAAAAAATCTATAAATAGTTAAAAGTTATTCATTTATTGACAAGGAACAAGGAAACTGGCATAGCAAATATTCTTCGTTGAAATTATTGGAACGATTTGCGTTAATATATTATTCAAAAACAACCCGAAAGTCGCCTTGGTATACAAAAGACTCTTGTGTGTCGAAAATTTTTTTTTCTGGAATAAATTTCAATATGCATAACCAATTGAAGTAAGCAATTTTAGAAAAATTTAAAGTTAGTGTCCTTTACACCTTGCCAAAAATTTAAGCTAATGTATTTATTTTAATAAAAAAAATTCTTTAAATTAAGGCCTTTTAACAATATATAAAAAAAAATTGTTTTTAATATAAAATTAAAAACATATTTTTTATTTTTATATAAAAGTGGCTTCAGACTAAAAATATTATTATCAAGAATAAATAGATATCTATAATTATTTGTAGTACTCAAGGTTCAAGCAGTAAACTAAACCCAAGATTCTGGTGGCAACTGATTATAATTTTCGGAATTGCATGTAGTACGTCTATTGTTTAGCTTCACAACTTATTACTGCGCGATATATCTTGCTATCTTTGCACATACATATGACTTACAAATGATAAATTTTCAACCTTGTAAGTCCGTTGTGTAAAGAAATCTTTACATACATATGTATGCTATGTTTATAAGTAGATAATTGGCAATTAAAAATTATCAGGTAACCAACTCACGTTCAGTGTGTTACTTTGAAAACAAAAAATTCTTAAAATCATTAGGTAGCACTGTTAATGGAAAACACCAGATACAAAATGGTTCTTAAAATTTCAAAGAAAAGCAAATCAAAAATTATTATATATCTTGCAATCCAATAATGCTAAACACAATGAATCAAAGCCTTAATAAAATAAAAAAGTTGATTCCCTTTATATAAGACAAAATATGTGTATGTACATTGTTACCATGTAATTGTGATTAAATTGTGGTTATAAACAAAGTACTAGGAGTTATACACAACATTTACGCATTCAAAGAATTTATCGTGAATTTTTCGAGGTGCGTGTTTCAAGATAATACAAAACACTTTACAAGCGCATTGAGTTTTCATCTGTTACGTAATGCGATAAGGTTGAGTTTTTTTTTGGTTGGTCTCGTTTTTTTCAAGATACTCGTACTGAGCATGAAACAGGTTAAGGAAGTTCATAAATTTTTTGCCTGTTCTTCGATGTACACACGTTGATATAGACATAATGTTCCAATTATTTAATAAGAGAGGTGTTCTCTTTGATAACGGATAGTCCGTTATTGTTTTCAAGAAAGCTATTTATAACGAAAGCTCTATCATACCAACGGATGGCAATTAAATTTAAGTAATAACATTGATCTTGAGGCTTATTTTTATAAAATAATAACTTTAAAAACCAGTATTAATTTTTTATCAATATTTCGATATCGTTAAAAAGTTATTATTTTATAAAAATTAGCCTCAAGCTCAATAATATTAAAATTTAAATTTTTTTAGATTAGAACAATATATTATAAAATTAAATTATTTATTAATATATATTTATTTCGTTAAAAGAAAATTTTATTTTATATATATATATATATATATATATATATATATATATATATATATATATAGTTATATATATATATATATATATATATATATATATATATACATATATACATATATATATATATATATATATATATATATATACATATATATATATATATATATATATATATATATGTATATATATATATATATATATATATATATATATATATATCTATATATATATATATATATATATATATATATATATATATATATATCTATATATATATATATATATATATATATATATATATATACATATATATATATATACAACATTAGACAAAACTAAAGCACGGATTCCTGCATGATTCAAAATTATGTAATGATATGAATGAAGTATCTCATATCATAACTATTATTTGTATTTTATTTATAATACCCACTGTACTTTTAAAAATTAATAAAACATTTGTTGTTGTTGCAACTTAATTTTATTCTTTTTGTTTTCTTTAACGGTATCTAAAATAATCCAGTGATAAAACTAAAGCACGTAACCTTGAATATTTAGTGCGAATTTTTAATTTTAATAAATTATTAACAATAAATACCGTTATTTTTGATTTTATTATATTAATACCTATTTCAAAGAAAATAAACGTATGATCATTCAGTTTTTTGCGTGCCTTTGGAATGAAAGTTTAATTCTGTATAATTTAAAGAAAAAATGGCTCGAAATAAATATTCAGTGTGGCTAAAAGAAAAAATTATGATTTCCCGTATCATAAGCCGTTTTAAAGCTTTGGAATCCATGTCTACTATACATAGAGGTGGTCGGCCACGTAAAACCAGCAAACGTGAATACAAAGCCATAATTCGTTTATTAAAAAAAGGATCCTTTTGTGGCAGCAAGGTCGATAGCCTCTCAATTGCCTTTAAATATTTCATATAGAACAATTCAAAGACGAGATAGATACAGCAGAGGCGCAGTAAACCACAGAGGTGGTAATGTAATGGTCTGGGGATGTTTTTCTGAACATGGTATCGGTCCACTTCATAGAATAAACGGCATAATGGACCGTTTTCTGTACAGGGATATTTTGCAAAACGTAATGCTTCCATACGCGGCGGATGAAATTACCATCAAGCAGCGATTTCAACATGACAACGACCCCAATCACACATATAAATGTGTGAAAGAGTGGTTTGTAGAAAATAAAATCGAAGTCTTGAAGTGGCCAGACGCCTGATCTCAATCCCATAAAAAATCTATGGGAAATTTTAGATAGAAGAGTATTGCGCGACAACTGCTAAAATACTGATGATCTCTTCCGGCAGGTGATAAATGCTTGGAATGAAATTCCTAGAAAAGTAATATCCAATTTAATTGATTCCATGCCACGCAGGTGCGCAGAGGATCTAAGAAATAATGGTAACGCCACTAAATAATAGATTATTTTAAGTACTTGTTTTACTACTCTAATATGTGCTCTAGTTTTGTCGAATATAAAAAATTTAAAATATATTTTGTTAAGGATAACTTTTGTTTTCAATGAAGAATTTTTTTATTTTGTGTTTGTTCAGTTAAAGTATTTAATAATATTGATTTCTAAATATAAAATAATATTATTAACAAATATTTTTAAACCTACGAGTATAAAACAAAGAGCTTCGTGCTTTAGTTTTGTCAGATACTGTATATATATATATATATATATATATATATATATATATATATATATATATATATATATATATATATACATATATATATATATATATATATATATATATATATATATATATATACATTATATATATATATATATATAGATATATATATATATATATATATATATATATATATATAAGTTGTCCTATGTTCGTGATTCTATAACTCGAGAACCACCCAACCGATTCTCAAATGAGTACATGAGTTGGAAGGGTATACTTTCACTGATGGTTTATAAAAAAAACCATCGAAAAATTTCTACGAATATGCGTTATACGCGCACTTTTATGATGGTGAGTTTTCCCTATATAAAATGCATTTTTTTTTCTTATGAGAATTTCATTTTCTCGCTATAAGGCTCGGCTTGCTCGCGTCATTTGACTTATTTAATTTCTGCATGTTTATTGATTGTTATTTAAGTTTACAGTGCGAGCATTGACATATTTTAATTACTGATTTGTAATCTCTCAGTTAAAATTTAAATCTTTTGCATCAAAAAAAAATATTAAAAAAATTATTCAACAATCAGGAAAATGTCTCTTCTTTCTAGAAAATCTAATATTTAAAACAAAAACGTAAACTTATTTTATTGTATTGTCCAGCAACGCGGGCACGGTTACTTTAGTATATATAAATATATATATATATATATATATATATATATATATATATATATATATATATATATATATATATATATATACATATATATATATATATATATATATATATATATATATATATATATATGTATATACTCGAAAAAACGTGAGTACCCATGAACATCCAAAAATAGAAATATTTTTATTTTTACATTTACCAACCCAAAACCAAACTAAGTACAAACGTGAACTCTTTCAGAACGTTTGTTCTTTAATATATCATATAGATTTTTTAACCTTGGAAGTTCCCGGCAAACAGTTTGCCACCACTTAATGGCGATAGCCTTAATTTAAACACAAACAATTTCAGTTTTATGTTGTTTTTTTATCTTGGACCAGCACTCAGGGGATGACCCCTATATATGCATTGCATTGCGCCGGAACTGAAAACGAGGGGATAGTATGAGGGGACAGATTAGGAAAGATGAGAAGATAGACAGTTTTGTAAGAAACTTTTGCAGATATGATAAAAATCTTGTATATTGGATCTTTTGACGAAAGGTTTACACCACTGGATCTCCAGTCAAGCCAAAAGACATTGATAGGTCTTTAAAATGGGCGGATAAAAGAAATTTTTTCAGAACAGGCTCTATGGACACGTTACTCATTCAATTCATTGTGGCAGAACTATAGTAAGGAAGTGGTGAGATATTGCTCGTTTATAATATAATTAATATTTCTGTTCATCGGCAAATTAACACTACAACGAAGTGCGCTCTTTAGTATATTATAAAGTCAATCTTTAGGTTACATTGCAAGTTTTGAGCATATTTTTAATTAATATTTTACATTTTCGAATTTATATTTTCATTCGTATTGTCCTACAAAATATGCCATTAATTTTTTATTTAATGGAAAAACTGTGCTTTATATATTATTATCAATAAAAACAAAATCAAAAACCTCACCGTATAGCTATACAAATTAAAATTATTTTTATCAGCTGAATAACATCATTTAGAATTCTAACAAGGGAACCCAAGTCTTTTTATACAATCAATTCGGGGTCTTTTGGGTTTGACTTTCTAAAGTCACTGTCATAACACCATCACGATTTTTTGCAATTACTCGCGTGAGGCATGCGTTACCAACTGCACACACCTCTCGATTTCCTGTATGTGCGACGGAATTCCTGAATCTGGCAGTGATACATCATCAGATTTAATATACACTAGAGCCCCGACCGGAAAACGCGACGCAAATCGAAGCGACGCAAATCGAACCACCTTTTTCTATATAAATGCACTGAAATTTAATTTATTGGGGAAAATAATCAAAACAAAGCAAAAATTTTGTATTTTTGATAGAAAACAAGTATGAATACATATTTATTTATTTCCTTTACTTGAACAAATGTTTATAATTATTATTTATAAAGAAATAACAAAACAATAAATTAAGAAAAAACATAGCAAAAATTAAATTCATTTACATATCGCCTAAGGTCAAAATTTACAAATTTTCAGTAGAGGTAAAACACTGAAAATTCTTTATACTACTTTATAGCACAAACTTTGATACAATTGTATATTCTTTTGGCGGAAGAATACAACAGATATTGATGTAATATTTTTACAGTGGGTAGATATGCCCACTGTACATTGATTTTTGGCAAAAAGTGAAAATTTAAAAATTTCGAGTTGACCGTCTTTAGAGGAAGCACTGCGATATGCACGAGTATATTCATAAAAAGTAGATGCATTAAAAAATTTGAATTTATTTAGTTTACATTGAGCTCAATTCAACTTGAAATTGTAACAACGCGAATCGAATTTTTCCAGTTTTTAAAAAGCGACGCAAATCGAAACGACGCAAATCGGGACGACGCAAGTCGGGGCTCTAGTGTACTCCAACAGGTGCTCGTGTGGGATGTCTGCAGTATATGGAAGTGCAATTGAAATTAATGGCGTGTTTTTTATAAGCCCAGGAGTAGTTAATAACTGTATGTGCGAGAACAATTAAAATACTCAAATTTCAGCAATTAAATTTTAAAATTTTTAAATTTTAATTGCCAAATTTGTGTTAATGGGTTTTTTTGTAATTTGATACTTTAATGTGTGTGTGTGTATTTTCCCACGGTTAAATAGGGATGTTCACATTGTTGTTGTTTAATTTTTTATGATGTTGGGGTAGGCGTGGGAATTTTTGTCTGTCCATATGAGACCTTGGGAGTTTGTGTCTGTCCGTATGAGACCGTGGGAATTTCTGTCCGTCCATATGTGGGGGGTAGTTTGGTGGAGGGGTGCTGTAGTAACCAAAATGAGTTTGTATAAGTGAGCGTGAGACCGTGAGAATTTTTGTCTGTCCATATGAGAGCTTGGGAGTTTGTGTCTGTCCATATGTGACCTTGGGAATACATGTCCGTCGGTATGTGAGCGTGGGAATTTCTGTCTGTCCATATGTGAGCGTAGGAATTCTGTCTCTACATGGGTGCTATGGCCTAATAGAAAATAATAAATTTTTAGTATCTGACACAACATTTTTTAGGAAGTACAATATCTCAAAAGTGTTGTATAAATGGATGGCCCTAATGTTTGTGGTTCGTTTCTTCTTGCTGGAGTGAGATTTCTTCTTTTATTTTTTAGCTTGTTTTTAATTGTGGTGTGTGTTTACTTAAGATATTTTTAATTTTGGTGTGTGTTTACTTAAGATATTTTGTCCAGCAATTCAGTTATTTCTTTTTTGTGTGCAATGCTTGAGTGTGGGGGAATAATTTGATTATTCTGATCTTGAAGACGTTGTGAAAAAAATTACTATTGCATAAATATTGAATTTGATATTTTGTTTATTTTATACATGACGATCATCGATGGATTTTATTTGGGGATCTGGATGGTGGTGCGATTTCTGTATTTTGTTGCTATGTTTAAGTGTGTGTGTGTGTTTTTGTGTTCTGAGTGGCGATTGGAATGTCTGCCTGTCAGACAGGGGGTGTGTGTGTGTGACGATTGGTGAGTCTGTGTGACAGTCCGCTTTTTTGTTGCTTTCCTGGATTTAGCGCAAGTGGGTCAGTATGAAATGAAATAAATTTGTAGATATTTATGTACGCATATACATACAAACAAATAATAAGCGTTTATTCGTTGTGCCCAAATATTCCCTTGACCATTTGAATGAATGAACCATAGTGTTTATTTGTTTGTGTGTTCTCTGAAATAAATATGTATATAGGTGTTTATTTGAAATAAAAGACTTTTATTTTAATTTTTATAAGCATTTATTTAAAAGTTTGTTAACATTTTCATTTTTAAGTAAAATTGCATTCCTTAAGGCACAAACACCATAGTCGTGATAGCTACAATAGAGATATGTTGAATGGTTAGTTTCCATTTGTTTAAAATTAATGCAGCCAATGTCTTCAATGTTATAAACTGTTTGATGAATCATTTTTTCTAGCCATTTTTTCTTCTCTCCCCCCTTAACATATATTTGTGAATTTTTTATATTGGATTTTAAAAACTTGCAAACGCTTTGAAATGAGACTGATTCATCATTGAAGTTAATATGATGATAGTTTTTTGTTAACCAAACTGCTTCTCTCTGTTTTTGACCGATAAACATGCGAAATCAAAAGGAGCTTTTATGATGAAATTGAGGCATTCGTTGTTGCTGAAAACTACAGCTAGTTCTTTTGCGATGAAGTCATTTGAATTATTTTTGAAACCTTGCAAGTCTACAAAAACAATATCACCATCCATGTTATTTAATTTATAAGACCTTCCGGACTTGACCTTTTATTGGTATGTATTCTATTACGCGGTCATGAATAAGAACGCAGTAAGCTGATGTCGTTGCTGGAATATTTGTTGCTGTTTCAAATTCAATTTTTATGTCAATCGGTCCGGTATTGACTGATTCGTTCTGATAGCTTACATCTACTACAATAATTGGAGCGTCGTCTTTAAACTCCTGGGCAGTTAATAATGGTTGAGGCTCATTCATATAGTAGCTTTGTTGAAATCTTACATACATATCATATAGAATTGCATACCGTTCATTTTTAAATTTTATGTTAAGATCATCATATGGGTAAGAGGTTGAATTTAAATGTACTTTTAAATTAGTGAGGTCACAGTGAACAAATTTGTTACCTCGTTGAAATGCGACCAATACAAAACGTGGTCGCTCTTTACTTGCAGCTAATTTAACATTCCAAATATGACTTGTTCCTGTATTCAATTGTGGATTCATATGACAATCCCAGCTACGAAATGCCATCGGTATAGAAGCACCATTGTTAATAATTTTAATCATATTCAACTTGCTCTGATCAGATAATTGTACGTGTGGAATTCTCCAGGAGATGAGTGAAATTGTAAGTTTCGATTTTTCAGTAGAAACGCTCGAGTGTACAAGAGCTTCATCATTTTTATTGCGCAAGAGTATCAATTCATGCTTTCCATTAAGTATAACTTTGTTGTAGTCTTCAGCAAACCCCAAAAGCATTTTTAGTGGTACATAAAAATTAAAATATCCATTCTTAAGATTCAAATCATCAGTTTTATGCCATCCACCATTTTGCATTACAACGCTTTGAGTTGGTGATAGAGATACCAAATTTTTTATTGTGGTTGTTGTTCCTAAATACCTTGTATGATCGATTTCAATACCATTAAGCTCATAGCGGATTTCATCAAATAGATGTGCAACAAAGTTGTTTTTCAATTTAAAATTTTCTGAAAATTTTCCAGTTTTTTCATCTACAACTAAACCTTCCACATATATATAACTCTCACTAGGTAACACGTACAAATCTTGATTTTGTATTGAGATTCGAATCTCATCATTATTGTTGTACGATTGTAGATATGGTATGTAGGTATGATAGTCCTTTTTTATTATATTTTCATCAGACAATGGCTTATCCAATACGTTTATTATTGAGCTCATTTTGTTTTCAGTTTGAAATTCAAAGACTTGAGAAAACTTTTGTTTGTTGTTGTAAGTGACCTTTGACGAGCAGATCTTTTCAATTGTGGTTTAGGTTGTAATATCTGTGGATGAGACGTGGCTGCCGTATTTTGTGATATACTTGTATTGTATATTATCATTACTTAGTTGGTCTTAAATGTATTCGTATTGTAATTTCCTCTCCTCTGAAATTAATTAAATCACCGTTCTGATCAACCACGCGCAGTGATAGAGAACTTATCTCTTTGGTGTTTACAGGTAAATAAATGAGATTCCTTGGAATCTCATCTATTTTATAGCCTGCAGGTACATTAATCGGAAACTCATGAAGTGTGTGTGATTTTGAGTTGTTCATATATGTGTTAGTAGCGATACTACTTTCAATTCGCAAGAGATTTACTTTAAAAATATTAACTGGAAGATCTGAGTAATGATCATCGGTCGGTGTTAGGATTTTACTATTGAATCCTAAAAGATTCCCAATTGTATTTTCTTTATTAAAATATATCGGGTCTTTAGAACTATTTATTTTAACTTGCATCGTATTGTTGTTAGCTTCTATAAAAATATGCTCTCCAGGACTGAGTCGTTTGTATTGCTCTTCTATGTAGTCAACTATATCTTTCAATTCATAAGATCCAATTGGTATTTCAATTACATATTCCCCTATATGAAACATATTGTTATATGAGTCTACATTTGGAATACTGTTGTATGAATGAAAATCAGTTAGCGCACACTCATATGAGTCGTTTAAGTCAATGGGAGGAAAATAATTAGCATATAGCGCTGATGAGTTAGAGTTCAGAGTAAGTGTTATTGACATTATAACAGCCTGTTCACAAATAAATAAAGTTTAATACACACCATGGTTTATAAGAATAATTTGCATATATATTTCATAATCTTATTTTAAAATTAACATTAGTTATTAAAAATATTGATGTTATTGTCGTTGTTATCATTGCGGATGACGATTTATTTCGTTTTCCATCTATAGTATTTCATCTTTGCTTATCCAGGAATTGTGTTGATTAGAAAATCCCAACCATTTAACTAATGCTTTGCCCCCTTTCAGTCGAATCACCTTTTCAACTAGATATGTATTTGGAAATCTAGTTCTTGACAGTTCTTCCGTATAGAAGCCACCTTTAATAGGATTTCCAAGATAATCTTCTAATATGTATGTTGTAGGATATGTATTCTGAACTCTTTGGATTGTGAAAATTTCTGTTGTCCAATTCGGAGTATAGCCTTTCTCAAAAATATGTTTATATTTGCTAATACGTACATGGTCTCCTGCATTAAATTTTGACATTTTGTACATCTTTAAATGACTGTATACTGTATTTAGAAGTTGTTTTTCATTTTTTGAGTTGACTTTAATCGGTGGCATTTTAATGGTGCGATGAACTTTTCTATTGTATGCATTAAGTAAATCTTTGTATATATCAAGCCAGTTGTAGGAACCATTAAAACTAAACTCTTTCCACATCATTCCTTTTAATGTTCTATTGAATCGTTCTACTATTGATGCTTTCATGATGCTATACGTTGAGTAGTGTTTGATGTTGTATTTATCCATCAATTGATTAAAGTGTTTGTTGAAGAATTCTTTACCATCATCTGTTTGTAAGTTTTTTGGCACACGCCCCAACTGAAAAATAGTCTCCATTGCCTGCGTTGTATCAACAGCTGTTTTTCTTCTCAGAGGTACTGCCCAAGCATATTTGGAGAATGTGTCAATTACAGTTAGCAAAAATCTATAATTTTTATTGTATGTAGAATAGTTCCCCATTTCAACTAAATCCGCTTGCCAAAGATCGTCTATTCCTTTCATAACAACTCTACGACGTTCAAACATTTTTCGAGCTTGCTTATGGAGCTCGTTCACTAAATTTCTTTTTGTATCCATGTCTAAGTTTTAAGAAGTCTTTTGGGTGTGTTGCGATCTATCTGATGCGCTTTCAGCAATTGACACAAGCATGTAATTTTCAAATCTATAAATTTTCTCATTTAATCTTTCAATTTCTTCTTCGAAGGATGCTCTGATCTTGGAAATGCTTTGTTGCATTTTTTTATTCCCTTCCAACTGTAATATTATTTCATGTTGTTGCATTTCGATTTGATTTTTTAGAGTATTGTGCATTTTGTTGTTATCTTCTTTAAATTCTTTTATAATTTTGTGTTCTACTTCTTCCATTTGAGTTTGCAAGAACAATTTATTGATAGCATCGTTTTCCTCCAAAGCTTTTGCAACATTTTTGATTCTTTTGTTTTGGACATCAATGTTGTTGTTCGCATCCAAAAAGAGCCCCAACAATTTAGGTGCATTTTTCAATGAAATTATACTGCTAGTGTCGTTTAGATAATGTCCGAATTTATCAACAGACATAATTTATATTTAAAATGTGTATGCGTTTATATATTTTATACTATTATATTAGCTTCACGTAGTTCTTCAATAATTGAGACAATCTCGTTGTTGTGATTAGTATGACCTGCAGATTGTGATGCAAGCAGTAGTCTAAGTCGATCTACCAACTCGTTTGGATCATCCCAGTATATATAGTTTGATTTATGAGGATTTACCTGCATCAATCCCTTACCTAAAAAAGTAGCCTTTGTTAATTCCGATGAGGTCTTATGATTTTTCTCTTTAAAAAGTTTTCCAATAATATGTTTGTACTTGTACCCTCTAGTCCCCTTGATTTGACGATCGGACTTATAATCTCTTCTGTGTGCATTGGTAGTAAGTAATATTTTTTTATAGATTTCAAGCTCAAATTTATCATAGTTTTTTGGTGTTTTATGAAACATCAAAGAAAATAGTCCTGGGGTGAGAGCCCATATTTGACCACCAACTTGTATTTTATCTTGATTTAACTCGATGTTGCTACTACCAAATTTCCATTCGTTATTATAATCTCTATGTGGACCATAGTTAGTATCTAGTTCATTTCTCGATTGCAATAGTGATAAGTCAGGATAACTCTCGTCATGATTAGAATGTTGTGAATAAAAGTCGTCTTCATCAAAATCGCTGTTACTTTTACTATTAGACTGTTTAAACATTGATTCTTCAATTAGTTTCTTAGGGGTACTTGTTTCCAACTTCATTGTTGAGTTCTGAGGATGAAAACTAGCACTGTCCTCATATTCAGTTTTCTTATCATTCTTTTCTTTCTTATTCGGTATATCAATATATTTAGAGCTATTTATAAATTCTTTTAAAGGTTCTGTTATGGGCTTGAATGTATCACTTAATTGCTGATGTGTATCTATTTCACCAGTTTTTATACTACGAAGCTTTTTCTTTAATATATTTCTTGTTGTCACCAAGTCTTTTAGAATTTTTTCATTCATTTTAGCTTTTCAGCTATCAGATCAGCTTATCAAGTATCAGATCAGGTTATCAGATCAGGTATCAGATCAGGTATCAGATCAGTTTATCAGGTATCAGATCAGCTTATCAGGTGTCAGATCAGGTTATCAGATCAGGTATCAGATCAGTTTATCAGGTATCAGATCAGCTTATCAGGTGTCAGATCAGGTTATCAGATCAGGTATCAGATCAGTTTATCAGGTATCAGATCAGCTTATCAGGTGTCAGATCAGGTTATCAGATCACGTATTAGATGAGTTTATCAGGTTATCAGATTAGTTTATCAGATGAGGTTATCAGATCAGCTTGTTAGGTATCTGATCAGATTATTATGTATCAGATCAAGTTTTTGCTTAGATGACCAGTTATAACAATCACATGTATAAAGTTTAAAGCCAGATTATGTACTAAGCAATACCCTTGATGAACAGTAATTTATATTACGATGAAGTAATCAAATGATTTTCTATAGCGACCATTGTTTAGTTCATTATCTTTACTTATCATCAAAAATCCATATTTATCCTTCCAACATTCTTGACATATATACTGAAACTTTTCAAATTTCATGTCGCTGGCAACATGATCATCGTATACATGTCTCATATTTTTCGCATCTTGTTTAAACATTATAATTAAATTGGCATTATCTCTTATTAAATGTTTTGGAATTCTTGTGTAGGTTTGACACAAGTAAAATGAATCCACATTCTTATGACGCCCCATACAAAAATATGCACGTATATTGTTTTGGTTTTCACATGCAACATCATCGAAAATCATAATTGAATTGCTTTTAGCTTCGCTAGGAGGAACAACGGACTCATTGTCTGCGAATGTGTAGTATCCCATTCCTTTAATTGGCGAAATTAAATTCTTTAGGTATTCATATTTAGGTTGATACAGAGATTTTGAGTACAAATAGATATTTTCAAACTTGAGACCATTAGGACTTTCTAGCAAACTGATCATTACATTAGTTTTTCCACAATTGGAGGGACCAACTATTAATGCTCGAATAGAATTTGGTAGCAAGGAACTATGTCTTATTTTTGTACTGTCATTTGAAAATACATCCACATTACGAACTAAAATATTTTTGTGTTGTTTTACTAAGCGCATTTCAATAACTACTTGTAAAATTCACAAAACAATATCTTTTATTCTAGAATAAAATAATATGGTTACGTTTTATAAAAAAACATTCAGTCATAAGAAAACTATCGTTGGAGAAGGTTTACTAAATAAAACAATAAATTCTCTACCTTTTGAATTACATCTTCCTGGATATCAGTACTGTGGACCTGGCACAAGATTACAAAAGCGTTTAGATAGAGGAGATAAAGGAATTAATTTATTGGATGCTGCTTGCAAAAATCACGATATAGCTTACTCCAAAAACAAAGAATTAAACAGTAGACACCAAGCTGATAAAATTCTTGAAAATAAAGCTTGGGAAAGAGTTCTTTCAAACAATAGCAGTCTTGAAGAAAAAACTTTTGCATATATGGTGTCCAATGCAATGAAAGCAAAAACTAAATTTGGTATGGGTATGGAGAAGAAGAGCAGAAATAGGCAAAGACTATCGTTACGAACTCATTTAAATGATAAAAAGCTGTTCAATAGTTCAATTAGAGCAGCAACAAAAACATTACGGGAAGAAAAACCACAAGACATTAACTCGGCCATTAAAATCGCTCGTAAAGTTATCAACAGATCACTTAAGGGGAAAAAGGCACGCGTTGTAATACCACGCATAATCAATGTTCCAAAAATTGGTGGATTTTTACCGCTAATTCCAATTCTAACTGCTCTAGGTGCACTTGGTAGTCTAACAACTGGAGGTGCCGCTATAGCTAAGGCTGTAAATGCAACAAAGGACGCAAAAAAACAACTTGAGGAAGCCACCAGACACAATAAGGCAATGGAGTCTATTGCTGTGGGAGAAGGACTGTACCTTAAACCATATAAAAAGGGTTATGGACTTGTTTCTAAAGATCATTCAAAAAACTATTAGAAATGCTACCCAACAGACCATTATCAGAATTTGATCTAAGAAAATTTTCAAGAAATATTCCACACTTTAGAGGAGTTTATATGTTGGATTCTCTACCAAAACGGCCAAGGACAGTAGAATGTGGAATAATTAATTTAGATTTATCAGCAGGACCAGGTACTCATTGGGTAGCATACTATAGAAACAAGGATGAAAAACAATATTTCGACAGCTTTGGAAATTTACAACCTCCTTTAGAATTAATAAAATATCTAGGTAGAAATATTGAATACAACTACAATCAATATCAAAACTTTAATACATTTAATTGTGGTCATTTATGTTTAAAATTTCTTTATGAAGCAACTAAAGAGTTGAAATAAAACATAAGCATATATTTGTATATTTTAAAAAATTCTTTCGTTGTTTTATTGTATTAGTTACAAAATATATGTACATAACATTTTTATTTTTTTATTTTTACTGCCAAACAGGGTACTGGGAGTTTGGTATCAAAAACTCGTGCATCTCGCTATCTAAGATCAGGTTTCGCTCTCCTTTTCTTTGTAGTCGATATTTATCATTCGAAAGATCTTCTAATTCTACATTGGTTAATGCATTATATCGGTTCGGGAGAAACATTATATGGTTTTCCAGCTCAAGTTGAATTGTTTCTCCGTACTTTGTTGTTACCCGCTTTGCACGTAGGATGTTGTATTTGATTGAATCATCTAGATCCTTTATATGTATTAAGGTTTTCGTATTGCACGAATTAAATTTTTTGACCAGATCCAGATCCGGTAGAAATATTTGACAACTTACAAGTTTGAACTTCAATTTCAAAGTATTCACGATATAAGCCTTCTAGACACTAAGAAGTCTAACTGAAAATTGATAAACAATGATATTTGATTTGTATGTAAGATAGAGAGAGAGAGAGGGGACAAAAGACAGATAGATGAATAATGATATCTGTACTTAAAACTGAAAAGTTCCAAGAAGATAGAGAGAGAGAGAGGGAACAAAAGAATAGATGAATAATGAAATCTGTACTTAAAACTGAAAAAGTGGAAGAAGATAGTGATATATGTATAAATTTTTGAGTTCTTGACTCAAAATTTTAAATTAGTTTTGGAGTGAAACGCAGATTTAGTTTTTTGAATTGTATATCATTTAGTAGAGAACTAATAGTCAAAAAGATCGCAAGCCAATTTCGGATACAAAAATTAAAAAAAAAAAATTTAAATCATGAGCGAAATAAGAAACAAGGTTGAACAATTCTTAGCCGATTTTGAAGGATGTCAACTATATGAACACAGGGAAATGGTGAAATTTTTCCTCCATATGTTGGATGAAAACCAGGAGTTTGGTATAATGGAAGATGAGGACAAGGACAATGGTCACTTCAAGTCTTGTCCGTGGAGTCATCCAGATTGTGAGGAAGGTCCAGATACTTGCCGATGCTCCGTATTTTATTTGAGAAAAATGGTGATAAATAATTTAATTAATTCGTATTATGTATTATTTCATTGAAGCTAAATAAAAATCAAAAAACAATAAAACAAAAATCAAGATTTTTTTTTCTCATTTTTAATATATGTATTTTCTATTTATTTCTGTTAAAAATAAAACAATTTGTTCTCTTAATACTAGATATTAACAAATTGTGGAAAGGTAATGAAGGAATTTGTGGGATTGAGATCAAAGATGTATTCTTTTAGTGTGCAGTATCAAAATGATATTAAAAAGTCGAAAGGGGTAAAGAAATGCGTTCTTGATATGTATAGTATAAGTTCATATAGAAATTGTTTATTTGACAAGTCTATTGTATATGACACCATGTTAACTTTTAAGTCTAAATTGCATCAGATATATACTAACCATTTGAGTAAAGTAGTTTTAAGTTATTCAGATGATAAAAGAAAAATTGGCAGCAATAGCATAAATACCTTTGCATGGAATCATTTTCGGATAGAGGAAACCAATCCTGATTATGAGCTAGATATGCTGTTAGCAGAGATTGCTAAATTGCAAGAAGCAGATTTAAATTAATAACAAATAAAAAAATTTAGTTCCTAAGAAGTATTCTTATGTTGCTAACATTAAACAAAAAGATAAATGTATAATGAAAACACAATCATATTTTAGTCATGATTTATTTTTATTTTAATGAAATTTCAAATAGTATGAATTGATTAAATTTTCTACTACTTCTTTTCTTAATTGGTATATGGAGCAGCGGCAGGTATCTGGACCTTCTTCACAAAATGTGTTGTACCATGGACAACATTTAAAATGTAACTCGTTTTTGTCCTCATCTTCTGTAACGCCATATTCCTCGTTCTCATCAAGCATGTTCAGGAAAAATTTAATCATTTCGAAATGATCGTAGAGTTTAAAGCACTCGAAATCTACTAAAAACTTGTTAATTTTATTTCTGATTTGAGACATTTCGATATATATTAACAGATGAGAGTGATGATTGATTGAATGCTCCTTTTCTACTGATTTCTTTTATAAATTTTGAAAGTAGTCTTTCTGATATTTAAAAATATGTATATCAACAATGCTATGGTTAATTCCTTTATTATTACTCTCTTATTCCTCTATTTATCTCTCCCACTCTTTCCTGATATACACAGATATGCTTAGTATTTTTGTGGTAAAAATGTGGCTTACTTGTGGTACATAATTTTTAATAAAGTAGTTTTAGAAGTACAGCGGGTATATGAGATCGAACTACTATGTAAACAAACTGAATGTAGAATAATGCATACAGTACAATACGCATATAAGAAACTCGCTTATAAGAAAAACTCGGTTATAAGAAAGACATCTTCAGACACCATGCACATTTGTATATATCTGCGTGCTAAATAATCCTCATATAAGAAACTCGCTTATAAGAAAAACTCTTCTATAAGAAACAAATTCTGAAGAAAAATTATACTCATTCCATAGAAAATGGTACGTGTATAAGAAAGTAGTATATATTCTCACAATTGAATTTTTTTTAACCTCGGTTAAAATTGATTTTTTTTGTGTATAATTTACAATTATCAAATGTGATTTTAAGTGAAGTGCAGTTACACGTTTTGTTTTTGTTATGTTTTTATCTTTAGTTGTGTACTTACATATTTATATTTGTGGGAAAAATAAACGAAATTTAGTACAAAATGATGTATAATATGTATTATTAAACAGTTTTATTTCAATTATATATTTCTATAGGAAATTTTTTAAATTCTGTTACTGATGTATATAAGAAAATATCTTTCTTATATGCGTGTCACAGATATAAGAAAGTATTTTTCTTATATGCGTGTTTTCTTTATAAGAAAGCTCGCATATAAGAAAGAAAATCGGTGCATTTTTAGACTTTCTTATATGCGTATTGTACTGTATACGTTTCACAATTTCATAGTGAAATAAACTCCTACGTAGACAAAATTTATGAAAACATAAAATTTTGGTATGTGTACCAAACTCTCTAATATAAACCGAATACAGAAACATGCTTCAGCATGTAAACAAACATTTTGATAAGTGAAATGTAGAGGATACGAAGTCATGCTTAGGCATGCATATAGATTACAAAGTTTTGAACGGAATGTGATGTATACAGAGTACAGAGACATGATTATGCATGCAGATACGGTACAAAATGTTTAAGGGAATGAAACTGCTACGTAGACAATATTTATGTAAACAAACATTTTGATAAGTGATATGTAGAGGATACGAAGGCATGCTTATGTATGCAGATACGTTACAAAATTTTGTAGCAAAAGAAACTGCTACGTGGACAATATTTATGTAAACAAAGATTTTGATAAGTTATATGCACAGAATACGTTGGCATGCTTATGCATGTAGAGACGTTCCAAAATGTTTAAGGGAATGAAACTGCCACGTAGACAATATTTATGTAAACAAACATTTTGATAAGTGATATGTACAGAATATGTAGACATGCTTATGCATGTAGAGACGTTCCAAAATTTTGTAGCAAAAGAAACTGCTACGTGGACAATATTTATGTAAATGACAAACTACAAAAGTTTTGTAGCTAAACAAATTTTCAAAAGCAGAATTATTAAAATTTTAAGTTGAGCTTTTATTTGTAAAATGTAATGGTCAAGGGAATA
The DNA here is from genome assembly GCA_951800035.1 of Linnaemya tessellans. Taxonomy (NCBI): domain Eukaryota; kingdom Metazoa; phylum Arthropoda; class Insecta; order Diptera; family Tachinidae; genus Linnaemya; species Linnaemya tessellans. The sequence goes on from OX637537.1 coordinate 20,280,958, forward strand.
TTTGGGCACAAAGAATAAACGCTTATTATTTGTTTGTATGTATGTATATGCGTACATAAATATCTACAAATTTATTTCATTTCATACTGACCCACTTGCGCTAAATCCAGGAAAGCAACAAAAAAAGCGGACTGTCACACAGACTCACCAATCGTCACACACACACCCCCTGTCTGACAGGCAGACATTCCAATCGCCACTCAGAACACAAAAACACACACATATTAATATTCTACAAAATACAGAAATCGCACCACCATCCAGATCCCCAAATAAAATCCATCGATGATCGTCATGTATAAAATAAACAAAATATCAAATTCAATATTTATGCAATAGTAAATTTTTTTTCACAACGTCTTCAAGATCAGAATAATCAAATTATTCCCCCACACTCAAGCATTGCACACAAAAAAGAAATAACTGAATTGCTGGACAAAATATCTTAAGTAAACACACACCAAAATTAAAAACAAGCAAAAAATAAAAGAAGAAACCTCACTCCAGCCTGGACAAAATATCTTAAGTAAACACACCAAAATTAAAAACATGCCAAAAATAAAAGAAGAAATCTCACTCCAGCAAGAAGAAACGAACCATAAACATTAGGGCCATCCATTTATACAACACTTTTAAGATATTGTACTTCCTAAAAAAGTTTTGTGTCAGATACTAAAAATTTCTTATTTTCTATTAGGCCATAGCACACATGGACAGACAGAATTCCTACGCTCACATATGGACAGACAAAAAATTCCCACGGTCTCACGCTCACTTATACAAACTCATTTTGGTTACACAGCACCCCTCCACCAAACTACCATCACATATGGACGGACAGAAATTCCCACGGTCTCATACGGACAGACACAAACTCATAAGCTCACATATGGACGGACAGAAATTCCCACGGTCTCATACGGACAGACACAAACTCATAAGCTCACATATGGACGGACAGAAATTCCCACGGTCTCACCCAGGAGTTTAAAGACGACGCTCCAATTATTGTAGTAGATGTAAGCTATCAGAACGAATCAGTCAATATCGGACCGATTGACATAAAAATTGAATTTGAAACAGCAACAAATATTCCAGCAACGACATCAGCTTACTGCGTTCTTATTCATGACCGCGTAATAGAATACATACCAATAAAAGGTCAAGTCCGGAAGGTCTTATAAATTAAATAACATGGATGGTGATATTGTTTTTGTAGACTTGCAAGGTTTCAAAAATAATTCAAATGACTTCATCGCAAAAGAACTAGCTGTAGTTTTCAGCAACAACGAATGCCTCAATTTCATTATAAAACCTCCTTTTGATTTCGCATGTTTATCGGTCAAAAAACAGAGAGAAGCAGTTTGGTTAACAAAAAACTATCATCATATTAACTGGAATGATGGATCAGTCTCATTTCAAAGCGTTTGCAAGTTTTTAAAATCCAATATAAGAAATTCACAAATATATGTTAAGGGGGGAGAGAAGAAAAAATGGCTAGAAAAAATGATTCATCAAACAGTTTATAACATTGAAGACATTGGCTGCATTAATTTTAAACAAATGGAAACTAACCATTCAACATATTTCTATTGTAGCTATCACGACTATGGTGTTTGTGCCTTAAGGAATGCAATTTTACTTAAAAATGAAAATGTTAACAAACTTTTAAATAAATGCTTATAAAAATTAAAATAAATGTCTTTTATTTCAAATAAACACCTATATACATATTTATTTCAGAGAACACACAAACAAATAAACACAATGGTTCATTCATTCAAATGGTCAAGGGAATATTTGGGCACAACGAATAAACGCTTATTATTTGTTTGTATGTATATGCGTACATAAATATCTACAAATTTATTTCATTTCATACTGACCCACTTGCGCTAAATCCAGGAAAGCAACAAAAAAGCGGACTGTCACACAGACTCACCAATCGTCACACACACACCCCCTGTCTGACAGGCAGACATTCCAATCGCCACTCAGAACACAAAAACACACACATATTAATATTCTACAAAATACAGAAATCGCACCACCATCCAGATCCCCAAATAAAATCCATCGATGATCGTCATGTATAAAATAAACAAAATATCAAATTCAATATTTATGCAATAGTAATTTTTTTCACAACGTCTTCAAGATCAGAATAATCAAATTATTCCCCCACACTCAAGCATTGCACACAAAAAAGAAATAACTGAATTGCTGGACAAAATATCTTAAGTAAACACACACCAAAATTAAAAATATCTTAAGTAAACACACACCACAATTAAAAACAAGCTAAAAAATAAAAGAAGAAATCTCACTCCAGCAAGAAGAAACGAACCACAAACATTAGGGCCATCCATTTATACAACACTTTTGAGATATTGTACTTCCTAAAAAATGTTGTGTCAGATACTAAAAATTTATTATTTTCTATTAGGCCATAGCACCCATGTAGAGACAGAATTCCTACGCTCACATATGGACAGACAGAAATTCCCACGCTCACATACCGCCGGACATGTATTCCCAAGGTCAAATATGGACAGACACAAACTCCCAAGCTCTCATATGGACAGACAAAAATTCCCACGGTCTCACGCTCACTTATACAAACTCATTTTGGTTACTATAGCACCCCTCCACCAAACTACCCCCCACATATGGACGGACAGAAATTCCCACGGTCTCATACGGACAGACACAAACTCCCAAGGTCTCATATGGACAGACAAAAATTCCCACGCCTACCCCAACATCATAAAAAATTAAACAACAACAATGTGAACATCCCTATTTAACCGTGGGAAAATACACACACACACATTAAAGTATCAAATTACAAAAAAAAACCCATTAACACAAATTTGGCAATTAAAATTTAAAAATTTTAAAATTTAATTGCTGAAATTTGAGTATTTTAATTGTTCTCGCACATACAGTTATTAACTAACTACTCCCAGGGTTTAGTTGAGTCACACAATTGTTCACGACATAATCTTGTTAATGACTCTTTCACGAACAGTTTTCGTCGAAAAGCATTAACAATATATGTTTGTGATAGGAGAAAAATTCATTGTTCTTTATCGTTTTGTTTCTCGAAGATTTCGTGGTAAAAATTGCCTGTACTTAATACTCGTAAATTGATACATATAAAAGCGCACTGCCATTTCCTTCTGAATTAAAAAACTTTATATTTATTAAATTACATCGACATAGAATCTTGCATAATAAAGTTTGCAAATATTTTAAAATTAGTTGAAGGCAAACTAGTTGCAACATAGAACGTCAGTAACAAGATTTGTTTTCATCTTTAGCGTCTAAAGGTGGATGCATATTTCCCGATGAAATCGGTTCAAAATCAGCTAAAGCCTACAAAGAAAAGTCTGTTTTACTTTGAATTAATTTCGTCAAAGCTCCACTAGCAGCACGTGGTCCACTTCTAGAAGTTTTTTCTAAGCATTGAACTAATGACGAAGCGGGAGTTTGTTAAAATGTAACAAACAAACCAATGTAATGGTTTATTCAACAAAACTTCAATCTTTCGCATAATTCCACTGTCAGTCCTACTATTGGTAGGTTCACCATCTCAGCAAACTGCTATCAAGCTGGTAAGTGACAAATTTTTTTCCTTGAAGAACTCACATATTTGCAGCTGTTTAGTACTGGAGTCATATCACCAACCTTTATGTGACATAACAGGTTGCTCTCGGCTCTTTAACAATCACTATATAAGACTCATTTTCCACTTTAGGATGGTATTTTCCACTAATTTCTTCCCATGTCAGTGGATAATTTTTTTTCTGCCGTCATTAGAAAAACTAGTAAAGCTGAATCATTGTTTTGCATACTACGAACGGATTGCTTTAAATATATTTCACGACCTATATTGGATTTATCCATAATAACTGGTTCCCCATTTTCATCAGTAAAGCCAATGTCTTCAAATAAGGCTGTAGCTAAACACGAGGAAACTCTGTCTGAAATGCCAAATCTATCACACATCATGGCGAAAATAATTGTGTCGTAACTCTTAGCGTACGATCCCCTTTTGCGCATAATCGCCTCCCTTGCAGCTGGCATTGTAAATTCGATTTCAGAAGCGACGTGCACTTGTGAAGACTGACTCGAACCTATACGGAGGATATAAGGTAGCTGCGAGTTTGCTGGATAGTTGGTCTACTATATTTAACACCCATTCAAGAATTTTATTCTATCTGCTGGTGTTAATCATGAATACTTTGAAAGGATCACGAAATAATCCACAGGAGCATCGTATTGTTCTTTTACAGCTGCATTTACCGATATGAAATATATCATTACGATTCAAGAGGTAATACCCTTTCAAATACTGAAAATGTATCACATCTTAATATATTTTTTACCGCTTTGTTATTTGTTGAAATATATATTTAAATAAAAAAATAAATAAATAAATAAAATATTTAGTTTTCATAAAATGCTTTTTCTATTTATCAGTGCAATATTAATTTTTCCCCAAATTTCAACTATTTTGTTCGCAATTATCGAGTAAATCTTGTACACGATTACTGTTTTTTAATTTTACTTTTTCGCGTTCACTTAAAAAATTATATCTTACAATATCATGATAACTTGGCAAATTTAATCCACTAAATTCATTTGGCTATGATATTGGCGTTCTGAGTAATAGGAAGGCTTGACCCGGAAGAGTCAATTGACATCGCGGACGATTCCATCTAACACAATTTAATGTTAATGCCCAATAAATCAGTGGATATTTAAATATAGTTCGAGTTAATTTTGATAAAAAATTAAACTATGTTTATATGTATATAGTTTCAGTTTTTCAGTGAGACTTAAATACTTTCATTAATTTCTGGTGAAAATATGGTAGCACTTTGAACTGTCCAAATAAAAATCGGAATTGTTCAGAAAACAGGTGTTTTACAAATTATTTTAAGTTCTTTTATGGCCAAATAATTTCATTGGTTCATTGACTGGAATAACAGAAAAAAATTCTGTTAAAAGTTTATTTGTGCAATAAATATTAATATGGAAAAGAGAAGTCCAAATTTTACATGTGTGGAATAGAAAATAAAAAAACAGAAGAAAAATTGAAAGCGTAGGAAAGTATAGAGCGTGAATTCAATAGTAAATTCACCCATACCTTCCGATCGCATAAAGTTCTGAAAACTAAGTCCGGAAATATAAAGGCAACAGCCAACCGAAATTTTGCATATGATAAGAGGCAAATCTATGCTACTGGCGGTGGAACACCACATCCATCTGCAACAACAAAAACTGACCATGCCATATTTGAAATATGCCAGGATGAACAAATTTTGGGAAATCCATCAGCATACGATTACGATGCAGATGAAAACGCTAAGTTTTAATAAGATATAATGGTGAATAATATGTTCTTACAAATTATTTTTGATAAATATATTTTTAGAGGTGACTGAAGGTAGAGTTTTTGGAAGAGTTTCTTAATGAAGGCGATAGTGCAGTTGGCGAAAAAGATTACATAAAAAATGTGATTGTAAGTACTTCGTTTTCTATAAGCTTTTACTTATATTTATTAATTGGAATATTGTTTAGTTCATACATCTTGGGCGAAGTATATGCCTAAGGCTTTAAAGAAGCCACTGCACAAAGCCCTAAAGGAGCCGAAGGTGAAAGATTCCTGAAATCAAGTTGGAAAGGCAGAAACTCGAAATTGAATTTATGAAAGCAAAACAAAGACTGGAGATAAAATGCACGAAAGAAAAGCATAGTCTCGAGATAGAGAAGATCAGAGTCGAGATTCAGTACACGAAGCTGAAAATAAAAAAAAAATCGTAATTGAACGATCTGTACTTCTCCACGCATTCAATTACTCTTCTGTCTCCACTCTATCATTTTTATATATTCTATTGCACTGCTGTATTTTTTAACAGCATCCAACATATGATCTCATATTTTAATTTTGTTTATATAATTTAATTTATTAATTAAATTTGTTTTTAAGTTTTAATATAGTCGTTTTTATACCCTCCAAAAAAGAATATGGATGGTATATTCACTTTGCCATTCCGTTTGTAACGCAGCGAAATATCCATCTGAGATCCCAAAAAGTATATATATTCTTGATCAGTGATGAAATCTAAGACGAACTGAGCATGTCTGTCCGTTTGTGGAAATCACGATTCAGTACAAACGAAAAGAGCTAGACTTTTGAAATTTGGTATAAATATATCTCAAAGGATAGCACAGGTCAAGTTCTGAAATGGGCTAAATCGGGCAAGAGGGAAAAAAGTTCCCCTAAGAAGAACTAAACCAACCTCCGGAAAAGGACACAATTTTTAAGTTTTTTTGTAATTTTGCAAATGATATATTTGTAAGTCAAAGACGCCCCAACGCGTCAAACTAGGAGCCATAAAATAAAAGAATTAATTTTTGAGCCTCTCCTCTTTTAGTGTAAAATTTAACAAATTGTTTTACTTAAGCCTGAATTCCATAAAATAACATTTTTAAACTGTTATGACGCAGCTGAGACGTAACCTGGTACTACTCTGCCCTACCATCTCCTCGCCCTTTGCTACCTAAATGACTCTATAATTTTTTTTTTAATTTTGTATTTAATTATCCCAAACATTTATTTTTAGAGTTTTATGACAGAGGTGAAATTTCTCCCCCACATCCCTTGCCAGAGCAACCCCCCTAATATACAGTATTAATACCCTAAAAAGAGAATTGGACCCCATAAAGTATATATATATTCCTGATCTGTGATGAGATCTAAGACGATCTAGTAATGCCCATACGTTCGTCTGTGGAAAACATGATATAGTCTATTTTTGGACCCCGCCGCCTTTAGTGGGTGTTGACGTACGATATTATTTGCAAAAATAGTGTAAATATTGAATAATGTGTTTTCCTTAAGCCTGTCAGAAGCTGAAATGTTCTCTGATCTTGCAGACATGAAACGTCTCTCCCACGGCCCTTCCCGGAATGACTCTGTCAAATAGAAATTTGAAATTGGGTACAGAGATGTCTTAAAGGAATTCTGTCCCACCAAGTTAAATATTTTAAATTTACTTGCTATATATTTAAGTTTTATTGTATATTTTAATGTTTTTTAAATTGAATTCGTTTTTTTAAAGTTTTATAACAAAGTTGTTTTTTAAATGGAATTCGATTTGTTTAGTTTTATAATATATTTTAATGTTTTTTAAATTTTTTATTTGACTTAATAAATTGATTTTAAATTTTAACATGTTTTTTCTCATTTCAATGTATAGCATGTTTTGTATTATAATAGGTTTTCAAAATAAGAATTTATTAAAGAGCGACGGGCTGTGCTGTGTGCAACCGAATTTCCAGCGTTTGTACTCCTAGGAACATTATTTACAAAATTTACAGCCGATTTAAAACTACTTGATAGAGGTGGCAGTTCCATTTCTTTGTTTAGACAGCATATGTTATGCAATACAGCAGTCGCTATAATAACACCTTCGTCACAGTCAGTGCTGTTAAGACAATAGCAACACGCACACACTTTTTCACTAACACTTGCACACTTTTTCAATTGTCTGGAGTACTGTCTTGAATTTTTTGAAGACAGTAAAATAGGACAGTGATTTGACATCTGCTGACAATAATTGACATTTGTCGAAAAAAAAAAACGCACAGAACACAGTTTTTATAGTAAAAAGCACAGTAAAAAGTTAAAGTTAGTTTCATTAAACAATAAAATGGAGAAAATGGAGTTTTTAACTTATATAGCTCGCGTAATACGCTTATTGCCGCAATTTCCAATTCCACTTTCTTGTTTGACATTTTTAACGGAATGAATTGTCTTAACTATTGTCTGGACGCCTCTACTACTGGTATAATTGTCAGTATTTTTGACAACTAATACGTATTCTTTTATTGTCTTGACAGCACTGTCTAATGTAAACGCAGTGCAGGGCACACTGATACAGGTAGGAGTGATAGCCCATACGGTTATTTTGTTTTTGGGAGAAATTCTAATACAAACGTCAAAATTTCTTTACATATTTATATACATACAAAATTTAAAAGCAAATATAGAAACAAACATGTATATTTTGTTTTTGTACTTTTTCGTTTTGCTTTGCTCTACACAATTAATTGTGACGTTTGAATTAGAATTCACAAAAACAAAATACATGTAGGTTTTTATTTTTGTAAAACCGCTCCTACCTGTATCAGTGTGCCCTGACGCAGTGTAAGAAATCACAGGCTGTGGCAAGGCGAATTCGTATGAATTCGCCTTGGGCGGTGGTTTGAATCTAATTGCTGCGCCATCTTATATTATAGCTTCTAGCGGCCACTATGTCATCTAGAGTTGTGCTTTTTAGTTCAGTGAGCTGAGCGCTCATTTTAGCTCAGCTCAGTTTACTGAGCTAGTTCATTTAATAGCTCAGTAGCTCAGTGGCTCATTAGCTCAGTAATAATGATACACCAAGGGTGATTAAAGACGTTGTAACCATATGTATAGAAGATGGCAAAAACGATAAGAATAATTTCGTGGAGTTTCAGAGACAAATATAATCCAATATTGCCTTTAATATACATATTTAAAATCATTCAATAATGCGACTGTTTTGAAGAGGTGGACTATGAACTAAATATATACATATATATATATATATATATATATATATATATATATATATATATATATATATATATAAATGTATATACATATGTGTATCTATATCTATATCTATATCTATATATATATATATATATATATATATATGTACATATATATGTATATCTATATATATATATATATATATATATATATATATATATATATATATATTTAAATATATATATATATATATATATATATATATTTAAATATATATATATATATATATATATATATATATATATATATATATATATATGTATATATATATTTATTTATTTATTTATAATAAAACCATTCTCATGTACTGGTGTTTTTCAAAACATGGTTTCATAGCACCAGTTTTATTTGTAAAAAATTTCTATACATAAAGATTGGTTCTGTAGACATGCCACAATAACATATTCAATGAGGTATTTTTATATTTGTCTGGCAGCATATTAAAAAACTGTGGTATCATTACAATTATGACAGATATTATCAAAACCGCTCAGCTCTGAAGCAAAACCGCTCTGAAACAAAAGAGCTCTGAAACAAAAGCGCTCTGACACAAAAGCGCTCAGTACTGAGCTAAAATCATCTATTGTAGTGAGCGCTCATTTCGCTCAGCTCACTGAAACGTTCAATTGAACTAGCTCATAGCTCAGTGACACAACTCTAATGTCATCAGCCTAAGATTAAATAGCCGCAAGAGAAATCGCTTTGAAAGATTTTTGTGTGGATTAACAACGCTTAAAAGATCTACATATAAATAAATATTTAAACAAATAAATAAAACATTTAAAGATATAAGTTTTTACTTGAAATAAAAGTTATGACGTTATATCTGCTCCTTGTAGTGTAAATGTTGTTGCGTCGGGAGTATATTACTAATGTTTGATGAATCTATGTTTTCCTTATACACATAGAGTATTCTAAACAAAGTATTCTGGTCAGATGAGCTATCGATGTAATGTGAAATATATGAAGCTTTCTGTAATGGCGTTGAAGATGTTTATATTCTTCTGATGAATCTGCTGTTCCTCTGCTCTAATGCTAATTGAGTAGCTTAACAATTCTTAGATAAAATGTGTGAAACCTATCAGCAAATTTAATATGTAAAGTGCTATGTAGAAAACTATTCAGATTCCAAATACGTAAACGTTTGTTTCTATTAATTTTAGGTCCATGATTTGAATTCCAATTTAGATTAATTTTAATGAGTTTTGCTACATCAAATCTTAAGGTGATCAACAAGCACAACCCTTGGAAGAACACTGGCGAAATCATAAGCTACCTGGGATTAGAGAGAGGATTAGGTGATATTAAGTAGAGAGAGGCTACCGTTTCAACATTGGACAGTACTGTGCCACCACCTATATGCTCTTATCATAAAGAAGTATTAAATTTGTAATTTAGTGTTTACTGCAAATGTTTGTAGATTTCAGTTCAAATGATTGCAAATTCAAGATGTAATCATGTTAATTTAAAAAAAATTTGCATATTCGTAACACCAAAAAAAGGTAAAATATTGCAGTATTACAACCTATAGAAAAATATTGAATTCTGCTGTTAAACAAAGATGTGCTTCTCAATTTTGTCCCCAGTTTTGTAAAAGTTAATGAAATTTATAGGGAAGCAAAAATAAATTTTATATCATTTTACTTTATATTAACTTTTAAGTTTTAAATAAATAAATGTCTCGTACACCATTTTTTTATTGCACTTGTGGAGAATCATTCAAATAATGTAGTGTAATAAGCATGGTAAAAAAATTGTTTAATAAGATCAAATACTAATGTGATGATAGATATGAAAAATATATCATGAATATATTTCTCATATATATTTTTCATATATATCATTACATTAATATCTGATCTTATATAAATGAAATTTATTTGTTGGTGGTTAAAGCAATGTCTATATGCATTTCATTGGTGCTTTACCAAATCGTCAGTAGACTTTAACCACAGTTTTGAAAAGTTAAAAAAAAAAAAGTTATCTGATCTTATTTGTACGTTTTGCCCTTTTATATTTCCAAGTCATATGTATGTAAAACAATAACAAAACATGAAAATAGACGTGAAAACTAAATTCATCTTATGAACACGGAATTTTTGGAAACAATTTCAAAAGGGAATTATTTAAATTTGGCGTCATAAAATTCGTGTGAATTGGTCGTTTGCCTTACAAAATTTTTAAATTTTGTATGAACAATAAAAGCAAATTCTATTGGTTTTGAATATTGAAAATATACATGTTAAAAACTGTAATAACTGAGATTTATTTTACGCAGTTACTCTAGTGTAAACATTATTAAAAATTTCCAAAAAACAAATACATTTTCCTTAAAACTAACTTCGTTTTATATATTCTCCGCGATAAAGTTTGATGTGTCACACACAACAATATGTACATATTAGAGTATGGTTGTGTTAGTTGTTGTCAGCTTGTTTTCAGTCATGAATGCATAGTTACTAATCATAACTTAACAGCGATTGACACTATCATGTACTAAGAGCAGAGTAACAGCATAATCCTCCGACGGCTCTGTAGCAAACGTTAGCCGCGAAGAAAAACAAGTTGGAATAGCTACACAAATTTTCTATCCTACATCTGTCCCCTCCTTTCCTAGTTCTGCCATAATGCACTGCATATGTCAGGGTTCATCCCCTGAGTGCTAGTCCGAGATAAAATATATATATAATCCAGACCAATTCTTACCAGCACAAGATAGTGTATACGCAAATCTAAAAATAATATTTCAAAAATTATTTTCTGTGATTTGAAAAAGCAATATTGCCTACCGTCAACTGGTGATATTTGAAAGGAATTTATTCCCTGCATCAAATACCTCTTCTTGCCTTTTTCAGATACAATAATATTATAGCCTCTGTAAAATTAAAAATAAAATTTTATTGGTGTGTTGTAAAATAATACTTTATTCTAACTGCAGTTACGTGCGGTTGGTATTTCTTATCAGATATTGGTCTATAAGACTCAAAACTAGTGTCAAGCTGCTGCCGCCACAAGAAAACAATATTTGCCATGTTATATATGTAGATAGATAATTCATCTTGGTAAGAAAAGTTGTATGACTACATCTTTCAGCAAATTAAAGAAGTATTAGGAAACACTATTCCTAAGTTTTCTTTATTGGGAAATAAAGAAAACTTTGTTATAGGTCAACTATGTCCATGTATATACCGCATCCCATTAGTTTGGACTTTATCTAATGTAAACAGCATAAAACCTCATAAATTATTTTAATTGTCACCATTAAAAACAATGTGAAAACTTCTGCGAATCAAAAAATACAAAAAATTGAATTTACTGCAATCTAATATTTTTCGCGAAAAATGTAAACATCAGAGTTTCTCAAATTTTTAATTTCCACCGGCGTTCAAACATCGCTAAAAATTTTATATAAATAAGAAAGTGTGGCAATATGAAAAATTATTAGTATA
>OX637537.1:20298059-20363059 GCA_951800035.1 Linnaemya tessellans
GAGTTTTAGTCATTGTACTAACTTTTCATCTATAATATCATATTCAGTTTATAAGAGGATTTTTATAACAAATATATTATTTCAGAGGAAAATATATTATTTCAGAGGAAATGCCATGGTAAATTAAGCATCATCTTCAATAGCTTATTTTGGCAGATTTGGATACTTTTAATATGGGATTTTGCGCAAACGCCCCAAACTGGACAAGCATACAAAATTATAGATTGAAAAATTAGTTTAGCCAGGATTATTTTATTGACTTTTTACGCCCGATTAGAGGATCTTTTGTCTAGTAAGACAGCCAAATATTTAACGTTATCACTCCATTGTACATTGATGCCATTGACTTTGAGTTGATTTGTTGGGTAAAAGCATAAATTTCTTCTGCCAGTGAAAAATATTGCATTAGTTTTGCTTTCATTAATTTAAATTTTCCATCTGTGAAAATAAGCCATAAACTGATCTGAAGCTAGTTGTACAATATTTTCCCATACCGGTGAGATGCATATAAACTAGTATCATCTGCATATGCTGCGCATTATACTCCCCTGGGTTGCGGCATATCGGAACAGTACAAATTGCAGAGCAATGGTCCTAAAACCGAGCCCTGTGGAACTCCAGCTGGTATTTCAACAAGGTCAGAATAGATATCATTTAGACTCACACAAAAATGTCTATTTTTCAAAAATGACTCAATGATTTTAATAATGTACAGTGGAAAATTATATTGAATCATTTTATATAATATGCCGTTGTACCACAAGCTTTCTCAATATCTAGCGTAACTAATACAGTTGAATTTCCATTTGTAAACTCGGAATTGATGTGATTACATATACATTTTATTTGATGAACTGTGCTATGGAAAGGGGTAAAACCAAATTGAGTTAGTGGCAATATTTAATGGAGATCCATAAACTTAGAAAATTTTATTTTAACAACTTTTTCTATATATCATACTGATACTGCTTAGCACTTATCGGACGATAACTCTGTACTGAATTAGGAAGTATATTGGGTTCAAAATAGGTATAACTTTTGCCGTTTTCCATCCTTGTGGGAAATATTGTAGTTTTAGGCAACAATTTATAATAAAATATTAATATGTAATGGCAGGAGTAGGCAGTTGCTTGAGCATAATATTTTTAACACCATCTAAACCTGATGCTTTTCTAGTTTTTAAATCTTTTATAATTGCAACAATTTCATTATTATTTACATATTCGCATGAGTTCGTGTCAATGTCAAGTTGGGAAAATCGTTCGTTAACAGTATCAATTAAATAGATGTGGGAAACTCTGTGATTTTCTAAGAAATTATTGGCAAGTTGATTCACTTTTTCTTCGTCTGTATAGTAAGTTGTAGAGTTTTCTTTCAAAGGTGGCATAAATATACACTTCTTTCTCAAACACTTAGCTATTTTCCAAAACGGTTTTGAGGCTTTATCTAAACTTTGAATCTTGGTGTTCCATGTTTTATTTCTAAATTTTGATATTTCACAGCGAATCATACAATTATAGTTGTTCATCATTTCAAAATCAGATGTATTTCTATACCTTGCCCAATTGCGCCAATGAAAGTTGCGAATACTTAATAACTGCTTAAGTAAGGTGGTAATGCTTGTTTGTTTAAATCATTATTTACTTTAGGAGTTGTAATTTCAATAGCTTCGATCATGCTTTTTGTGAAATAATCGACGCTTACATCAATAACATCCTTCCTCGTCACAGCGCCTACATCACAGGGTAAATGAGAAACCGATTTGTCTAACAAATGCCTATAATTATTCCAATTGGTTTTATTGTAGTTATAGGCTAATTGTCTAGAACGCAAAGAAATTCTATTTAGTTTAAATAACACTGGAAGGTGGTCCGAGCTAAGGTCGTTAATTGTTTTAGGTTGGGTTATACATTGTGGAATATTAGAGACAATCAAGTCAATAACAGAAGGTGTGTGATTTCCATTTGTGGGAATATAAATTGGAGAGCCCGGGTGTAAGAACAGACACAGTATCATATAGGATATTTCCAAAACATTTGCATGATTACAATTCCAAGATCTATGTCTACTATTTAGGTCTCCACAAACGATAACATTCCTATCAACTGCAAGGAGTTTTCTAACATCTTTTCTAAATAAACCTTTAGTTTCCGAATTTGCAACAAGCCCAGCGAAATAGACCGCAAACAAATTTAATTCCATATTATCAGCTGTCGTCATACAAATTCCAACATTTTCAATATGTTTTGTTTCGACAAAAATTTGCTTAATATTTCCTATATCTTTTTTAATAAGAACTGCAACACCTCCACCAACACGATCTGTTCGATCACGTCGAATGCAATAGTAACCCATTTGAGGTATATTAACAGAACTTGACAACCAGGTTTCTGATATAAAGCATAAGTCTACATTATTATTATTTAAAAAATCATAAAGTTCTAAGTATTTATTTTTAATACTTCTACAGTTTCAGAAAATAGTGTTTAGTTGTTGGACCATTATGAATAATTATTTACTATATAAATATTTAATAGCTAATTGTGTGATAACATGAAATTGCTCCTCTTTGGAATTACATGTTTTTAATTTATTTAAAACATCAAGTGTAAACTGACTTATCTCTTCAGCAGTAAAGAGTTCATTTAAATTTTGAGTATTGCTTCTATGAATATTACAATTTTGAGAGGCTGACCATACATTTGTGCTCACTACACGTCTATTGCTTGGCTGAGGTAAATTTGGAAAAGAGTTTTTATCAAATATTGTCGCAGGGCGATTGTTATTGGCTGATCTTTGACTATTTGAATGACGATTATTTTTTCTTTGGATATTTTCTCTTAGATTTAAATGCGATTCTCTTACTGGACAATTGGGATTTGTTGCAGCGTGTGCTTTATTGCAGTTTGCACATTTAACCTTTTCTTTGTTAGTACAAACTGATGTTTTGTGTCTGCCTGAGCAGAGAACACATTTAGTTTTAATCGAACAACTTTTTTCTCCGTGGTCAAACATTTGACAATTATAACACTGAACTGGGTTATTTTTAATTCTTCTTTGATAATTCCATTTTATCACCATATGAAAAAGAGTTTTTAGGTTCTGTTTTAAATCATTTAATTTTACCGAACCGTTTTCGAAGTATACTATGTAAAGAGTATCAACGTATTCATTGTACTTTTTTCTATTTTTTAACATCTGTACATTTATATTTTTTTTTAAATCAGTTCTTGTTTTACTTCTTCAGCAGCTTTCTTGTCTAGGCCGTACAAGACAAATTTTTATGGTTTATCATATTTAGATTCGTGTATAAAAAACTGACAGTTATGTAACAATTACATTAAATGTTTCTTTTGTTTCACAAAAAATGTTAATACCAATTGATATTTTTTTAATAAAATACTTGGTCATACCAGAGTTTTTAAACATTTTATGAAAGTATTCACTGTTGTGCGAAAGCACCTTAATAGGTGAAATAAATTCTTTAACGTTTGGAACTTGTACAGCATTGTCTTCAGTGCTCAACGCCTGCAACGGAGTCCAAAAATTATATCGGCTCATTTTTAAACCTGAGGCATCAACCGTGAACTTTAGGTCCTCCGGCTTGACGTTAGACCGCCGTTTAGAAATTTTTAATAATTTTAATAATCACGAAAGAATTTTTCACAGAGCGCAGAGATAAAGACACGTCAATCACCGTCGCCTTGTTACTTTGGATTGAGATGGTCTACAATTTCCTGCAGAATTGGCCCCTCACTCGGTTGTAACGAGGTCAGGCCTTTAAGTTTTTTGGTGGCCAGCTTATATTCGAGACCCCAAGGATTATCATCCACCTCATCAGAGATATTAAGAAAACACTGCCGCTTGCTCCTACGAATTGCATCCTTTAGGGCCCTCCTCCTATTCTTGTAATTCTGTTGATATACGCTATTCTCTAACCTACCTCGAGTTCTTGTATACTGCCTTCTGGCACGTATACACTCCGCCCTCAAGCCGGAAGTATCGTTATTTCACCAATAAACCGGTGGCCCCTTTCCGGATCTTTTCCGCCTCACCATAGATGCATCGCACGACCGCGTGATATGGTTTACCAATTGTGTTGCCATATCCTCAGCTGAACCATTTAACTCCATACCTTCCATACAGATGGCAAAAATATCCTTATCAAAGGTATTCACTTTCCATCCCGACAAACTTTGTGCACGGGGAGTCACATGCCGTATACCATCCTGTATATCCATAATAATGGCACTGTGATCGCCATCAGTTTACACGGTTTATAATGGTATCGCTGGCAAACGCAATATCAATAATTGATCCACCATTTCCTCCTCTAAATGTTTCCCCATCTCGAGAATTCAAGAGCACAACATTCAGCGCAGAAAGGACCTCTAATAGCATCCTTCCCCTTGCATTTGTCAAGGGGCAGCCCCATTCAACAGCCCACGCATTAAAATCCCCTGCTATTATAACAGGACTCCTGGCTGCAGCACCCATCACTATGTTTGTAACGTGGTTTTGTCGTCGGCTGAGGTAGTTCAGCGATTGTCCAAGGTCGACTTACGGATCCACAAACTTTAAGTAAATAATAACACCAATATTTTCCCTTTCTTGGACAAAATTAACAATCTTCTTTATTTAAAGTTTAATATCAAAATATAATAGCAGCAGAGGCGATGATCATGTGCGATGATAGCGCAGGATCGGTAGCTTAGCTCTTAATATTATATTTCTCCTCGGTTCAGGTTCGGTAGTTTGGCCTATCGGACCAGGTTCGGTAATCTTTGGTTCAGGTTCGGTGACGACGGTAGTCGGTTTGAAATCGTTGACGGTCGGAGATGTCTTATAATTAATCTTAAAATAAGTACAATAATTCTTACAGCTAGTTATAACTAAAGGCTAACTACGGTAATCTACTTCCGCTAGTCGGATTACGTTCTACAGTGGTAAACAGTCAGCCGAAGCCGCTGTGGAAAACAGTCAGCCGAAGCCGCTGTGGAAAACAGTCAGCCGAAGCCGCTGTGGAAAACAGTCAGCCGAAGCCGCTGTGGAAAACAGTCAGCCGAAGCCGCTGTGCAAATTTATTAAGGTAGTGAGGGGTCCCTGGCTAGCTTTCCACTACGGAATCTCTAGGCAGAGTGGTCTCGACCTCGGTGTTGGTAGGATTTGTTTCCTTTCGTAAGTCCCTCGGTGCATTATCAATCGTTTCCCTTCGTGCTGAGACGAAGTATAAGGCGTGTTTGTGTTCGGATCGAATCGCCCCGATTGTGTGGTAACTTATGTTTCTTATGCCGTATCACTTATGAAGCCTCTGAGAATTATTGTGTACAAACAGTGGCTTGCGTATACTGCAAATGTACTATGAGCAGTGTGTATCTCGTATGAGTGTGTGTGCATGGTTGTGCACAAGCAGCGAGATTGTTGCTGTTGGTTTGCTACCATGCATACAGCAGATTGTGTATGTTGTGTTTATTGTTGTACACAAGCAGCGGGCATTTAATTATTACACATTCCTTCTGCCCTGCAGTTCTCAACATACACACTGCCCTGCAGTACTGAGTTACGCCGTGGAAGTTACCTTCATGTAAACGTGTTTCACGTTACATGTTGTCTATAATAACACGAAAGTCATCAATAGAATACCTAGGAGGAACATAACAGCTGTTCAAACATATGCCGGAAACAGTGGCAAGCGTGTACCCACATTGCGGTGATAACCTTTCCCTCAATATCAAAGATCCGGTAGTCCATATAGCTGCTGTATCTGTATCATCAGTAACCCAATTTGCAGATACAATCTTCTTATATGGCTCGCTGAGTACAGCAACGTCTACCTTTAAATCTCCTAAGCAACTCCTGTGCTGCTTGGCAATGATTGAGATTTAGCTGTAATATGATTATTAAGTACTGTTTAACCCTTAAGCTTTTGTAGCGCAGTCTAGTAGTACGGGCAAACTACGCATCCGGTGACATGGGCACAATTAGTATTTCCATCCTTTCTACAGAGCATGCATATATATATATATATATATATATATATATATATATATATATATATATATATATATGTATATATATATATATATATATATATATATATATATATATATATATATATATATGTATATATATATATATATATATATATATATATATATATATATATATATATATGTATATATAATGTATATACATATATATATATATATATATATATATATGTTGATTTATTTTTATTGACCTTATCAGTTTATTGTAATATTTATCAAGCTTGTGGTCGTTTTTTATAATATATTATTTCTTATAATTTATATTCGATATTTCGTTAACAGCTTGTTAACATCTTCAGGAAATAAAAATTATTAAAATTTTATACATAGAAAAATGGTTTTGAAACATGACATGAAAAATTATTCAAAATATTTGTTTTTCAAATACAATAACATAAATAATTTTTTCAACATTAACAATTTATAGCAAAATACAATTTTTCAACATTAACAATTTATAGTAAAATACAATTATTTTGCCTTTCAACATTATAATAAAAATCTTATAAGAAAATTATTTTTTATATATGTATAACATGAAAAAACTTATACATAGTATAAATTAGGCGCATATAATTAATTTTTTTTTTTTTTTTTTTTTTTTTATATATATATAATTTATGTACATAAAGGAACATAAATATGTATATATACAAATGTACATACTCATATGCATACGTACATACATACATATATACATACGAACACACACATATATATATATACACGTACACACGTACACATACATACACCCATACATACACATACACATACACATATATATATATATACATACACATATATATATATATATATATATATATATATATATATATACACATACATACATATATATACACATACATGTACATACACATACACACATACATCCATACATACATATACATACACATATAGATACACATACACATACATATACATATATACACACATATATATACCTAAAATTATAATAATAATAACACCAATAATATAATACAATAAATTATCCCTAGCAAATAATATATAGTTAATATACACAATTAAATTATGTAAATCTGCAATTTTTACTAACTAAATGTCTATAACTCTGTGCTAATTTTTCTGTATCTGTTTTAAAATTTATTCTGTGTGATGATGGTGTGTTTATTATTTCTAACATTTCTAACATTAATCTACGTTTATAGTTATTTTCTGTGTTTAATATTGAAACATTTTCAAAATCTGGAAAATGATATGATTTAGAACAATGGGAAGATAAAGCTGTTTTTTGTGAATTTATATTCCTATATTTTTGATCTGATTTATGACCTGCTATCCAGTCTTTAATTTATTTTTGGTCGTACCTACATATACTTTATCACAATTCTCTATATCATTACCCTTGCATGGTATTTTATATACTAAATTTGATCTATCCCATTTTTCAATTTTATCTTTAGTTTTACTAAATAGTCTGTTTAATGTATTACACGTTCTATGAGCTATTCTATATTTATCTGTATCATAAATTCTAGATTTTGTTAACCTTTCTGAAATTCCTGGTATGTATGTTAAAGATTTAAATAATTTTTGTTCTGTATTATTATTATTAGTACTTTCTGTTCTTCTATTTCTATATTGTGATATTAATTTATTAATTATGTGATTTGGAAAATTGTTATTTTCTAATATATTTATAACCTTCTTCTTATTGCTATTGTGAAATTGTTTATCACTTATATTTAGAACCCTTTCTATAAAATTCCTAGCTGTGTTTATAATAATATGTCTACTATGTTTTGAATAGTAGTTAATCATCCTTCCCGAAGCTGTAGGTTTCTGGAACCAATCTATTATCAATTTATTACCTTTCCTAATAACTAGAGTATCTAAATAAGAAAGTTTTAAGTCATTTTCTTTTTCAACTGTAAATTTAATGTTGGAATTAAATTGATTTAATGTTGATAACATATTATCTATCTCAGATGTATGAAGGATGCAAAATAAGTCATCTACATATT
The DNA here is from genome assembly GCA_951800035.1 of Linnaemya tessellans. NCBI lineage: Eukaryota > Metazoa > Arthropoda > Insecta > Diptera > Tachinidae > Linnaemya > Linnaemya tessellans. Next base: position 20,306,113 of record OX637537.1, read on the forward strand.
TTGTCACTATTTTAGGTTTTATATTAAGTTTTTGAATTGATATGTCTAATAATTCCTCCATTACTATATCTGCTATTATTGGAGATGCTGGTGATTCCATAGGAAGACCCCTTTGCTGCATATATATTTTGCTATTATATTGAAAATACCTATTATCTTCTATACAAAACTTTAAAATACGCAAAAATAAACATTTTTCAATCTGTGTATACCTTCTTATCATTTCCCATTTGTTTTCAATTGTATTAATTGCAAAATCAATAGGTACACTTGGGAATAGGGAAACTACATCAAAAGAAATTAAGCTTTCATTATCAGATATATGTTGATTCCTAATTTTATTCACAAATTCTATTGAATTTTTAATATTATATTTAGAATCCTTAGTAATATTTTTTAAAATATTTGTAATATATCTGCATAATTCATATGAGGGTGAATTTATAAAAGAACATATAGGTCTTAATGGAAAATTGTCTTTATGAATTTTTGGTAACCCATATATACGAGGAGCAACTGCAACATTTGTCTTTAGCTTATTCTTATCATTAGAAGTTATAATTTCTTTCTTAAATAATTCTTCAACTATATCATTATTGATTTTTTGGTATTTGGTTGTTGGATCTCTATTAATAAGATGATAATTTGTAATATCTCCTACAATGTTATTGATTCTTAAATCATAATCCTGTTTACTAATGGCTACAGTTACATTGCCCTTATCTGCATTTAGAACAAGTATATCTTTGTTTTCCTTTAAGAAATTACTAGCTTTCTTTGCTTTATCTAATATAAACTTATCTCTATTTGTCAACTGTATTTTATTTAAATGGCTATCAATAACCGTAGTTAATCTATTTCTTGCTATCTCTTGTTCTTCTTTATTATTTAAAGTCTGTACTAAGTCCTCTCCCTCTGATATTACTTTTAAAATAGGAATTTCATATTTTTTACTAGGTAGAGCGTGTTTTTGTCCAAGTGAAAGTATCCATTGAATATCCTTAGGTATGTCAGTGTTAGTCTTGTTTATAAACCACTTTTCATTTAATTTTATACCTAATTCTTTTTCTTGCAACTTTTTCAATTTATCAAATTTATTCCTATGTGTAATATTTACCTTTTTCTTTTGTAAAACAGCCAAATGTTCCTCAAAGTATAAAAATTCAACCATTTCCTCCAATGAAAAATATACCTCCAAATTTTTAATAATTGTTTCCCTTTCTTTTTGAAAATGTTTCAATATATCGTGTTTTTCTTTTATCGCTAGCCTTAACATTTTATTATGTAAATCTTGAATGTATATATGAATTGATTGCTGAATCCTCGGTAAACTATCCTTATTAAAAACATTCAAGATATTCTTTGTAGAGTTCCTGATAAAGTTTGGGATGATTCCAGCATTCCTGCATTTTATCAAAAAAGTTATTGATGATCTTGCCCGTACAATTTTGTTCCTAAGTGATTTGACTTGATTGATGAATCTCCTGGTTTGAAAATTTTTCTTTAGAATATTGTATTCCATGTTGACGTGCTCTCCTTTATAAATGTTGATTTATTTTTATTGACCTTATCAGTTTATTGTAATATTTATCAAGCTTGTGGTCGTTTTTTATAATATATTATTTCTTATAATTTTTATTCGATATTTCGTTAACAGCTTGTTAACATCTTCAGGAAATAAAAATTATTAAAATTTTATACATAGAAAAATGGTTTTGAAACATGACATGAAAAATTATTCAAAATATTTGTTTTTCAAATACAATAACATAAATAATTTTTTCAACATTAACAATTTATAGCAAAATACAATTTTTCAACATTAACAATTTATAGTGAAATACAATTATTTTGCCTTTCAACATTATAATAAAAATCTTATAAGAAAATTATTTTTTATATATGTATAACATGAAAAAACTTATACATAGTATAAATTAGGCGCATATAATTAATTTTTTTTTTTTTTTTTTTTATATATATATAAAACATAAACACACATAAAGGAACATAAATATGTATATATACAAATGTACATACTCATATGCATACGTACATACATACATATATACATACGAACACACACATATATATATATACACGTACACACGTACACATACATACACCCATACATACACATACACATACACATATATATATATATACATACACACATATATATATATATATATATATATATATATATACACATACATACATATATATACACATACATGTACATACACATACACACATACATCCATACATACATATACATACACATATAGATACACATACACATACATATACATATATACACACATATATATACCTAAAATTATAATAATAATAACAACACCAATAATATAATACAATAAATTATCCCTAGCAAATAATATATAGTTAATATACACAATTAAATTATGTAAATCTGCAATTTTTACTAACTAAATGTCTATAACTCTGTGCTAATTTTTCTGTATCTGTTTTAAAATTTATTCTGTGTGATGATGGTGTGTATGTATGTATGTGTATATATATATATATATATATATATATATATATGTGTATGTATATATATATATGTTTTTTTTTTTTTTTTTTATTCATGGGATGAATGGGATGAAATCATCGAAAGACCCTGGCAGTGATGGTGTTTGCCAGGAGTGCGAGACTTTAACACGCTAAAACACCCCTTTACACTGACCCAAAACCTTTCCCTGTGGTACTGCCGTAAGGCTTTACATCACAGGGTGGGAATAGATCCTAGACCTAATCTAACCTAAAGAGATTCTTCTGCGAATCTCTTCTAACCTACGAAGTTCTAACAGAACGAATTTTGCAAAATTGCATACACACGTCCAGTTGTACAAAGATTCCAACATGGTTGGAACTATGTTGTCCGGCCTAATTCTACGCCCTAAATCTGCTTCTAAGCACTCTCTTCTACTATTGAATCGTGGACAGATGAAGAACACATGTTCGGCATCTTCCACGACATTACCATCACAGCTCGGACAAAACGGAATACTGTCATGTCCGAAACGGTACAAGTACGACCTGAAGCAACCATGTCCAGTCAAAAACTGTGTAATATAGTAGTTCAAGTCACCGTGCTTTCTTGATAACCATGTACTGATGTCAGGTATCAGTGAGTAAGTCCATCTTCCCTTATCAGTCGCTGTCCATCGTGCCTGCCACTTACGTAGGCACAAATCTGTCACACCATTTGTACTGTCCGATATCGCCTCTAATTCGATGGGTATCATACCGGCGATGAAAAAAGCTGCCTCGTCGGACACAGTTCGGAATGCGCTACATACTCGCAGGGCGGCCAGCCTATACACAGGGGATATCAGATTCACATACGTAGGATATCTCAGTGAACCTGACCATATAGGGGATGCATACAGGATAATGCTTTTAACTACACTAGAGATCAATTTCCTCTGCAGATATTTTGGACCTCTCGTATTTGGCATGATCCGGGATAAAGCTGAGCAGGTCTTCGATGCTCTGGCACCTATATACTTAAAGTGCTCATGAAAAGATAGACGTGTGTCAATCATGACTCCAAGGTATTTTAGACATTCCCTGGATTCAATGCTACACGTACCAATATTAAGCCTAATGGTTTCCCTACGTTTCCGACTACTAATCAGAACCGCCTCTGTTTTATGGTCAGCTAGAGCTAGACCCATTGACCTGAGCCAAGACCTAACGATCTGAATACTGGCATTTGCAATGGTTTCCGCCTCTAGCAACTCTTTTGCTTCACATACTAACGCTATGTCGTCTGCGAATCCAACTATCTTTGCCTTCTCAGGTAGATTTAACCTCAATACTCCATCGTACATGACGTTCCACAGTAGTGGGCCAAGTACTGATCCTTGAGGCACACCGCCAATTATCTGGCGTCTCCCAGTACCTTTATCGGTGTCATAAACTAGCTCTCTATTTCGGAAATAATCCTGTATAATTGCCAGTAAATACCCTGGGATGTCTAATCTTGCTAAGGCTTCAACAATACGTCCCCAGTTTGCCGTGTTGAAGGCGTTCTTTACGTCTAGGGTTACGACTACACAATACTCCTTAGTTCCATTTCTCCACCGCTCCCCTTGGATAGCCCTAGCAGCAGTTTCTACTACAACCTTGATAGCATCCACTGTTGATCTTGCTTTCCTGAAGCCATATTGGTTATTTGATAAACCGTTCTTAGCTTCAACACAGCCTTCCAATCTTCTACAGATTATACCTTCTAGCAGTTTCCCACTCGTATCTATCATACACAGTGGACGATAAGAGGAGGGGTCGTCTAGCGGCTTATTATCCTTGGGTAACAGTACCAGCTTTTGTCTTTTCCACATTGTTGGAAAAATTCCCTGGCTCAAGCATGCGCTTATTACCTTCAAGAAGTACTCAGGGTGGAGTTTGACAGCTTCTTTTAGCACCATATTTGGAATACAATCTAAGCCTGGCGCCTTATTGTCTTTAAATTTCGAGACAGCGCCTTCTATCTCGGAAATCGTAACCGGAGGAATATCGGAAAATGCAGCCGAATAGCTGTTTTGCCACGTAGGAATTTCCTGTTGGGGAAAGAGATGATCTACAATTCCCCTGAGAATAGGCTCCTCTCTTGGCGGCGATGGACCAAGACATTTAAGTCTCTTGGTTACCAGTTTATATGCAAGGCCCCAAGGATTACCATCTAATTCCTCACATATATTAAGGAAACAACTGCGCTTACTCCTACGTATTGCAATCTTCAACGCTTTCCTTTTATCCTTATATATTTGATGGTGTACACTGTTCTCTAGACTACCTCGCGTCCTTGTATACTGCCTTCGGGAGGTTATGCACTCCGAACGCAACCTAGCAATTTCACCATTCCACCAGTAAACTGGAGGCTTATTTGGTGACCTTTTACGCTTCGTCATGCTCACATTGCACGCACTCGTGATATGGCTCACTAATTGTTCTGCCATATCTTCAGCCGAACCATTCAGTTGCATGTTCTCCATACAAGCTGCGAAGATATCCTTATCAAAGGTATTTATCTTCCAGCCTGTCAAGTCTCGTGCTTGTACAGCCACATGGTGCTGTTCATCTTGTACATCTATGATTATAGCGCTATGATCGCTATGAGTATAAATGTCAGATATTCTCCAGTTCACCTGGCTTGTGATGCTGCTACTGGCAAACGTAATGTCAATTACCGAACCAGCATCACCTCGTCTGAAAGTTTGTTCAACCCCATTATTCATGAGTACAACGCTCAATGCAGAAAAGGCTTCCAAGAGCACTCTACCTCTTGCATTCGTCAAGGGGCAGCCCCATTCAACAGCCCACGCATTAAAGTCACCTGCTATTATGACTGGGTTCTTGGTGGCTGCATCTGTTACTATATTATCAACTATGCTTCGAAAGTCCTCTATAGAATACCTAGGGGGAATATAGCAGCTGTACAATGTGATACCAGAGATAGTGGCTCGGGCATACCCACATTGTGATGTTATTCTATCCCGCAGTGTTAAGGTGCTGGTGTTCCATATCGCCGATGTATCCGTGTTATCAGAAACCCAATTTACAGATCCCATGGTCCCATATGGCTCACTCAGCACAGCGACGTCTACATTTAAATCTCGAACGCTTTGCTTAAGAAGCTCTTGTGCTGCCTGGCAATGGTTGAGATTTAACTGTAATATACGCATTTTGATGTCTTAAGTTTGGTTTTAAACCTTAAGTTTCTGTAGCGCTTTTTGTAGTACGGACAAACTACACCTCCGGTGACATGATCACTAGCGGTGTCTGTTGCATTCCTACAAAGCAAACACGACGGTTTTTTGGAGCACGTTCCAATTTTGTGGCCGGTTTCGCCACACCGTAAGCAATTATTAGAAAGGTCCTTCCCCTTACAATTTGCGGCCCTATGTCCATAATCTAGGCATCTAAAGCACCTTATCGGCGTTGCCTTTTCGCGTATTCGGCAGACGACCCAACCAATGCGTATCTTCGCCATCTGCACAAGACGGCTAGCTATGGCAGCACTTACGCCAATGGTGGCAGTTTGCGTTCCTCCATACGCTCTCCTCAACGATTTAATTGCAGCAGGCTGCAGAGATTTCAAATCGTCGGATGCTTTTATGAGGGCTTCATAAACGTCCTCCTTAGAGGTTACCTCATCTATATCCCTAATCTCGACTCTAACCTCATGGGATATTGCCCTTACTTCGGCGACCTGACCTAGTACCGATTCTACTGTCGCCCTGAATTCACTTGTATCCTGGTGCGCGGGTTTATTCAACTCCAACAACAATTCACCCTTACCAGTCTTCCTAATGTTCCTCACACTTTGGCCCAGATCATTCAACTTTGGGTCTTTCTTCACTTGTCTGAGGATATCAGCATAGGAAGCATCCCCGCACGTTTTAATTACCAAAGCATATATATATATATGTGTATGTGTATGTATGGGTGTATGTATGTGTACGTGTGTACGTGTATATATATATGTGTGTGTTCGTATGTATATATGTATGTATGTACGTATGCATATGAGTATGTACATTTGTATATATACATATTTATGTTCCTTTATGTACGTTTATGTTTTATATATATATAAAAAAAAAAAAAAATTAATTATATGCGCCTAATTTATACTATGTATAAGTTTTTTCATGTTATACATATATAAAAAATAATTTTCTTATAAGATTTTTATTATAATGTTGAAAGGCAAAATAATTGTATTTTACTATAAATTGTTAATGTTGAAAAATTGTATTTTGCTATAAATTGTTAATGTTGAAAAAATTATTTATGTTATTGTATTTGAAAAACAAATATTTTGAATAATTTTTCATGTCATGTTTCAAAACCATTTTTCTATGTATAAAATTTTAATAATTTTTATTTCCTGAAGATGTTAACAAGCTGTTAACGAAATATCGAATAAAAATTATAAGAAATAATATATTATAAAAAACGACCACAAGCTTGATAAATATTACAATAAACTGATAAGGTCAATAAAAATAAATCAACATTTATAAAGGAGAGCACGTCAACATGGAATACAATATTCTAAAGAAAAATTTTCAAACCAGGAGATTCATCAATCAAGTCAAATCACTTAGGAACAAAATTGTACGGGCAAGATCATCAATAACTTTTTTGATAAAATGCAGGAATGCTGGAATCATCCCAAACTTTATCAGGAACTCTACAAAGAATATCTTGAATGTTTTTAATAAGGATAGTTTACCGAGGATTCAGCAATCAATTCATATATACATTCAAGATTTACATAATAAAATGTTAAGGCTAGCGATAAAAGAAAAACACGATATATTGAAACATTTTCAAAAAGAAAGGGAAACAATTATTAAAAATTTGGAGGTATATTTTTCATTGGAGGAAATGGTTGAATTTTTATACTTTGAGGAACATTTGGCTGTTTTACAAAAGAAAAAGGTAAATATTACACATAGGAATAAATTTGATAAATTGAAAAAGTTGCAAGAAAAAGAATTAGGTATAAAATTAAATGAAAAGTGGTTTATAAACAAGACTAACACTGACATACCTAAGGATATTCAATGGATACTTTCACTTGGACAAAAACACGCTCTACCTAGTAAAAAATATGAAATTCCTATTTTAAAAGTAATATCAGAGGGAGAGGACTTAGTACAGACTTTAAATAATAAAGAAGAACAAGAGATAGCAAGAAATAGATTAACTACGGTTATTGATAGCCATTTAAATAAAATACAGTTGACAAATAGAGATAAGTTTATATTAGATAAAGCAAAGAAAGCTAGTAATTTCTTAAAGGAAAACAAAGATATACTTGTTCTAAATGCAGATAAGGGCAATGTAACTGTAGCCATTAGTAAACAGGATTATGATTTAAGAATCAATAACATTGTAGGAGATATTACAAATTATCATCTTATTAATAGAGATCCAACAACCAAATACCAAAAAATCAATAATGATATAGTTGAAGAATTATTTAAGAAAGAAATTATAACTTCTAATGATAAGAATAAGCTAAAGACAAATGTTGCAGTTGCTCCTCGTATATATGGGTTACCAAAAATTCATAAAGACAATTTTCCATTAAGACCTATATGTTCTTTTATAAATTCACCCTCATATGAATTATGCAGATATATTACAAATATTTTAAAAAATATTACTAAGGATTCTAAATATAATATTAAAAATTCAATAGAATTTGTGAATAAAATTAGGAATCAACATATATCTGATAATGAAAGCTTAATTTCTTTTGATGTAGTTTCCCTATTCCCAAGTGTACCTATTGATTTTGCAATTAATACAATTGAAAACAAATGGGAAATGATAAGAAGGTATACACAGATTGAAAAATGTTTATTTTTGCGTATTTTAAAGTTTTGTATAGAAGATAATAGGTATTTTCAATATAATAGCAAAATATATATGCAGCAAAGGGGTCTTCCTATGGGATCACCAGCATCTCCAATAATAGCAGATATAGTAATGGAGGAATTATTAGACATATCAATTCAAAAACTTAATATAAAACCTAAAATAGTGACAAAATATGTAGATGACTTATTTTGCATCCTTCATACATCTGAGATAGATAATATGTTATCAACATTAAATCAATTTAATTCCAACATTAAATTTACAGTTGAAGTAGTAAGGGAATGTATGTGCCAGGGCAATTAAAATTCTCAAATTTCATGTAAAATTTTAAAAATTTGCATGTTAATTACCCAAATTTTGATTTTAATGTGTTTATGTTGTAATTTGATACTTTAATGTTTGTGTGTGTATTTTCCCACGGTTTAATAAGGGGGTTCGCATTGTTGTTGTTTTTTTTTTTTATGATGTTGGGGTAGGCGTGGGAATTTGTGTCTGTCCATATGTGACCTTGGAATACATGTCCGTCCATATGTGAGCGTGGGAATTTTTGTCTGTCCATATGAGAGCTTGGGAGTTTGTGTCGGTCCGTATGAGACCGTGGGAATTTCTGTCCGTCCATATGTGAGCTTATGAGTTTGTGTCTGTCCGTATGAGACCGTGGGAATTTCTGTCCGTCCATATGTGATGGTAGTTTGGTGGAGGGGTGCTGTGTAACCAAAATGAGTTTGTATAAGTGAGCGTGAGACCGTGGGAATTTTTTGTCTGTCCATATGTGAGCGTAGGAATTCTGTCTGTCCATGTGTGCTATGGCCTAATAGAAAATAAGAAATTTTTAGTATTTGACACAAAACTTTTTTAGGAAGTACAATATCTTAAAAGTGTTGTATAAATGGATGGCCCTAATGTTTATGGTTCGTTTCTTCTTGCTGGAGTGAGATTTCTTCTTTTATTTTTTAGCTTGTTTTTAATTGTGGTGTGTGTTTACTTAAGATATTTTTAATTTTGGTGTGTGTTTACTTAAGATATTTTGTCCAGCAATTCAGTTATTTCTTTTTTGTGTGCAATGCTTGAGTGTGGGGGAATAATTTGATTATTCTGATCTTGAAGACGTTGTGAAAAAAATTACTATTGCATAAATATTGAATTTGATATTTTGTTTATTTTATACATGACGATCATCGATGGATTTTATTTGGGGATCTGGATGGTGGTGCGATTTCTGTATTTTGTAGAATATTAATATGTGTGTGTTTTTGTGTTCTGAGTGGCGATTGGAATGTCTGCCTGTCAGACAGGGGGTGTGTGTGTGTGACGATTGGTGAGTCTGTGTGACAGTCCGCTTTTTTGTTGCTTTCCTGGATTTAGCGCAAGTGGGTCAGTATGAAATGAAATAAATTTGTAGATATTTATGTACGCATATACATACAAACAAATAATAAGCGTTTATTCGTTGTGCCCAAATATTCCCTTGACCATTTGAATGAATGAACCATTATGTTTGTTGTGTGTTCTCTGAAATAAATATGTATGTATATAGGTGTTTATTTGAAATAAAAGACATTTATTTTAATTTTTATAAGCATTTATTTAAAAGTTTGTTAACATTTTCATTTTTAAGTAAAATTGAATTCCTTAAGGCACAAACACCATAGTCGTGATAGCTACAATAGAAATATGTTGAATGGTTAGTTCCCATTTGTTTAAAATTAATGCAGCCAATGTCTTCAATGTTATAAACTGTTTGATGAATCATTTTTTCTAGCCATTTTTTCTTCTCTCCCCCCTTAACATATATTTGTGAATTTCTTATATTGGATTTTAAAAACTTGCAAACGCTTTGAAATGAGACTGATCCATCATGCCAGTTAATATGATGATAGTTTTTTGTTAACCAAACTGCTTCTCTCTGTTTTTTGACCGATAAACATGCGAAATCAAAAGGAGGTTTTATGATGAAATTGAGGCATTCGTTGTTGCTGAAAACTACAGCTAGTTCTTTTGCGATGAAGTCATTTGAATTATTTTTGAAACCCTGCAAGTCTACAAAAACAATATCACCATCCATGTTATTTAATTTATAAGACCTTCCGGACTTGACCTTTTATTGGTATGTATTCTATTACGCGGTCATGAATAAGAACGCAGTAAGCTGATGTCGTTGCTGGAATATTTGTTGCTGTTTCAAATTCAATTTTTATATCAATCGGTCCGGTATTGACTGATTCGTTCTGATAGCTTACATCTACTACAATAATTGGAGCGTCGTCTTTAAACTCCTGGGCAGTTAATAATGGTTGAGGCTCATTCATTAAGTAGCTTTGTTGAAATCTTACATACATATCATATAGAATTGCATACCGTTCATTTTTAAATTTTATGTTAAGATCATCATATGGGTAAGAGGTTGAATTTAAATGTACTTTTAAATTAGTGAGGTCACAGTGAACAAATTTGTTACCTCGTTGAAATGCGACCAATACAAAACGTGGTCGCTCTTTACTTGCAGCTAATTTAACATTCCAAATATGACTTGTTCCTGTATTCAATTGTGGATTCATATGACAATCCCAGCTACGAAATGCCATCGGTATAGAAGCACCATTGTTAATAATTTTAATCATATTCAACTTGCTCTGATCAGATAATTGTACGTGTGGAATTCTCCAGGAGATGAGTGAAATTGTAAGTTTCGATTTTTCAGTAGAAACGCTCGAGTGTACAAGAGCTTCATCATTTTTATTGCGCAAGAGTATCAATTCATGCTTTCCATTAAGTATAACTTTGTTGTAGTCTTCAGCAAACCCCAAAAGCATTTTTAGTGGTACATAAAAATTAAAATATCCATTCTTAAGATTCAAATCATCAGTTTTATGCCATCCACCATTTTGCATTACAACGCTTTGAGTTGGTGATAGAGATACCAAATTTTTTATTGTGGTTGTTGTTCCTAAATACCTTGTATGATCGATTTCAATACCATTAAGCTCATAGCGGATTTCATCAAATAGATGTGCAACAAAGTTGTTTTTCAATTTAAAATTTTCTGAAAATTTTCCAGTTTTTTCATCTACAACGAAACCTTCCACATATATATAGCTCTCACTAGGTAACACGTACAAATCTTGATTTTGTATTGAGATTCGAATCTCATCATTATTATTGTACGATTGTAGATATGGTATGTAGGTATGATAGTCCTTTTTTATTATATTTTCGTCAGACAATGGCTTATCCAATACGTTTATTATTGAGCTCATTTTGTTTTCAGTTTGAAATTCAAAGACTTGAGAAAACTTTTGTTTGTTGTTGTAAGTGACCTTTGACGAGCAGATCTTTTCAATTGTGGTTTAGGTTGTAATATCTGTGGATGAGACGTGGCTGCCGTATTTTGTGATATACTTGTATTGTATATTATCATTACTTAGTTGGTCTTAAATGTATTCGTATTGTAATTTCCTCTCCTCTGAAATTAATTAAATCACCGTTCTGATCAACCACGCGCAGTGATAGAGAACTTATCTCTTTGGTGTTTACAGGTAAATAAATGAGATTCCTTGGAATCTCATCTATTTTATAGCCTGCAGGCACATTAATCGGAAACTCATGAAGTGTGTGTGATTTTGAATTGTTCATATATGTGTTAGTAGCGATACTACTTTCAATTCGCAAGAGATTTACTTTAAAAATATTAACTGGAAGATCTGAGTAATGATCATCGGTCGGTGTTAGGATTTTACTATTGAATCCTAAAAGATTACCAATTGTATTTTCTTTATTAAAATATATCGGGTCTTTAGAACTATTTATTTTAACTTGCATCGTATTGTTGTTAGCTTCTATAAAAATATGCTCTCCAGGACTGAGTCGTTTGTATTGCTCTTCTATGTAGTCAACTATATCTTTCAATTCATAAGATCCAATTGGTATTTCAATTACATATTCCCCTATATGAAATATATTGTTATAGGAGTCTACATTTGGAATACTGTTGTATGAATGAAAATCAGTTAGCGCACACTCATATGAGTCGTTTAAGTCAATGGGAGGAAAATAATTAGCATATAGCGCTGATGAGTTAGAGCTCAGAGTAAGTGTTATTGACATTATAACAGCCTGTTCACAAATAAATAAAGTTTAATACACACCATGGTTTATAAGAATAATTTGCATATATATTTCATAATCTTATTTTAAAATTAACATTAGTTATTAAAAATATTGATGTTATTGTCGTTGTTATCATTGCGGATGACGATTTATTTCGTTTTCCATCTATAGTATTTCATCTTTGCTTATCCAGGAATTGTGTTGATTAGAAAATCCCAACCATTTAACTAATGCTTTGCCCCCTTTCAGTCGAATCACCTTTTCAACTAGATATGTATTTGGAAATCTAGTTCTTGACAGTTCTTCCGTATAGAAGCCACCTTTAATAGGATTTCCAAGATAATCTTCTAATATGTATGTTGTAGGATATGTATTCTGAACTCTTTGGATTGTGAAAATTTCTGTTGTCCAATTCGGAGTATAGCCTTTCTCAAAAATATGTTTATATTTGCTAATACGTACATGGTCTCCTGCATTAAATTTTGACATTTTGTACATCTTTAAATGACTGTATACTGTATTTAGAAGTTGTTTTTCATTTTTTGAGTTGACTTTAATCGGTGGCATTTTAATGGTGCGATGAACTTTTCTATTGTATGCATTAAGTAAATCTTTGTATATATCAAGCCAGTTGTAGGAACCATTAAAACTAAACTCTTTCCACATCATTCCTTTTAATGTTCTATTGAATCGTTCTACTATTGATGCTTTCATGATGCTATACGTTGAGTAGTGATTGATGTTGTATTTATCCATCAATTGATTAAAGTGTTTGTTGAAGAATTCTTTACCATCATCTGTTTGTAAGTTTTTTGGCACACGCCCCAACTGAAAAATAGTCTCCATTGCCTGCGTTGTGTCAACAGCTGTTTTTCTTCGCAGAGGTACTGCCCAAGCATATTTGGAGAATGTGTCAATTACAGTTAGCAAAAATCTATAAGTTTTATTGTATGTAGAATAGTTCCCCATTTCAACTAAATCCGCTTGCCAAAGATCGTCTATTCCTTTCATAACAACTCTACGACGTCCAAACATTTTTCGAGCTTGCTTATGGAGCTCGTTCACTAAATTTCTTTTTGTATCCATGTCTAAGCTTTAAGAAGTCTTTGGGGTGTGTTGTGATCTATCTGATGCGCTTTCACCAATTGACACAAACATGTAATTTTCAAATCTATACATTTTCTCATTTAATCTTTCAATTTCTTCTTCGAAGGATGCTCTGATCTTGGAAATGCTTTCTTGCAATTTTTTATTCTCTTCCAACTGTAATATTATTTCATGTTGTTGCATTTCGATTTGATTTTTTAGAGTATTGTGCATTTTATTGTTATCTTCTTTAAATTCTTTTATAATTTTGTGTTCTACTTCTTCCATTTGAGTTTGCAAAAACAATTTATTGATAGCATCGTTTTCCTCCAAAGCTTTTGCAACATTTTTGATTCTTTTGTTTTGGACATCAATGTTGTTGTTCGCATCCAAAAAGAGCCCCAACAATTTAGGTGCATTTTTCAATGAAATTATACTGCTAGTGTCGTTTAGATAATGTCCGAATTTATCAACAGACATAATTTATATTTAAAATGTGTATGCGTTTATATAGTTTATACTATTATATTAGCTTCACGTAGTTCTTCAATAATTGAGACAATCTCGTTGTTGTGATTAGTATGACCTGCAGATTGTGATGCAAGCAGTAGTCTAAGTCGATCTACCAACTCGTTTGGATCATCCCAGTATATATAGTTTGATTTATGAGGATTTACCTGCATCAATCCCTTACCTAAATAAGTAGCCTTTGTTAATTCCGATGAGGTCTTATGATTTTTCTCTTTAAAAAGTTTTCCAATAATATGTTTGTACTTGTACCCTCTAGTCCCCTTGATTTGACCATCGGACTTATAATCTCTTCTGTGTGCATTGGTAGTAAGTAATATTTTTTTATAGATTTCAAGCTCGAATTTATCATAGTTTTTTGGTGTTTTATGAAACATCAAAGAAAACAGTCCTGGGGTGAGAGCCCATATTTGACCACCAACTTGTATTTTATCTTGATTTAACTCGATGTTGCTACTACCAAATTTCCATTCGTTATTATAATCTCTATGTGGACCATAGTTAGTATCTAGTTCATTTCTCGATTGCAATAGTGATAAGTCAGGATAACTCTCGTCATGATTAGAATGTTGTGAATAAAAGTCATCTTCATCAAAATCGCTGTTACTTTTACTATTAGACTGTTTAAACATTGATTCTTCAATTAGTTTCTTAGGGGTACTTGCTTCCAACTTCATTGTTGAGTTCTGAGGATGAAAACTGACACTGTCCTCATATTCAGTTTTCTTATCATTCTTTTCTTTTTTATTCGGTATATCAATATATTTAGAGCTATTTATAAATTCTTTTAAAGGTTCTGTTATGGGCTTGAATGTATCACTTAATTGCTGATGTGTCTCTATTTCACCATTTTTTATACTACGAAGCTTTTTCTTTAATATATTTCTTGTTGTCACCAAGTCTTTTAGAATTTTTTCATTCATTTTAGCTTTTCAGCTATCAGATCAGCTTATCAAGTATCAGATCAGGTTATCAGATCAGGTATCAGATCAGGTATCAGATCAGTTTATCAGGTATCAGATCAGCTTATCAGGTGTCAGATCAGGTTATCAGATCAGGTATCAGATCAGTTTATCAGGTATCAGATCAGCTTATCAGGTGTCAGATCAGGTTATCAGATCAGGTATCAGATCAGTTTATCAGGTATCAGATCAGCTTATCAGGTGTCAGATCAGGTTATCAGATCACGTATTAGATGAGTTTATCAGGTTATCAGATCAGTTTATCAGATGAGGTTATCAGATCAGCTTGTTAGGTATCTGATCAGATTATTATGTATCAGATCAAGTTTTTGCTTAGATGACCAGTTATAACAATCACATGTATAAAGTTTAAAGCCAGATTATGTACTAAGCGATACCCTTGATGAACAGTAATTTATATTACGATGAAGTAATCAAATGATTTTCTATAGCGACCATTGTTTAGTTCATTATCTTTACTTATCATCAAAAATCCATATTTATCCTTCCAACATTCTTGACATATATACTGAAACTTTTCAAATTTCATATCGCTGGCAACATGATCATCGTATACATGTCTCATATTTTTCGCATCTTGTTTAAACATTATAATTAAATTGGCATTATCTCTTATTAAATGTTTTGGAATTCTTGTGTAGGTTTGACACAAGTAAAATGAATCTACATTCTTATGACGCCCCATACAAAAATATGCACGTATATTGTTTTGGTTTTCACATGCAACATCATCGAAAATCATAATTGAATTGCTTTTAGCTTCACTAGGAGGAACAACGGACTCATTGTCTGCGAATGTGTAGTATCCCATTTTTTTAATTGGCGAAATTAAATTCTTTAGGTATTCATATTTAGGTTGATACAGAGATTTTGAGTACAAATAGATATTTTCAAACTTGAGACCATTAGGACTTTCTAGCAAACTGATCATTACATTAGTTTTTCCACAATTGGAGGGACCAACTATTAATGCTCGAATAGAATTTGGTAGCAAGGAACTATGTCTTATTTTTGTACTGTCATTTGAAAATACATCCACATTACGAACTAAAATATTTTTGTGTTGTTTTACTAAGCGCATTTCAATAACTACTTGTAAAATTCACAAAACAATATCTTTTATTCTAGAATAAAATAATATGGTTACGTTTTATAAAAAAACATTCAGTCATAAGAAAACTATCGTTGGAGAAGGTTTACTAAATAAAACAATAAATTCTCTACCTTTTGAATTACATCTTCCTGGATATCAGTACTGTGGACCTGGCACAAGATTACAAAAGCGTTTAGATAGAGGAGATAAAGGAATTAATTTATTGGATGCTGCGTGCAAAAATCACGATATAGCTTACTCCAAAAACAAAGAATTAAAGAGTAGACACCAAGCTGATAAAATTCTTGAAAATAAAGCTTGGGAAAGAGTTCTTTCAAACAATAGCAGTCTTGCAGAAAAATCATTTGCATATATGGTGACCAATGCAATGAAAGCAAAAACTAAATTTGGTATGGGTATGGAGAAGAAGAGCAGAAATAGGCAAAGACTATCGTTACGAACTCATTTAAGTGATAAAAAGCTGTTCAATAGTTCAATTAGAGCAGCAACAAAAACATTACGGGAAGAAAAAACACAAGACATTAACTCGGGCATTAAAATCGCTCGTAAAGTTATCAACAGATCACTTAAGGGGAAAAAGGCACGCGTTGTAATACCACGCATAATCAATGTTCCAAAAATTGGTGGATTTTTACCGCTAATTCCGATTCTAACTGCTCTAGGTGCACTTGGTAGTCTAACAACTGGAGGTGCCGCTATAGCTAAGGCTGTAAATGCAACAAAGGACGCAAAAAAACAACTTGAGGAAGCCACCAGACACAGTAAGGCAATGGAGTCTATTGCTGTGGGAGAAGGACTGTACCTTAAACCATATAAAAAGGGTTATGGACTTGTTTGTAAAGATCATTCAAAAAACTATTAGAAATGCTACCCAACAGACCATTATCAGAATTTGATCTAAGAAAATTTTCAAGAAATATTCCACACTTTAGAGGAGTTTATATGTTGGATTCTCTACCAAAACGGCCAAGGAGAGTAGAATGTGGAATAATTAATTTAGATTTATCAGCAGGACCAGGTACTCATTGGGTAGCATACTATAGAAACAAGGATGAAAAACAATATTTCGACAGCTTTGGAAATTTACAACCTCCTTTAGAATTAATCAAATATCTAGGTAGAAATATTGAATACAACTACAATCAATATCAAAACTTTAATACATTTAATTGTGGTCATTTATGTTTAAAATTTCTTTATGAAGCAACTAAAGAGTTGAAATAAAACACAAGCATATATTTGTATATTTTAAAAAATTCTTTCGTTGTTTTATTGTATTAGTTACAAAATATACATAACATTTTTTATTTTTACTGCCAAACAGGGTACTGGGAGTTTGGTATCAAAAACTCGTGCATCTCGCTATCTAAGATCAGGTTTCGCTCTCCTTTTCTTTGTAGTCGATATTTATCATTCGAAAGATCTTCTAATTCTACATTGGTTAATGCATTATATCGGTTCGGGAGAAACATTATATGGTTTTCCAGCTCAAGTTGAATTGTTTCTCCGTACTTTGTTGTTACCCGCTTTGCACGTAGGATGTTGTATTTGATTGAATCATCTAGATCCTTTATATGTATTAAGGTTTTTGTATTGCACGAATTAAATTTTTTCACCAGATCCATTGCGGTAGAAATATTTGACAACTTACAAGTTTGAACTTCAATTTCAAAGTATTCACGATATAAGCCTTCTAGACACTAAGAAGTCTAACTGAAAATTGATAAACAATGATATTTGCTTTGTATGTAAGATAGAGAGAGAGAGAGAGAGAGAGAGAGAGAGAGAGGGGACAAAAGACAGATAGATGCATAATGATATCTGTACTTAAAACTGAAAAGTTCCAAGAAGATAGAGAGAGAGAGGGAACAAAAGAATAGATGAATAATGAAATCTGTACTTAAAACTGAAAAAGTGGAAGAAAATAGTGATATATGTATAAATTTTTTGAGTTCTTGACTCAAAATTTTAAATTAGTTTTGGAGTGAAACGCAGATTTAGTTTTTTGAATTGTATATCATTTAGTAGAGAACTAATAGTCAAAAAGATCGCAAGCCAATTTCGGATACAAAAATTAAAAAAAAAAATTTAAATCATGAGCGAAATAAGAAACAAGGTTGAACAATTCTTAGCCGATTTTGAAGGATGTCAACTATATGAACACAGGGAAATGGTGAAATTTTTCCTCCATATGTTGGATGAAAACCAGGAGTTTGGTATAATGGAAGATGAGGACAAGGACAATGGTCACTTCAAGTCTTGTCCGTGGAGTCATCCAGATTGTGAGGAAGGTCCATATTTATTTCATTGAAGCTAAATAAAAATCAAAAAACAATAAAACAAATATCAAGATTTTTTTTTTCTCATTTTTAATATATGTATTTTCTATTTATTTCTGTTAAAAATAAAACAATTTGTTCTCTTAATACTAGATATTATCACATTTCTTCTTCTTCTTCTAAACTAGCAATATCTGCTAAAAGCATATCAAGTTCGTAATGAGGATTAGTTTCTTCTATACGAAAATGATGCCATGCTAAAGTATTTATGTTATTGTTAGTAATTTTTCTCTTATCGTCTGCATAACTTAATACTGCCTTACTTTATTCACTAGTATAAATTTGATGTAATTTGGACTTAAACGTTAACATGGTATCATATACAATGGACTTATCAAACAAACAATTTCTATATGACAATAAACTATGCTTATCTAAAATGGATTTCTTTACCCCCTTCGATTTTTTTACATCATTTTCATTTTGAATGCTAAAGGAATACATTTTAGGTCGCAGCCCAACAAATTCTGTCATTATTTTCCCGCAATTTTCGTCTTTCATCATACCCAAAACTTTTTTGTTCAAAAGAGGAATGTCATACTTATTAGCTAGAGCATAATCTGATGTATCAAATTGTTGTTCGATGTCAGGCTTTATGTCTGCGTAAAAGTCGTCTGTTTGTATTGTATAAATAAAAGAGTCAGTGTCCATATAATTTAATGATAAGTTTTTCTTGAACTTAGGTTGCATGTAGCCGTAATGGAAATCATACATTTTCCATTTAGAGAGTTCAAGTACACAAAATCCCAAGTAAATGGGCTTATTGTAAAATGTCTTCACTCTATTCATTTCGATAGCTACCATATCTTCAGAAAATATGGACAAACTATGGAAATTGGATTTTGATATCCAGTCTTGAGCCCCCAAATGATTCCGATTAGTTCTGCTCCAATTGGTTACAATTCTTACATTTCTCCTGTTGTCCACATTCTCCATAGTTTTCCCATACACTGCATTATTAAGCAATTTGAAGAAATTTTTCTCAAAAGCATTTTTAGCAGTGGCTCTATGCTGGGTATTTAAGTCAATATAACCTTTTAGCCATGGAGATTGTTTAAATGTTAGAATTCGATGTATTTTCTTTAAAACTAAACCATATTTCAAACATTGTTTGAGAACTCTATAATGGATAACGTATGAATGCTTTGTAGAGAAATCGGTTATTAATTTGCTGTGCTTCGATTGCAAAGTTTTTTTATTTTCAGCACAAAAAGGAAGGTCATTGTGTAAGTCGTGTAGGTTAAAAGGGTAATCCAATGTGACTTCAAACACATAACCATCTGTTGAATTATCGGCTATGCTTTCCGGATCCAAATTGAGCTCCTCATTCGATAACCATCTGAATCCTCCATATGGGAGATATTCAGACATCGCCCAACCGTACAGGTTATTTGCATCTAAATATACAAGAAATTCGGACGGCTTTTCTTTATCAAAATCTTCTAAATATTTGTTGTTAGCTTTAGAATATCTTTTGCTACACTGTACAATTCCACCACGTATGCCCTTTTTCATAAAATTGTACATATCTATGTCTGTTAATAATTCGAGCTCAATTCTTGTATATTTCAACATTGCATCCCATGAAAGTCCAGGAGCTGTGTAACATTGACATGGATCCAGCTCATATATACTTTTACAAACTTTTCTGAAGTTCTCGAAAATATCTGTTAATAAAAGCACGTCTGTTTTTAAATATAATTCCATGTAATCTTTCATGGTTTTGCAACCAAAAGTATTCCAAACCTCTTCGGCATGTGAGTATTCCTCTAAAGAACATTCCTTGTTGTTCAGTTTATTAAAGAAATCTCTGCGCGAAGGAAGCTGACACTCATTAAGCTTATGAAAAGAATTTAGATACTCATACGGAAAAATACCCTTTTTCTTAATCAGCTGAAATTCTTTTTCTAAGGGAAACATAGATTTAATGGTGATGAAATCATTATCGCATAAATTTGAAGCCAATGATTCCAAACTGTCGGCCATAAATCGTATTGTGTCAAGAAATCTTATTTCAAGATTATGACCATCGCTCATTTCTGTAAATTGGGAA
This sequence comes from Linnaemya tessellans, assembly GCA_951800035.1. Lineage (NCBI taxonomy): Eukaryota > Metazoa > Arthropoda > Insecta > Diptera > Tachinidae > Linnaemya > Linnaemya tessellans. The sequence goes on from OX637537.1 coordinate 20,326,747, forward strand.
AGTGAAATATATTTTTCCTTGTTAAGAGGGAGTACTTTAAGTTGCATAGAAAATTTTCCCAATTCTTTAACAAAAAGATGTGAATCATAGTTGGAATAGTTGTGAAAGTATACTGGTATGAACTTAGGAATTTGGTAATTTAAATTACAGTTTTTGTGGGCTGCACCTCTAAATTTTCCACTAACATGACAGTGATCTCTAACACGATCATTACCTAGACTCTGTTGACATATATGACAAGTCAAAGCATTATAAAAATTATAAGTCTCTGAAGGGGATAGCACATTCATTTTCTTATTATTTAATAAATAATCATTATATATATCTTCGCAGTCTTTAATTAAAAATTCTACAAATTTGTTGGAGGCGTCTTTACCCGTATATATTCTTAATTTATCTAAGTTGTTCGTATGAAAACATTTAACATAGTAACTAAAAGCACAGGGGGTATGTTTCTTAACTAATTTGGTTTTATTACTCACGCTAACATCAATCTCCTGTAATATGCATTCGAAGTCTGCATATATAACGAAGGGCACATCCATTTTCCTGTGATGCCCCTTAAAATTAAGAATATTATTTGGAGCTGACGGCATAGTGGTAACGATGTTACCACATTCCAATTTGTGTTGCTCCATAGTCCTATCATCGTGTGTGTATTGCAGACAGCTGTTGCAAAACAAAAGTTTTCTGCAGTGCTTCGTAGTCTGATGTTTTAAAAGTCTGTGGAAGGAAAATAGATACAAATATTCATACCAATATATTTGTATGTGCGTAAGTGAATATGTGTATTTCTTTACTTACTTTGATATGTTTTTTATAAAAATAAAGTGATGACACTCGCTTTTCTCTAGAAGAAGTAAGTTAACATGTTTGTTTTTTTCTTCTTTTGTGAGGTAAAATGGTCCAATAATTTCATCTGCTTCCTCATCATACCCAAACACATTAACACTGATATCAATGTTGTTCCCTTCAAAAATTCTGATATCTTTTAATTTTAGAGGAAAACTTAAAAGGCTGAAATCTAGCACAACATTGTTTTGAAGCCTGATTAATTCGCTACTTATATCAGCAATATTATATGAGCTGCACCGTCGTCGTTCTTTAATATCAGATGAATCCAGTGCAGATATTATGGCCCATTTAAAACAATAAATGTCATTGTTTTCGACATTAATGCAAGCAGATTTATTTTTGAGTTTCTCTGGCGTGCTAATCCAGTTCGATCCTCTAACCAACGATGATTTATTTACAGAAATTTCAAGACGAACAATTCTTATTAAGGTCCACCCAGAATCCCGCTCTTGAAACTCTGACATTTTGTTTTCTATTTCTTGCAGCTGTTTTTCTATAATTTCCCCAACATCATCTCCAAAGCACAAAAGATGCATTTTGGCCCTATGTGAAATAGTACACAATTCCATATCATCACTAACAATTTTAATATACTCCCCAATAAGAGTAATATTAAATTTAATAATACTGTGTACTGCTAGACTAATTTCAAGCCTTTCCTTGATGATAGGTCTATTTTCATTGACAGCATCTTCAAATAGAATGCAGTCTTTATTTATTGGAATTCCGTATGTTGCAATGTTGTTCTTAAATGTGCTATTTATTAAGAAATATTTGGGATCATTTGGAGCTTGCTCCTGCCGTTCACTCAAAGAATTAGATGTATCCATATCTTCTTCATCGTGGTTTGCTTGACTTATATCCATGTCTCTATGTTCATAATTGTCCGCTTGTTGAATAGAATTCTCAATAGGCCAATAGCTTGGGTAGTAATTGGGGATATTATACTGCTGCAACTGCAAGGGTACGGCATATTGAAATGGATAATGTGGTATTTCCATGGGTAGTAAAAACTGATTATTATATCCCTGCATCTGCACTGGATATTGATATTGAAAATTGTTCCAGGACATTGGGTTGTATGTTAATGCTGGGTTGTATGCAGGTGTTGGAAATTGCACAAACTCTTGCACTTCTTGAGGTTGAACATGACTTTTGCAATGTGCTAAATATGATTTTTGGTATCTGTATACCTTATTACAGATATTACACTTAAAATCTGGTGAACTCATTTCTTTATATTGATATTGGAAATTCTTTTTGTATATAATTTTTGTTTGAATAGCAAGAATAATTTCTACGGATCTTTATATATTAATATTCTGTCTTTGCACTTTGTATGATGCACTTTTATTTTTAATAAACAAATAATATTTCTGAGGTGCTTTATATTTATTACACAAAGAATTTTTAAATATTCACGACTTCTCACTTTTAGATACAAAAATGTACTGAATTCTATCTTAGAAAATTTGAATTATATTAATTCCTGAAAAAAAATGTGGCTTACTTGTGGTACATAATTTTTAATAAAGTAGTTTTAGAAGTACAGCGGGTATATGAGATCGAACTACTATGTAAACAAACTGAATGTAGAATAATGCATATACGTTTCACAATTTCATAGTGAAATAAACTCCTACGTAGACAAAATTTATGAAAACATAAAATTTTGGTATATGTACCAAACTCTCTAATATAAACCGAATACAGAAACATGCTTCAGCGTGCAGGTACGTTACAAAGTTTTAAACGGAATGTGATATATACAGGGTACAGAGACATGATTATGCATGCAGATACGGTACAGAATGTTTAAGGGAATGAAACTACTACGTAGACAATATTTATGTAAACAAACATTTTGATAAGTGAAATGTAGAGGATACGAAGTCATGCTTAGCCCAGTTATGCCGACCGTACTACATGTAGTACACCTGTTATGTTCAGGTTTCTGCGTTTATTGTGCTTTAAATTTTATAATGAAGCTGTTGTTGTGCTACAGAAACTAACGGTTAACAAAACATTCGTTGATAAGTTTTGTCTGGGGTAATTGCTTATGTGTATTTTTTTGGATCACAGATTTCAGTTGTGTGAAATTTGCAAAACTGTGAAGATGGCTCGTAATAGGTGAGAAAAAGTTGTATATGCATATATTATTTTTGTTGCGCTTTTATGTTTTTTTAATTATAATAGTTGTAAAAATGAATACGTAGCAAAACTATATATGAAAAAAAAAGTTTTATGTGATTTTATTTGATGTATTTGCTGCCGTACTACATGTAGTACGTTCGGCAGTAGTGTGCAAAAATGGTGAAAACAAAAACTAATTTTTTTTACAGATTGTTAACATTAAATGAAATAATAAATGCATTAGAGGAAAGTGATGAAGAGTTTCTGCAAAATTCTTACGAGATCTCAATTGTGCCCACTCAAGGTGCGAACAACTACGTTACAGATGAAGATTCTGGAGAAGAAGATGAAGTGAATTTTGATAATTTACCACCACTATTATTAAATGCTGAGGCTGAGCTTTTCCGAAACTCTTATTCTACTGATTCGGATAGTGAAGATGACATCCCACTTGCCTTATTGCAACAGGCCAAGAAACGTAAAAGTATTAAGTCGTCAGTAAAATGGGTTAGGCACGATCTGGAAGAAACGGAGGCTATTGTTACAGCATATGAACAGGAAACGTTACCTACAGCTCTTCAATTGTACGAGAAATTTGTTGATGATGACTTCCTGCAAGTTATTACTCAATACACCAATGACTACGCGTCCAAACAAAATGAAACTGCAAACATAACTTTAGACGAAATCAGGTGTTTTATTGGAATTTTGCTACTGAGTGGCTACAATACTGTTTCGAGACGCCGTATGTATTGGCAAAATGATAGGGATACTCATCATTCTTTTGTGTCGAACGCAATGAGAAGGGATCGGTTTGAGTTCATAATAAGAAACTTGCACTTTGTGGATAACAATAGTCTGGATAAAACAGACAAGTTCGCAAAAGTTAGACCTCTTATACAAATGTTGAACAAGAGTTTCCAAAATAATGCTCCGAACACCATACAGCATTCAGTGGACGAGCAGATGGTTCCATACTATGGTAGTCACGGATGTAAACAATATATCCATGGAAAGCCTATAAGATATGGCTACAAATTTTGGGTTGGAGCAACTTATAAAGGCTACATTGTTTGGTTCGAGCCGTACCAGGGTGCAGGGACTTTCCCAAATAATACCTACAAGGAAATGGGACTTGGTCCAAGCGTAGTCTTAACGTATTGCGACATATTATCACAAAGCCAACCCGACATTGCTCACCGATTGTATTTCGATAATTTATTTACAACAATAAACTTATTGGCTGAGTTAGAAGAGCGACGCGTGAAAGGCACCGGAACAATTCGACACAATCGATTAGGCAACTGTCCTTTGCTAAAGAAAAAAGATTTGCAGAAAAGAGAGAAAGGGTGGTATGATCATCGTAAGATTTCTACGAACAATATAATTGTTTGTTGTTGGAATGACAGCAGTGCAGTAAACGTCGCCTCAAACGTCCATCCAGTTGAACCTTCAAAAAATATTTCTCGTTGGTCTCGAAAAGAGAAAAAACGTATATATATTCAACAACCACGGCTAATTCATGAATATAATCGCTACATGGGTGGCGTTGATCGAGCAGATGAAAATATCAGCTTGTACCGTGTATCCGTTCGGGGTAAAAAATGGTATTTCCCAATATTTACACACCTCGTTGATCTTGCAGAGCACAATGCGTGGCAACTGCATAGACATATGGGAGGTAAAATGGACCATTTATCTTTTCGACGACGAATTGCCACATTGCTTATATCCACTTATGGGAAACCCTCAGCAACACTTCCATCAGGATCATCAAGCGACATCAGATTTGATCGCAAAGATCATTTACTTACAGAGAACACACGTCAAGCTGATGGGAAATGTAAACAGCTACGTTGTAATCATTGCCACAATAAGACCACTACACGCTGCATTAAATGTGATGTACCGCTCCATGTAAAGTGTAATGTGGAGTACCACACCACCAAATAATTTTTTTATTAATTTGTTTTTCTTTACTTATGTACACAAAAGTTTCTGAATAATAAACGACTTGAATTAAATCACTAGAAAATACCGTCTTTGCTTCCATATGTGCCGAGTGTACTACATGTAGTACGGTCTCAAAATCAAAGTTAAAAAAGATTTTTTTTTATTCTTTCTCCAGATTTGTAATATAATCTGTCAGAATGAAGTTATTTTGAAAAACTAGGAAGATTGTTGCACTATTATGCCCGTCGGCATATCTGGGTTAGGCATGCATATAGATTACAAAGTTTTGAACGGAATGTGATGTATACAGAGTACAGAGACATGATTATGCATGCAGATACGGTACAAAATGTTTAAGGGAATGAAACTGCTACGTAGACAATATACATGTAAACAAACTTTTTATAAGTGATATACACAGAACACGGAGGCATGCTCGAGCATGCAGATAGGCTACAAAGTTTTATAGTGTAGTAAGACAGATAGATGCCTTACTACATATTGTATAGAAAGTAACTGCCACGTAAGCAAATTTATGTGAACGAAGAGAGTGTCTATGCTACAAAAATTTTGTAGCTAAAGAAAAAAGAGAACTTTTCAGCGAATCTACTTGTTAACTTATAATGCTATCATTATTTCATTTCAACAATGCCCTCCATTTGGAAGACACCTCTATATAAAAGGGTCATGCGTCAGATTCGAAAAGACTGGGCTAAAGCAGTTATGATGAGGACACCTGGAAGGGGACGAAGAGTTATTTCTCTCGCTAAATACTCAGCACCGAACTGAAGAAGACGAAGAGTTCGAGACGCTATTGCAAGGTGATGAGGATGCATTACTTTCAATAAACTCTCAACAGCTTGAAGAAACGCATCGCCCACTTGTTGATATCATCAGTGTGGAAATCCTCCCACCAATCGATTTGCCAATATTTTTGGCAATGTATGAAAACTCGGACGATGCAATTTTGGATGAGGCAGCTCGTTCGGTGGAAAACTTACTTTAAAAGTGAAATATCTGAAAAATTTATAAATAAATGCATCTAAAAAATTAAAACAAAAAACTAATGGCTTTTTATTTTAATTGTAATCAAAATACTTATTTCAGCGGTTCGTACAATGGTTCATTGAAGCAAGCGGTCGAGCAAATATTTTTGTACAAGAAGCAAACACTTGTATGTACATATGTACATGCGTAAATGAAATAAATTTGTTGATATTTATGTACGCATGAATATGTACATCTTATCACATTGCATACTGACCCACTTGCGCTAAATCCAGGAAAGCAACAAAAAAGCGGACTGTCACACAGACTCACCAATCGTCACACACACACCCCCTGTCTGACAGGCAGACATTCCAATCGCCACTCAGAACACAAAAACACACACATATTAATATTCTACAAAATACAGAAATCGCACCACCATCCAGATCCCCAAATAAAATCCATCGATGATCGTCATGTATAAAATAAACAAAATATCAAATTCAATATTTATGCAATAGTAATTTTTTTCACAACGTCTTCAAGATCAGAATAATCAAATTATTCCCCCACACTCAAGCATTGCACACAAAAAAGAAATAACTGAATTGCTGGACAAAATATCTTAAGTAAACACACACCAAAATTAAAAATATCTTAAGTAAACACACACCACAATTAAAAACAAGCTAAAAAATAAGAGAAGAAATCTCACTCCAGCAAGAAGAAACGAACCATAAAAATTAGGGCCATCCATTTATACAACACTTTTAAGATATTGTACTTCCTAAAAAAGTTTTGTGTCAGATACTAAAAATTTCTTATTTTCTATTAGGCCATAGCACACATGGACAGACAGAATTCCTACGCTCACATATGGACAGACAAAAAATTCCCACGGTCTCACGCTCACTTATACAAACTCATTTTGGTTACACAGCACCCCTCCACCAAACTACCATCACATATGGACGGACAGAAATTCCCACGGTCTCATACGGACAGACACAAACTCATAAGCTCACATATGGACGGACAGAAATTCCCACGGTCTCATACGGACCGACACAAACTCCCAAGCTCTCATATGGACAGACAAAAATTCCCACGCTCACATATGGACGGACATGTATTCCAAGGTCACATATGGACAGACACAAATTCCCACGCCTACCCCAACATCATAAAAAAAAAAAACAACAACAATGCGAACCCCCTTATTAAACCGTGGGAAAATACACACACAAACATTAAAGTATCAAATTACAACATAAACACATTAAAATCAAAATTTGGGTAATTAACATGCAAATTTTTAAAATTTTACATGAAATTTGAGAATTTTAATTGCCCTGGCACATACATTCCCTTACTACTAGTTGAAAAAGAAAATGACTTAAAACTTTCTTATTTAGATACTCTAGTTATTAGGAAAGGTAATAAATTGATAATAGATTGGTTCCAGAAACCTACAGCTTCGGGAAGGATGATTAACTACTATTCAAAACATAGTAGACATATTATTATAAACACAGCTAGGAATTTTATAGAAAGGGTTCTAAATATAAGTGATAAACAATTTCACAATAGCAATAAGAAGAAGGTTATAAATATATTAGAAAATAACAATTTTCCAAATCACATAATTAATAAATTAATATCACAATATAGAAATAGAAGAACAGAAAGTACTAATAATAATAATACAGAACAAAAATTATTTAAATCTTTAACATACATACCAGGAATTTCAGAAAGGTTAACAAAATCTAGAATTTATGATACAGATAAATATAGAATAGCTCATAGAACGTGTAATACATTAAACAGACTATTTGGTAAAACTAAAGATAAAATTGAAAAATGGGATAGATCAAATTTAGTATATAAAATACCATGCAAGGGTAATGATATAGAGAATTGTGATAAAGTATATGTAGGTACGACCAAAAATAAATTAAAGACTAGGATAGCAGGTCATAAATCAGATCAAAAATATAGGAATATAAATTCACAAAAAACAGCTTTATCTTCCCATTGTTCTAAATCATATCATTTTCCAGATTTTGAAAATGTTTCAATATTAAACACAGAAAATAACTATAAACGTAGATTAATGTTAGAAATGTTAGAAATAATAAACACACCATCATCACACAGAATAAATTTTAAAACAGATACAGAAAAATTAGGACAGAGTTATAGACATTTAGTTAGTAAAAATTGCAGATTTACATAATTTAATTGTGTATATTAACTATATATTATTTGCTAGGGATAATTTATTGTATTATATTATTGGTGTTGTTATTATTATTATAATTTTAGGTATATATATGTGTGTATATATGTATATGTATGTGTATCTATATGTGTATGTATATGTATGTATGGATGTATGTGTGTATGTGTATGTACATGTATGTGTATATATATGTATGTATGTGTATATATATATATATATATATATATATATATATATGTGTATGTATATATATGTGTATGTGTATGTGTATGTATGGGTGTATGTATGTGTACGTGTATATATATATATGTGTGTGTTCGTATGTATATATGTATGTATGTACGTATGCATATGAGTATGTACATTTGTATATATACATATTTATGTTCCTTTATGTACGTTTATGTTTTATATATATAAAAAAAAAAAAAAAAAAAAAATTAATTATATGCGCCTAATTTATACTATGTATAAGTTTTTTCATGTTATACATATATAAAAAATAATTTTCTTATAAGATTTTTATTATAATGTTGAAAGGCAAAATAATTGTATTTTACTATAAATTGTTAATGTTGAAAAATTGTATTTTGCTATAAATTGTTAATGTTGAAAAAATTATTTATGTTATTGTATTTGAAAAACAAATATTTTGAATAATTTTTCATGTCATGTTTCAAAACCATTTTTCTATGTATAAAATTTTAATAATTTTTATTTCCTGAAGATGTTAACAAGCTGTTAACGAAATATCGAATAAAAATTATAAGAAATAATATATTATAAAAAACGACCACAAGCTTGATAAATATTACAATATATATATATATATATATATATATATATATATATATATATATGTATATATATATATATATATATATATATATATTTTTTTTTTTTTTTTATGGACGTAATGATAGCAACTATCAATAGTGGCCCCACGACAACTTCACTAGCACCACCCTGGGACAGCTTTGGCATTTCATCAGGGTGGGTAGTATTATCAGTATTATTGCTACGTCCTCCTTAGTTCCTAGGTAAGGAGGTTCGGAACTGATGCGCATATTTAATCGTCAGTTGCTAACGAATCCTAAGACGTACTAACTATCCTACGAGTCTGTGCTAATCCGCGAAGTTCTATTAGAACAAGCTGTACAAAACTACACACGCTGGTCCAATTCAATAAGGATTCCAGCATGGTCGGAATAATATTCTTCGGGCTGATCGTACGCCCCAAACCTTCCTCTAAATACGACCTCCAGTTGCTGAATCGTGAGCAGACAAAAACGACATGCTCAGCATCCTCAACCACATTCCCACCACAATGTGGACAGAAAGGAGAGTCGTCGTGCTTAAAACGAAATAGATATGACCTAAAGCAACCATGTCCAGACAAGAACTGTGTTAGGTAATAGTTCAGATCACCATGTTTTCTAGTCAGCCATAATCTGATGTCGGGTACTAATGTATAAGTCCATCTTCCCTTTTCAGTGGTTGACCACCGTTCCTGCCATTTTTGCATACATAATACAGAGTTATCCCTATTCATGATTTCTAAATCGATAGGGATCATACCCGCAATGATAAAAGCCGCCTCGTCCGATATATGTATATATATGTATATATATATATATATATATATATATATATATATATATATATATATATATATATATATGTCGACCCGCTCGTTTTGGTCCACAACGCTGGAGTACCTTTTATGTTGTTATGTAATGAATCGCCTTGTTACTTTATTAGATTAAGAAGAAGTATTTTATCATTATTATAAGAAGAATTGTTATTTTGTATTATTATCATCATTATTATAAGTATTGAGTTATTACCGAATTGCCTTAGTATATAGATTGTTATTATCACTAGCATCAGTATTATTTTTAGTTCGGCCGTCACTTGAATTCAGTCGGTACTTCATTTGGTTTTATCCCTGTTGTCACCCAACACTGATACCTACCATCATGTAGGGTCGCTAGTAAGAAAACAAACACAACACACATCGAATATGCATACTCGTGTTCGTGTGACTGTGTATGGTTGTGCGCTGTTAAGAAAACAGACACAACACACACCGAATAGGCATACTTGTGTACGTGTGATTGTTTTGCATGTCAGACAAAGGTATAAAAGGCGAGTCATTGCAAAGATAATTTCAGTTTGCGTGCAGCGCTCGTTCTGGTAAGAACAAATATTAGAACCAGGTTGCTATTCTAATATCACTCGTACCAAACCATAGCGTGGAAAGATATTGTAATCCAGGTTGCTGATTCAATATCTCTCCTAGGCAGTGAACTCCGTCTGTAGGCACTAGGTTAGTTAGTGTAGAAAGAGTTTGCGTGCAGCGCTTGTTCTGGTAAGAACATATATTAGAATCAGGTTGGTATTCTAATATAACTCGTACGAAACCGTAGCGTGGAAAGATATTGTAATCCAGGTTGCTGATTCAATATCTCTCCTAGGCAGTGAACTGCGTCTGTAGGCACTATGTTAGTAGTAGTTGGTGTGAACACAGTTTGCGTGCAGCGCTCGTTCTGGTAAGAACAAATATTAGAACCAGGTTGCTATTCTAATATAACTCATACCAAACCGTAGCGTGGAAAGATATTGGAATCCAGGTTGCTGATTCAATATCCCTCCTAGGCCGTGAACTCCGTCTGTAGGCCTTTGGTTAGGAATAGCTAGGGTGGACAGAGGATACCATTGGAACCCAGGTTGCTGATCCAAGGTGACTCTGACCAATAGGAGCAAGATAGCCCACGGTTACTATCATACCGGCACTAGCCAAAAGTCTACAACATTCAGTAGCACAGGGAACAAAACTACTAGCTATAGGCTTAAGTAATTAGTATAAGGGTTGTGAAAATACATTTTTAATAAAGAACTAAAACAAAATCTTTGACTTTGTGTTGTTCATCAATTTATGTGACCCGACACTGGACTCCGCTGAGCTTACCCCAGCCACCAACCAGAGAGTGTCGTTACATTGGCGCCCGAGCAGGGACTCTTGTCCACAACAAGATCAAATATTGTTTTCCTTAGAAAGGAAAAATTTGATATAATAATCAAGAAGAAAATAAAAAATAGTTATAAAAATCTACATTATTTAATTAAGAAAATTTGTTCTAAATATATTTACGCGCAAACATTGACACCATGCTGAAGACTACTTGGGTCTACTCCCTGAAGAAGGAGGAGCTAATGGGTTATCTAGCTCAATGCGAACAGAACACCGTAGGCACAGTAGAAGAACTTCGCAAACGATTAGCGAAATATCTAACCCTAGACCACGGGGACGAAAAAACTAAAAAACTCCTCGAATGGCAGGCCAGACACGAAGCCACGTTGAGCATTCTGCAGCCCCTGCCAGACATCGAAGATGATAAAATACCCGCCACATCCATAACAATAGAAGTCCTAGCGCCTAAGTACTCTTCTCCGGTTCTGCCAGCCGCCGAAACACGCCTCGCCGACATAGAGCTCGTAAAAAAGTGGGGCCTACGCTACGACGGTGGAAAGTACCCGCTGGGATTCATCGAACGGGTGGAAGGGCTGGCCAATCTGTATGGTATCGATGTAAACCATATAGTAAGAGTCATGCCTGAACTCTTTCGCGACCGTGCACTCGTTTTGTACAGCAACAACAATAAGCAGTGGGAACGGTGGTCGGACTTCAAGAAAAATTTCTCCGACTTTTTCCTGCCACCTCGGTACTTTGAGAAACTCGACGATGAGATCAGAAAACGAGTCCAAAAGCCACGAGTAGTCTTTAAGGACTACGTATTAGCATTATTAGCATCAAGATCTGATGCGGCACGCAGAGCTGTCCGCCGAACAAAAGCTAGAGCGCATCTTCCGCAATGCTCAGGCGGACTATCAATGGTACATTCGCCGCCGAGATTTCGCTACCCTAGATGACCTCATCGCCCTGGCAGCCGACATGGAGAGCATCCCGACCCCTTCAACCCACAGCCGAGGGGAACAACATCGCACGATGAACTGTTCCGTTCGCCAAAAACATTGCGAAATGCAAACAGCCGGGAGCAGAACAGGTACCACCCACCTCACCTGGGAAGAAGACAAACTAAAAGCCGTCCTCAAGGTCGAAAACCACAGGCTCACCGCCGTTGTCGATACGGGAGCTACACGCAGCTTCATAGCACCAAGTCTGGTAACAACACTGTTCGCCCAACCGAAGTATTTGGCGGTAGAAATTGATGTACTGTTGGCCGACGGGTCCAAAACCAGCATCTCTGAAGCAGTAAGATGTAATGTAACCTTAAGTAACCGCACCGCCAAGCATGACTTTCTCCTAATGGATGCTGCCACGGAACCCTTGATACTTGGGGTAGATTTCCTGAAAGCGTTCAACACCACCGTTACCTGTGCCGGACTGATAGCAGAAGCCAGATTCAACGTAGCCGATGCAAAGAAGAAGGTAAGTCCGATTATAGCCAGGTCAGCACGCCGGCGCAAGGCTGTCCGACGCAGTGCTATGACGCTTAGCCCCCAGCCGCGTGAGGCTTTCCTACGCAGTGCTATGATACTTAGCTCCCAGGAAAGAATTGAAAGATTTCGTGGTGGCAGAATAAATTCAACATCCTCTATCGCAAGGGGAAGCAGAACGTCGTAGCCGATGCACTGTCGCGGCAGCCTCTGGAAGAAGTCAACATGGCTCAAACAACCCCATCCCAGATCATCTGTAAGTGGCTCAAAGTCAAAATGACGGCAGTCCGACAACGGCCAGAAGAGTTCACTGACTACTGCATAGTCAATTCACAGCTATACCAGCACACCCGTAGAGAAGTGAACAACGACGACGCAACTCCCTGGAAGCTGTGTGTGGCAAGTCACCTAAGACCGAAAGTGCTAGAAGAGGCTCACGACCAACTTGCTGGAGGACACTTGGGAGTCAGGAAGACGCTGCATAAAATCGCCAGCCGCTACTACGTGCGACGCTGCGAGGTGTGCCAGCGATACAAAGCCTCACAACAAAAAGCGGCAGGACAAATGTTGACCCGAATTCCAGAAGAGCCATGGTCATTCTTTTGTGCAGACTTCATCGGCCCATTGCCCAGAATGAAACACGGTATCGGATGATATTAGTGTTGTTTGACAAGTTTTCCAAGTGGTGCGAACTCGTCCACATGAGGAAGGCCACAGCCGAAAGAATCGTAGCTAGATTCGGAGTACCAAAGGTCTTCCATAGCGACAATGGCACTCAATTTACCGCACGGCTGGTACAGAAATATCTGGCGGAGACTGGAGTAAGCCAACAATTCACGACACCGTATACCCCGGAAGAGAATCCGACGGAACGCGCTAATCGGACGATAGAAACAATCATCGCCCAGTATACGAAACAAAGACATAACGACTGGGACGATCTGCTTCCAGAAATAATGCTAGCGGTCAACAGCAGTGTCTCTGAGACCATAGGTTATAGTCCAGCCTTCCTAACCCAAGGCCGGGAACCAAGGCTGCAAAAAGCCTTATATGATCAAGTAACTATCGGGACGGGGTCACGAAACACGAGTCCGAAGGATCGAGCCAGCGAGTTACAAGAAATGTTCACCATCGTACGAAGGAATATGGCAATAGCATCGCAGAAGCAAAGTCACCAGTACAACTTACGCCGCCGACAATGGCAACCGCGAATTGGGGACGTTGTCCTTGTACGGCAACACCCTCTTTCAAAAGCGATAGACAATTTCGCAGCAAAGTTGGCACCAAAATTTGGTGGCCCGTACACCGTTACAGGTTTTGTGTCCCCTGTCATAGTTAGACTGAGGAGGGTAGAGATTGGCGAAACCCGCACGGCGCACCTTGGCGAATTAAAACCTTTTCTAGAATAATAGCGTACTAACATCAATAAATTGCCATACCCCGCCTATTAATTAAACATTTTGTTCTGCTCCCAGTCATCGTAGATTGGTTATCGCGAACGAAAAGAAACCAAAAACACCACCAGCATTGTTCCAGCAATCAACACACCAAAACGGGATATTGTGGCTCAACCCGTAAGCAATACCCCACATCAAGGCCCCCCCCCCCAGCATCAGTATTATTTTTAGTTCGGCCGTCACTTGAATTCAGTCGGTACCTTATTTGGTTTTATCCCTGTTGTCACCCAACACTGATACCTACCATCATGTACGGTCGCTAGTAAGAAAACAAACACAACACACATCGAATATGCATACTCGTGTTCGTGTGACTGTGTATGGTTGTGCGCTGTTAAGAAAACGGACACAACACACACCGAATAGGCATACTTGTGTACGTTTGATTGTGTATTGTTTTGCATGGCAGACAAAGGTATAAAAGGCGAGTCATTGCAAAGATAATTTCAGTTTGCGTGCAGCGCTCGTTCTGGGAAGAACAAATATTAGAACCAGGTTGCTATTCTAATATCACTCGTACCAAACCGTAGCGTGGAAAGATATTGGAATCCAGGTCGCTGATTCAATATCTCTGCTAGGCAGTGAACTGCGTCTGTAGGCACTAGGTTAGTAGTAGTTAGTGTGAACACAGTTTGCGTGCGGCGCTCGTTCTGGTAAGAACAAATATTAGAACCAGGTTGCTATTCTAATATAACTCATACCAAACCGTAGCGTGGAAAGATATTGGAATCCAGGTTGCTGATTCAATATCCCTCCTAGGCCGTGAACTCCGTCTGTAGGCCTTTGGTTAGGAATAGCTAGGGTGGACAGAGGATACCATTGGAACCCAGGTTGCTGATCCAAGGTGACTCTGACCAATAGGAGCAAGATAGCCCACGGTTACTATCATACCGGCACTAGCCAAAAGTCTACAACATTCAGTAGCACAGGGAACAAAACTACTAGCTATAGGCTTAAGTAATTAGTATAAGGGTTGTGAAAATACATTTTTAATAAAGAACTAAAACAAAATCTTTGACTTTGTGTTGTTCATCAATTTATGTGAGCCGACACTGGACTCCGCTGAGCTTACCCCAGCCACCAGCCAGAGAGTGTCGTTACAATATATATATATATATATATATATATATATATATATATATATATATATATATATTATGTATATATATATATATATATATATATATATATATCGTTTTCGATTTTCTTTGTCTAATTTAGTCAAATATATATATATATATATATATATATATATATATATATATATATATATAATATCTATAAATTAATAAAACATATTTTTTCCAAGGGAAGTAAAACAGCATTTATTTTAAATTGATTTTATTTTATTTAAAGTGAAAGTAAATTCCTAGTTTACAAATATATTTCTAATTTTTTCTTAGATATTTTATTTATATTTTAACACAAAATTAAGTTTTAATAGTTCAACTTATCTTTCATTTCAATCGTCCCATTGGCTTTTATATTCTGTTTTTATACCCTCCAAAAAAGAATTTGGAGGGTATATTCACTTTGTCATTCCGTTTGTAACGCATCGAAATATCCATCTCAGACCCCATAAAGTATATATATTTTTGATCAGTGATGAAATCTAAATCGATCTGAGCATGTCCGTCCGTCCGTTTGTGGAAATCACGATTCAGTCCAAACGAAAAGAGCTAGACTCTTGAAATTTGGTATAAATATATTTTGAAGCTTAGAGCAGGTTATGTTCGGAGATGGGCAAAATCGGCCAAGAGGGAAAAAAGTTCCCTTAAGAAGAACTAAACCAACTCAGAAAAAGCAACATAATTTTTAAAGTTTTTTGGTTATTTTGTTAAGCAAATGATATACTTTTATGTCAAATACGGTCCAACGCCTTAAACTTGGAACCATAAAATAAAAATATTTTTGGATCCCGCCCACTTCAGTGGGCGTTATTATATGCAAAAATAACATAAAAATTTAACAAATTGTTTTACTTAAGCCTACATTCCTTAAAAATAAAATTTTTAAGCTTTAATGACGAAACTGATACAAAACCTGGTACAACTCTGCCCTATCCCTCCTCCCCCTAACTGACCCTAACAAAAAAAAAATTTTAATTTGTATACAATTATCTCAAGCAGTTATTTTTATCCAAGCAGTATATTTATGACTGCCTGTTTCTGGCCTACCCCTTCACCCTCTAAATGACCCTACCAAAAAAAACATTTAAATTTGTATATAATTATCCCAAGCATTTATATTCAGAGTTTTGTGATTGCCTGTTTCTGCCCCACCCTCTCCTCCCCCTTTGCCCTGTATATGACCCTATCAAAAAATATATTAAAAATTTTATTTTATATATAATTATCCCAAGCATTTATACAGTCTTAACACCCTCAAAAGAGAATTGGACTCCATAAAGTATGTATATTCTTGCTCAGTGATGAAGTCTAAGACGGTCTAGCAATGCCCATACGTTCGTCTGTGGAAAACATGATATTGTCTATTATTGAACACCACCCCCTTTTGTGGGTGTTGACGTACGATATTATATAAAAGAGCTCTGTCCCACCAAGTTAAACATTTTAAGTTCACTTACTAAATATTTGGAGGGTATTTAAGATTCGAGGGTATTTAATAAACTTAAACCTTCTGTTACTTTTTGCAAAAGCACTTAAATAATTGTCTATTTATGAATTTTTGTGTTAAAAATTGTTCTACTTTAATGAGCTTTACTTATGAAAATGTTAAATTTTTATTTTTTACTATATTAAATTGAATTAAGATTCTATAGGCTAATTGTTCGAAATTTTAATTTAAATCTCAGAAAGACATGATAAATATTCCAATGCACAAAGGCTAGTCAACATCAGTTTTTGTTATTCAACTTACACAGTAGAGCAGAACAGCTGTTTTCGAAAGACGCAACCCTTTATTTTTTACGTTTAAATTTTTTTTTATTATATTCTACTATGTAGAATTAATTTTAAATATTCAATATCTGATTTTAGCTCCTTAAAATTTAAATGTTATCTTATAGTTATTTTGTTTTGCGTGTTTTAAATTTTTTACTTCGAAATTTAAAATAGTTTTCATTCTACTATGTAGAAACTTTTATTAAACAAACATCCTGTTCTAAAATTCATTTAATGAAATTTTTAACCTTTTATTACAGTTCTTAATTATTAATTTTAGCAGTTTCTTATTATTTTCGATTTTATTTTGTAATTCTCCTTTTTGACTTTTGAAATTTTCAACTTTGAACAAAATCATTTAAAGATTTTACATTTTTTCATTTTTATATTTCCAAGTTTAAGGAATATTTTTATTAAACGTAGAAGCAACTTAATTAAGATCAGAATTATTAATCAAACTGTATTCTGTTTTAATAAATGAAATAGGCTCAGTATGAGAATACGAATCAATTTCAGTTTTAAAGAGTACTGTAACGGTTTACATTTACTTAATTCTTTTGCAATTACTCGAAATAATAATTAGGCTGAACTTGAGAATACGAATGAATAGGAAAATAACAATTGGAGAGCAAGAATGATTGAATAAAGATTACGCCATCCCGAACTAAAAAAAATGAGTGTGGGTCAAATGACGTCACGAAATTATTTTACATTTAAATGTTAAGTCAACATGACAGTGGGGCATTTTCTTATTATTTCCCTTACACAATTTTATTAGAAAATTGTTTTTATTTTGTTTTTATTTATTTATAACATTATGAAAATTATGAAATATTGAAAGAATACATAAAACTGAATAACAAACACAAAAGTCCATAGCTGCAAGGAGTTTTTAAATAAATACTATGAATCTAACAATAATTTTTTCCCAAACATTTTACATTAAATTAGAGAATTTGTTTGTAAATTTTAAGACTTTTTCATGATCGATATTTTTGCTTCAATATTGGATTTTTTGCTAAAAATTTTCATGCTTATTCTATAAATTTTAAGTAATTGGCTAGAAAAAAAAATAACTTGATTCTTTTTTTTAATTTTTAAATTAAATCCCGAGACATACATAAATACCTCCCACCTATATTTTGACATAATATGACATCAATGTGTCAAAAAAAAAAACGTGAAAATGTGAAAAAATTTTAAACATTTGTTAACAAACGAAAAAAAAATTAATTAGCTCTTCACTGTTTTTTGGGAAAGAATAAAAGGACACGGCTAAAGAAAAATGTTATTAAAAACAAGCACAACATTTTCTAGTACAACTGCTCACTTGATTTTTTACCATCGTTTTGCATACATTTGCCCACTGCACACTTCATGTTTACAATTTACTTCGACTTTTTAATTAACTTTTTTTTTACACTTACGGCTTTCAAATAAATTGAACTCACGTTCTTAATAAAACTTATTATTTTTTTGCACTATATTGCCTTAAATTTTGAACAAAATTCTTTGGTTTTAACTAAATTCAATAAATAAATTTTTGGAGAACTGTAAAAGAAGTTTTCACTACAGGGTTGCCAAATTTTACAGAACATATATATTTTTTCGGAGAATTAATTAGGAATTAAAGTAGACTAATATTGACTTCTCGGGCTTTCTAATTTGTTTTTACCGAATATACATTTAAAAGCGTATTCATAAATCACAGTGAACGTCATCACCTTTTATGAATGCGTTTTGGGACTTAACTTACGGCAGATTTTCGCTTTTTTATGAAGTATAGCTCGTTTAAAATAAAAAAATGCAATAAAACTTTTTAAGGCTCGCTTTTAATTTAGTAGTTATAGTCGTTTAAATTTTATATGTTAATTTATGAATAACTTCTGCAGTATAAATCCGGTATGGTTGGTATTTGTATAAATTGACAGTTTTTTAAATATCTTTCGATCGATGTATAACATATTTAGATTGCTTTACCCATTAAGAAAAAGTGCTTGTTCCCAAATTTTGTAAATATTTGTTTTTAAAAATTACTTTCCAATTTTTATATTCCGCTCGGAATATAACGATTATTCCTTGAAATTTATTTTTTTACTCAGAAAATTAAAATTATTGTTCCAGTTTTATTTTTAGCTCGAAAAATAAAAATTATTCCCTAAGTTTTTTAAGTTTTTAATTATGAAGAAAGAAAGAAGAGATATTTGGTCTAAAACCTAGGTGCGTATGTCCTACGGGATTTTCTGAAAATACATTTTTGTGTAAAAATTTTAGACTTTTTGACTATATTTTTTCTAGTAAGTAGTAAGATAAGACAATCAAATTAAGCACGAATGCATTTCTTACAAATGTCAACCATCCTGTCAAATATTTATTTCATACAAATTTAGTCTTGAAAACCATTTTTATTAGTATTTAAAATAGATATTATGATGAAATTAATTATTCTAAATACATACGAGTAGTTCGTTCTAATTCAACACACTACAGATTCATATTCAACTTCCAAATGAATAATATTCTTATTTTTAATCATTAATATTAATCATATAAATAAAATTTTTTTATACAAAAAAATCCTTTAATAATTTGAAAATACATAGAGTAGGCAACCCTTGCATGGGTTAAACTACGTCATCTAACGGGAAATCATTCGGATGGCGTAATCTTCTTTTCTATCATTCTTGATTGGAGAGTACATTGGAGTCTCAATCTTAAAGAGTACCGTAACGGTTTACATTTACTTAATTTTTTACAATTACTCGCACTAATAATAATAATTCAATAAAAAAATCAATTTGGCAACAAAGAAAAATTAAAATAAAAACATTCCATACAGTTAACGAAAAAGGTATATCGACAGATTCCTTAACTTCTCCCGCCACTCAAAACAGTCGTCCTCGACTGACAAAATAAATAAATCTAAAATATATATATATATATATATATATATATATATATATATATATATATATATATATATATACATATATACCTTCTTCGATTTAACGATTATGATAAATTAATTTGTCAATTCAGTTTTGTTTATGATTGTTAAATAGTTAAAAGATATGTAAAGAAATACAAAAATTCTCTAATCAAAATTGTTGCTAAATAAGACTGTAAATTTCAAAATATCATAAGTATAAATTGGACAATCTTTTCAAAATAAAATTGAAAGCTGAATCGAAAGTTTAAGTAAATTTTTAATTTATATTTAGCTACAGCTTGCAACTCAACGGATATTGTCCTTGTGAACAATCCTGTTACCAATTTGGACTGTGGAACCCAAGTCCTTTTGTATTTCCTTCTCAAGGTCAAGGGTGGATGCAGCCTTCAGCTCAGGGGGGGGGGTCAATGTAGTTGAAATTCAGTCGATACACACAGAAAAAAAGGAATGTTAAACTAGCATCACAAAATGTTAATATAAAATCATGGTAAAATTTTACAAACCTGGGGCCAAATTACCGCATTCGATATCGATCGAAATTTCCATACAATTTAAATGCAAATTTCGTTCGATATCGAGTGCCGTAATTTGCCCCCTGATACCCAATATAAAATTATCATGAATACGAATAGATTTTAAAGGTTATAGTGTTAATATTACCTTAAAACACATTACAGTGCTATCCGAAAAATCCGTACACGCGATTTTACGGACACATATATAATCCGAACACTGCTACAAATCGGACAGTACCACTTTTTTACTCTATAATACGGACAGTAATTTTGATTTGTTTGTTTCATTAATTTGATACTCTTTGTATAATAACGGAACTTTTTACAGTAGTATTCGTATACGCGTGGAATTTTTGCAATTTTGCTTTAGTTAGTTGAGTGTTTTTGTTGACATAGGTTCACAAAACTTATTAAAGTTTAAGCTATACATATTTTTCAAAATTTGTTTATATAACTGGACATTGTAAAACAATCACCCCTATTGTGTTTGGCGTTTAACGCCTGAAAATTCGACAAATTGTAATAGCTTAAAGATAAAAAGATAAATTTTCTTTAATCTATTACAAAAAAAATCAGTAAGATGTGTTGCAGACAAATTTGGCGAAAAAAAATCGACCGTATTCGATATTAAAAAAATAGTGCTGCTTTAAGAGAATTTATGTCTAACATATGTATATATGAATTTTCGTTTCATATACTACATATAAATGTAACATTTATTGAACTTTATTCTCTTTTTAATAAAAAACTTGATAAATAAATATAAAATTGATTTAGTTTCTATTCTTTGCATTATGTATGTATGCAGGTAGAAAAATTAACATCCGTAATCCGAACACTCCAGTAATACGGACATGCTCAGGATTTATGGTGTCCGGATTATCGAGATAGTACTGTAATTAATACAAAAATAATGTACTTTTTACGGTTTTGTATATAAAAACCCTTGACTAAGCTACTAATATCACGAATATTCGATTAAAACATGTTTAGCCTTACTGTCGACTCCGCTATATTGGAAATAACCAAAACCAAATTTATTTTCAGTTATCCGATTTTTCTCTAAAACGTAGTTCGGATTACTGAAATTTTTTACAGTTAAGCGTACTGCTTAAAATCAGTAAAACAATATTGTTTATATCAAATCTGTATATATTTTTTTCACGTCAATTTAACGTAAAAATTTTATTTAAAAAAAAATTATTCATAGAATTATTCATTTTGTTGTTGAAATTTTTCACGAATTCCTCGAAAATGTTATGACAATATAATAGAAAAATACAAGAAAGTTTGTAAGAGCCAAAAGGACAAATACATTTTTCCATTTAATTTTTTAACGGACAAAACATGAAACATTTTTTCAGCCTTAAGTTATGCAATCGATTTCTAATAAATAAATTTGTTATTGTTTATTTTTTCACTAAAGCGAAGTAAGTTTCATACAAAACGTGGTTATGGGCTAGCTTTTGGTTTTCAGTAATACAATATTTTCAATAAAGCGATGTTTCTCTAAAGCGAAGTGAATAAGACTAGCTGCGTTTAAAATCAGTACGGGAACTTGTATCCCTTTCAGTAATCCGATTTTTTTCAGTAAGGCGTGTTGCGATAAAGCGGATTCGACTGTATTTTAAAATTTAAATGATCCGCACAATAAACAAGTGAACTTGTGTACATTTCATATACATGTACGTAAATGATTTTTTTATGTTTCTAATAGAACGATACAAAGTAGTGATGAACGCTTCATACAAGTATGTGTGAGACGACTCGAGATCGAACATCTTTTACTGACATCATACATGAAAGTTTTTATTCTCTTTTGACAACGCAGCAAAAGAGATTGTTGAATAAAAACAGTATCATATCGGCGAACGCATCGCTCGCTTAATTGTCCGTCTGGTAATCGAACATGTTTTCTTCAAGTGTTTATGCAAACAAGAGTTGACTTCAGGGATGGAAAAGGGCTATTTTGATGTTGTACTAATTAACTAACTAAAATGTACTTTTCATACCATGAAGGTACCATTTTTTTATATTTTTATATTTCTATAAATAGAAATTCAAAAACTTCTCTACACAAGTATGCAACAAAAAAATATTACATACATAAAAATCTTGAAATCAGTTGATTAAACTTTATTCACAAAGTTATACAATTTAAGATAATAAATTTTCTGGTAGTTTAAAATTGAGGCAACGAGACATTGATTGTCAGCTGATCCAAACAGTAATATGGCAAGTTATGAAAACGCTTACTTGACTTTAGTAAAATGTTGCCGTAACGTTGGAACCTGCAGAAAATAGAATTTTGTTCTAAGGTTACGTGACAGTGATGGGATGTATGTATGTTGAATGAGAATGGGGCACAAAAGACCTCTTTTGCTACTTATTTCTCTTTTGATATGTTTAGTTAATAAATATGTATAAGGACATGATATACGCATTTTATATGTTTAACTTTCTAAATAAATGTTTTATTCTCAATGAAATATCGCATATCTCTATGTGGTTGTTCGTTTCAGATGTACTAAACACTCGTTTGTAAGTATATATAAACATTTTGCAATATTGCAAAACATATAATATATATTGTAATATGAAAAAAATGTGCCCATTTTATTAAACTTATGCCAAGGAATGACTTATTATACTATTAGTTGTGTATATTGGTGTTTCTGATACCACGTTGTACCATTTATTAATTTGCGTACTTTTTCAACTCGAACGCCAATAACATTAACATATTAAAGTGCCATCAATGTTTTAAACAGTTGTATAGAGTTTTATTGTATTTATTTCTGAAAGTGATGCGCATCAGATTTTTTGTGATAAACATATCTTCCACATCCATTATATTATATTATTTTCTTTATTAAATACACTCAATCGATATAGCTTACAAGAAACACAATATTTCGGGAATTTTTTTGTTTTTAAAAATAATTATTTGTTGTTTGTTTTTGTCAAAAACATATGACACGATTTTAAGCATTCTATAAGTGTAGCAACATTTACATATACCTAACATTTACATTTAGGACACATTTACGATTTCAACGTTCGGCTAAATGAGCCTTTATTTTAAAACACATCAAGCAAACACTTATCTATGTATGTATGTATGTACATATATATATATATATATATATATATATATATATATATATATATATATGTATATATATATATTGTACATGAATACTCGTTTATACGGGCAAATTTTTGCTTTTTGTATGTTATTCATGGTAAAAATACTTGTTGATGAGCAGAACTTTTTTTATTCGTCATCAAAACAATATTTATTTTAAAAAATATTTTTTTAAACACCTATGTAATATGAAATTATTTTATTTATCAATGATCCGGGCTTGCTCAAGGTACACTTTACTTAATTTGTTGCCTAATCTTTTATTAGTTTTGACAACAACTTTCTGTCCTGGTAGAAAAGTTCGTTTGAATTTAGATCTGTTATGGAATTCTAAATCCTTTTTCTGTTTACCTATTAATTGATTCTTAACAAAGATTCTAAGTTGGTCCGGTGTTGAGTGAAGTAAATCTATTGGTTTGTGCTTGACCATCGAGAACAGACAAAAGTAAAAGATCTGTAATATCATCTACAGAATATTCTAATTTTATTCATCTAGCTATTTCAGAAAGCGTGCTGTAAAATTTCTCAACCTGACCATTTGATGTACTGTGTAAAGGAGGAACAGCAATAACCTCTGCTCCATAGAAATTCCTCAGCAAAATCTTAATTGATTCGGAGTTTAAAGACTTTTCAACTAAAGGTCTGGTATTATTGAAAGTATTTAAGATTGCCAGCAATGCAGGTTTAACGTCAACTATAGATCTTGAGGATATGGGTATTACTATGGCGAATTTTGAAAACTTATCCACGCATGTTAAAAAATATCTTCCATCCGTGGAATAAATATCAATACGCAATATTTCGCCTGGATAAGAAGGAATAGGGGTTGCCATTATTTCTTGTTTTCTAAGATGCCGATTGTATTTTGCCTGATGGCAAATTTTACAATTCCGAATTATGTCTCTCAGCTTTTTTCGAATATTTGGAAAAAGTAATCACGTAGAATTTGTTTAACATTTTCAGTTAGCCCGCGATGGGCTCTATTGTGTTCGCTCTTCAGAATTTCTAATTGATCATCTGAGCTAAATATGTCGGTAACAAATTTATCGGTGTGTAGAAATTTGACGGATGGGTATGCAGTAACCATAACCATTGTATTTGGGCTAATGTTGGCAAATCACTATAAATAGCATTTACAACGTTGGGATTTACAACTTGTTTCAAGTATATTAAAAGATTCTCCATTGGAAAAAGTTATGGTATGACGTACCCGATCCTTAAAAATAATTTTATTTTGTTCCCTATTTTCTAGTCCTGGAGTTAGAATTATCTGGTTCCGAAAACAACTCAGTGGATTTTCGACTGTTGGTGTTACCTCGGTATAAGATATCTCACTATTTTGAGTCTCCAGAGACGAACTGGAAGAAATGTGAAAAATCATGTTGTTGTACTGCCTGGAAAGCGCGTCACCAACAACATTATCTTTACCAGGTTTATAATGATACTCTTCGATGAATGCTTTCCATCTTTTAATTTTTGAATTTGGGTTTTTTTCTGACACTACAAATATAAGAGGCTGATGGTCTGAAAATATGTTAAGTTTTCTTGCAACGTATTTTCTTTATTTTGTTAAAGGATTGCAATGCTTCGTTATCCAAAGTGATTTTAAAATTTATTGACTGTCGGGCACCAATATTACCGTTTTCACCTATAAGGTATTTCGTCAACGGTTTCGCTATAGCGGTGTAATCCTTTACGAATCTTCTATAATAGCCAGAAAGGCCAAGAAATGATCGCAACCTTCGCAGAGTTGATGGTACTGGGAAATCGATTATAGCTTTTAGTTTCTCAGGACAAGTTTTAATACCACTTGGTGAAATTGTAAAAACTAAAAATTCGACCTTTGTTTTAAAAATTTTGGTTTCCCCACTGAAACTCTCATGTTAGCATCAAATAATTTCTCCAGTATTTGAGACGTGGCAACACTTACCAATTTCCTCACTTAATATATCGTCTACAGCACTTTGGAAAATGCTTGGTGCGTTCTTCAAGCCAAATGGAAGCCTACAAAATTCAAATTTACCGTTGTTAAGGCTAACAACAGTTTTTTCCTTGTCCCGCTCCTTCAAGTTAATTTGATGAATCCCTGATTTTAAGTCCAAAGATGTGAAATATTTGGCTTTACCAAGGTTTGCCAATATGACAGAACTTTCTGCTAACGGGTACCTATCACTAACTGTTTTTGAATTTAATTTTCAATAACCAAAGGCTTTTTCGGTCTTCCATTCTCATCATAACCCTTTTTATCTACTACCCAAAGGGGGTTGTTTTACGGCGATCGAGATGGTCTAATGATTCCGTTTGCTAATAAGTCCGCTATTTCCTTGTTAAAAAAGTCCACCATTGCCATGGAATACGAATAATAACGTGAATAGACCGGTTCTTCATCTCTTGTTCTTATACTGGCAACAACATTGGTATTACACGGCAGTGATTCATCTGGACCCGCAAAAACTTCTTTGAAGTTTTCTAGTAGCTCTAAAAATTGCGTCCGAACTGCTTCCGGTGCATCTCGTGAATCAACGGAGATATGATGCATTCCGTTATAATAAGAAAACAAAAACTTCTCTACACCATCCTCGTAACTTAAGACCCCATTCTCCGTATCCAAATGTGCTTTTATTTCATTAAGATGATTGAAACCTACTATTCCGTCAAATGTAATGAGGCAAGGAAGTATAAAAAAATCAGAAACTTTGTGAAATAATTTTATTGCTGTCTTACGACAAAACTAAATTTTCTCCATGAATGGACATGACTAAAATTAGATTCCTAACGTTGGTAATATCAGATAAGAAATTAAGGTCTCTAATATAGTTGTTTGAAGATCCAGAATCTATCAGAAATTTTAGTTTTCTTCCATTGTATTTCCTCTCGACATAGGGTAAGAGGGACCTACATCTAAAAAATTAATCTGATTCTCAAAAATTTTGGGACTATGTTTCTCGGATGAGGGAAAACTATCGCCCTGTTCCCCTGTCAAGTGGTTGACATGTTGTGAAATACTCTAACCCCTTTGATTGCCAAATGTCTTCCTTCGTCCAAGAGAATTATTCTGAGTAGTTCTCATGCTTACATCTGTATCCAGTGACTGTGCATTAAAATTGTTGCTCTGTAAAAAAGTTTGCGAGGGTCTCACATAGCCGTAAGATTGGGGTTGAAACCTAAAGAGGCTGGCCAACGAGCACCGCTTCGATTTACCTTGGCATTTTGAAAATTTGGGGAAATTGGCACCTGTTGAGGTTGAGATCCGAATATAGCAGAATTATTTCGAATCGACTGACTAGGAAAAGGATATCTTGAAACAGCATGATTTGCTGCAGGTCTGGGAAAATTATTGTGCATCTGCCTACACAAATTTTCATTAACGCTCCTTGCAAAATTATATTGTAATGTGCGCAAAAATGGGATGACGCAAACTATGTGTTGGAGCCGGCGCTTAAAAACGCCACTGGCTTGACTTAATATTTAGGCAGTTATTATGCCTTTTTGTTCTTAGCAGTTGAATGCTAATGTAATTGAAAGAGCCGATTTTAAGGCTGATAAATAAGTTAATGTCTTTATTTTCGAAAATTTTGTTTCTTATATACTAATTTAGCGGTATACAAATTTGGTATATTTCCAATGACCCTTCCAATATTAACAGGTAGTTTTATTTGTTCTTACTTATATTGAATTGTTGTATTATAAAAAATAGGTAAAGTGAAGTAATATATTAGGGTAGTGTATATAATTACAAATAATATATATAAGTGTATTACATTATAAAATAATTATAAATAAGTGTATTAAACATGAAATACACTACACCCTGCTCCTCAAGAAAAATTTTACAATTTTTAGAAATTCTAAAATTTATTTTATTTTTTTTTTAAGAGTTTAGATTTTAATATTATAAAATTTATTTTCTTTTATTTATTTTAATATTTTTTTATATTATTATTATGGTACTCTTTCAAGTTATTTTCTATGTCTAGAACAGTGTTTATTCCTTTTGTTTCTACAACTTTATAGGGACCGTTATATGGTGGTTGGTTTTTTTTTCGATTAAAGTTTCGAACAAGAACGAAGTCGCCTTTTTTCAAATTTAGGGGATTATTGTAAATACATTGTTCTACTCTTTTCTTTTTCGAGTTCTCAAGATGTTCTTGTGCTTTAACTAAAGAATATTTTAAACGCATTTTTAGTTCGTTTGCATAATTTTCTAGGTTGTAAATAGGTTTTGTATCCATAATATTATTATCTAACAGATTTGGCAATTTTCCATATATCAGTTCATATGGCGTATAGTTCGTATCTAGGTGTGGCGTCGTATTATACGCAAAGCAAAAGTATGGGATCCAATGTTCCCATTCATCATTGTTACAAAAATTTTATAAAAACTCGTTGAGCACTCTGTGATTCCTCTCTACAGAGCCAAGTGTCTCGTGGTGATAGGGTGTGCTAAAGACCTGTTTTATTTTTAGCAGATTGCATATTTCAGACATTAGTGTATTAAGAAATTCGGTACCTCTGTCCGATTTTAGTAATTTGAAGTGTCCATATATTAGGATGAAATTATTGACTATTGCCTTTGCGACTGTTCTCGCGTCTTTAGATTCGATAGGACTCGCTACGATATATTTGGTTAGTTCGTCCTGCATTGTTAGTATGTACCTGAATTGATTTGAGTACCTAAGGGGACCTACTGTGTCTATTGAAATGGTTTCAAAGCTACTTCCTGGTGTGTCCGTAACGGTTAATTTTTCTTTTGTATTTCTTGTTTGCTTATTTATTTTACATTTTTCGCAATTGGAAACGTGTGCTTTCACCATTCTACTCATGTTCTTCCATATATACCTCTGTTTTAATTTCAGAGTTGTTTTTATTATACCTAAGTGACCACCTATAGTTGAATCGTGATACTTCGTAATTAAATCTTTTTGCTTTTCTTTGTCTGTTACGGTCGTTGGCGACCTGTATATTAGGATTTTTAAACTTTCATTCTTCTTTCTTTTAATATTATTAAAAATGTCTTTCAATTGCTCTATATCTATTGTTCTAAATATCATGTCATTGGCTTCTAAAGCAAGTTCCTGTACGTTTTGTGATAGCATAGTTGGTAGCAGTTTCTCCAAGGACAACTGTGTGTTCGGTGGATTATCGCCGCACCTTATTACTACCTCTAAACTAGAAACTATTATTCGAGGTTTTTTATAGATATTGTTTACTTCAAATCTTAACTTTTTTACGTTTTTGACATCTGATGTCGACGTGCACTCCCAAATGAAATGTTCATTACACTTATCATTAGCACTACGGTTTCCATTGTTTGTGTGAGTTTGTTTTTCAAGTACTTTCTTCATATTGCGTGTTATGGCCAATATGTTATGTTGGTCAGTTTCGGTATTACGGGGGATTAGAGTTTTCAATGTATCTGTATCTATTTTTATTCTTGATAATGCATCAGCATTTGAATTCATTTTGCCCTTTTTGTACGATATTTCGAAATCATATTCGCTTAAGTCGAGTCTTATTCTAGTCATCTTGGACGATGGATTTTTGTGTGTAAACAGTGACACCCATGGTCTGTGGTCTGTAACGACATAAAATTTTCTACCACATAGGTACGGACGGAAAAAGTTGATTGCCCAGTGAATGGCTAACAGTTCTTTTTCTATTACGGATTTGTTCACGTCATGCTTTGACAATGTCTTACTTGCGTAGGATATGGGTAAGTCTGATCCAATCTCTCCTTGTGAGAGGATTGCACCCAGAGCAAAATTGGATGCATCTGTTGTGACGATAAAAGGTTTTTGAAAATCAGGGTATTGTAGTATAGGGGGATTTAGTAATTTTGATTTTAGGGTTTTGAAAGATTGTTGACAATTTTCAGTCCACACGAATGGTTTGCCCTTTTTTAGTAACTGGTTTAAATCTCTTGCTATATCAGCGAAGTCTTTAACAAAGCGCCTATAATAATTGCAGAATGCGATGAATCTTCTGACTTCATCAGCATTTTGTGGTACAGGGTAATTTTTTATCACGCTATTTTTGTTTGGGTCAGTGCGTATACCTTTATTGGTTACGAGGTGACCTAAATAGACTACCTCAGTTTTTAAAAAACAACACTTACTTGTATTGAGTTTTAAATTGTATTGTTTTAAACGTTCAAAAACTTTTATTAAATTGCTGTGGTGATGCTTTATGCTGCATTTAAACACGATTATATCATCTACGTACAGAAAGGCTTCTGCGCTTAAGCCGCTTAATGCTATCGTCAGCATGCGCTGGAAACTGTTGGACGATATTTTGAGACCGAATGGTAACCTTGTAAACTGAAAATGACCATTTCTTGTTGAAAACGAAGTTAAAGGTCTCGAATCTTTGTCTAAACTAATCTGATGGAACGAACTGCTCATATCTAGAGTTGAAAAATATTTTGCTCTACCTAATTTGTCTAATACGTCTTCCAATCTTGTCAATGGGAACTTATCATTTACGATTTTTTGATTCAATTTTCTGAAATCTACGACTAGACGCCAGTTCCGTTTGTCATCTGCTGACTTTTTGGGCACTACTAACAGTGGTGAGTTATAGGGGCTCACTGAGTGTTCAATTATTCCATCTTCCAATAGCTTGTTTACTTGTTCATTAATTTCTTCCATTTCTGGCAATCTGTATGGTTTGATATATACTGGGGTATTATCTACTGTTTGTAGGTGTTGAGTATAAAAATTGTTTACCGTGAGCTGCTCACTTTCAATATGAAAAATTCCACTATATTTGGCTACAATGTCCATTAACGACTGTTTTGCTGTCGGGTCAATTGATTCAATATTAAGATTTTTTAAGACTTTTGCAACACAATTTTTGGTGTGCCTATTTTTAATTGTTTTGTAGTTATATACTTCGTAATTATCTAGATCCCTTTTGTCTAGGTCCAAATTTTTTATTTTAATGTCGTCGTTGGTGGTGTTTAAGACTTTTATATGTTGTCTGCCTACTGCAGGTATTATACTATTAGCAACAAAAACTCCTGGTGCTATCTCTTTATTTAAAACAATGCTTTCTTTTTCTGTGTATATGTTTATTGGGACGATTGATTCTGAACGAGCAGGTATAGTAATATCTGTGTTATATACGCATTTGGGTGTGATCGGTAGTATAAATTCTTTTTCTGTTACATTAAAGGTTATTGTATAGGTTTCAAATTCTATTTTGCATTTATATTTCTCTAGTATA
Source organism: Linnaemya tessellans (assembly GCA_951800035.1). Lineage (NCBI taxonomy): Eukaryota > Metazoa > Arthropoda > Insecta > Diptera > Tachinidae > Linnaemya > Linnaemya tessellans. The sequence continues at coordinate 20,357,581 of OX637537.1, forward strand.
TCTCTTCCAATGATACCATCAGTGGGTATAGGAAAATCAGATGGTACAACATGAAATTCATGTGTTATATTATCATCATCAAAAGGTAGATTTAAATTTTCTGTACCGATACTTTTGATTGTGTCTGAAGTGATACCACTTAGTGTTGAAACATTTCTAGTATCTATATTTTCAGTTTTGTGTTTTTTGCATATTGATACTTCGGCTCCTGTGTCGATCAAAAAATTTAAGTTTCCTTTTTTATTTCTAAAGCTCGTTGTTATTGGATTATTTATATTTGTTGAAAATGTAAAAATTTTTGGCTCTGGATAACATTGTGCGTTATCCTGCCTACTTAGTTTCCCTGTCTATTCACTCTTGTGGTTGAGTTTCTGTTGTTACTATTGTTATTGTTACTATTGTTATTATCCCTACTATAACTGTTTCTGAAGTTGCCGTTATTACTTCGGTTATTTCTTTCATAAGTTCTTTGCCCATGATAAGAACTATCAACGCGTCCTCTATTACCTTGGTAATTGTTTCTATTGAAATTTCTATGATAGTGTTGGTTAACGCTACTATTATATCTGTACTGGTTATTAAATTGGCTGTCGCCATATATTCTATTTTTTCTATTAAATTGGGGATCATTCCTATTTGAGTTATGCTCATTTGTTCGACGGTCAATCCTGAAAATGTTTGCATCATTGCTATGTAAATTTTGCTCTAAAGTTACGCACTTCTGTACCGCTTCATTCATGGTTTTTGGGCTGCTTGCTAGCAAAATATTTTTGAATTCATTATTTATTCCTTTTATAAAAACATTCAAATCCATGCTGTCACTCATTTTGTAGATGGCGTCTTTCGCCTCTTGAGTTGGTGTCTCAATGGCTTTTATATGAAAATCGCTCAATTGCTCTGTGAGCACAGTGATCGACTCTCTAAACGCTGAAACAGTCAGGCCTCCTTGCTTTACTGTTCCTAACTCTGTTAGTACCTGTTGCAATGTCTTCGGATTCGGGTACGCTTCAATCAATAGTTTTTTTAATTCTGCTAAGGATGTTGGTCTGTTCGCACGCCCTAACACACTGCGAACATGCGCCGTTAGCTTAAAATTGTATATATATTTTATGTATATTTCCCTATCTTCGGTTCTTATTAGATCGTGCAACAATTCGGTTTGAACTATGAAGTCCTCCAAATATTCGTACGAACCCTTGAATGTTTGTATATTTTTGCCAACTACCGATATATCGAATAGTGCCATATCTTCTGTTTTATTATTTGTGCCTGTGGTTTTTAATGTTTTAATGCATAAATTTTCTATTAAACTGAATAATTTTTTATACAAATCGTTAAACGTCATAATGAATGTTTTACTTTTTGTATCCTCTAAATTTTTAAAAATTTCATCGACCTCTGTTCTTATTTTTAACAATCGCGTTAATTTTTCTTCTTTATATTCTGTAGAGTAAACTCTGTCCTTACTTTTCTTTAAATTCTTTTCTAATTTTTCTAATTCTATAAAATATTCCTCTATTTTATCCATAAAATCAAAATATAGAATATGTTATGACATAAAAAAATTCATAAAATTATAACTTTGTGGCAACACTCAATTCAACGAGAGTAGGGTGCCCTCTATAGGAAATATTGTGGCTAATATCAGTTTTGTTTTATTAATACAGGGTTGTTGTGCTGTCAGTCATTCACAGCTGACACTAATTTGCTTTTTCGCGTTTTGTTCTTTTTAGTTATTTTTTTTTTGTTTAAAGAATGTGTTTTATTTAAACTTATTAATTTGTTTATAATATAATTATTTTAATTAAATTATTTGATAATTGTTATAATTTTTCCCATTATTGTGTAAAAATGTGTGTTTATTCTTTTTGTTTTATAATAATTTTAAATAAAGGTAATGGTATTCATATTGTGTGAAAAAAAATTTGTGTGTGTTTTTATTTTATTTGTTTCGTCGGGCATTGAGCAAGGCCTCATATGCTTCGATCTGTATCCATGCTGGGATTTCTTTCTGTTCGGTGGGCAGGATCGCCATGTAATGTGCGCAAAAATGGGATGACGCAAACTATGTGTTGGAGCCGGCGCTTAAAAACGCCACTGGCTTGACTTAATATTTAGGCAGTTATTATGCCTTTTTGTTCTTAGCAGTTGAATGCTAATGTAATTGAAAGAGCCGATTTTAAGGCTGATAAATAAGTTAATGTCTTTATTTTCGAAAATTTTGTTTCTTATATACTAATTTAGCGGTATACAAATTTGGTATATTTCCAATGACCCTTCCAATATTAACAGGTAGTTTTATTTGTTCTTACTTATAATATTGAATTGTTGTATTATAAAAAATAGGTAAAGTGTAGTACTATATTAGGGTAGTGTATATAATTACAAATAATATATATAAGTGTATTACATTATAAAATAATTATAAATAAGTGTATTAAACATGAAATACACTACAATATCTGCTCTGATATGCCGCCATTTCATGTGTTAGAGCGAATGCCTATGGCATATTAGGGGGACTACAAGAAAAGATAATATCGCACAAAGGCTTCTGTAGACCCGATATAAATACTCGGAGCGCCTCCTGTCTATACTTCTTGTTCAAAGATGCTATCAAATTCGAGTCTCCACCATACCTCATAATTGTTTTATTAATAATTAGATTAGGTTTTTCCTCTACAACATTATAGAAGTCCATTATAGTTCTAGGTCCCTGAGTAAGGGTAGAAAGCTCCTGCTCGAGAGTGACACAGATCTTTTTTCCGCATAAGCAAAATCAAGACGATCCAAAATTGCGTACAAATTTAAAACGGTATTGTAAGAACTCAGAACTGTGTCAGCCTTACCCATTATCTTATTCCGTAGAATGGCGACCGCCTGATAATATTTCGAACTTCCGCTATATTTTTCGTAAATTTTGTGAGCAGTCACTTCTGCCTGGCGCCAAGAAACGTATCTAGACGCATCGCCATTAAATTCGGGAATAGATTTAACAACGTCTAAGGTCTCGCTGCATTCATTTCCTTCAACTATTCCAATTTCCCTAAATTCCTCTACAACTGCTGGTGTTTCCAATATCGCTAACCTACGTTCTAAGTCATTAACATAAGTCTGAAATATGTTGATGAGTATTTTCAGTCGCCTCCCTGATAGCAGACGTTATCAAAGCCTGTACGGTTTGGGAATCCATATTTGTTCCTTAGTCGCGTTGAAAACTCAAATTATCTAAACTTCCGATTAAGCTTTCTAGGCTCATAACTGCATTCGTATTTCGAATATTTTTTAACTGGCTTATGGTAATATGTAAATTTTAATACTTAATTTTAAATAAATTATTCGGCCGAAATTATAAATACCTTTTAACATGTCATCAAATTTAAATTACATAAATTGTACCTTAATATTTTCACCATAAATTTTCTGCTTAAACTGGTTTAAAGTTAATGATGGAAGTCCCGCTGCTTCAAATGCTCATTCCGTCATCATTTCTTTACATAAATCGAAGTTTTTATCAAGCACCAGCAATTTACCGTTGTAAGACTCCTAAAAATCCGAACCATGGGTTACCTTGTTGGGCGCCAATTAATAGAGAATATTTTGTTCCTAGGGGAGTAAAACAGCATTTATTTTAAATTGATATTATTTAAAGTGAATGTAAGTTCCTAGTTTACAAAAATATTTCTAAATTTTTTCTTAGATATTGTATTTTAATTTTAATACAAAATTAAGTTTTAATAGTTCAACTTATCTTTCATTTCAATCGTCCCATTGGCTTTTATATTCTGTTTTTATTCTTTTGTTTATTAAACTTAAACTTTCTGTTACTTTTTGGAAAAGCACTTAAATAATTTTTGTGTTAAAGAGAGTTCTACTTTAATGAGCTTTACTTATGAAAATGTTAAATTTTTATTTTTTACGTTTTAAATTTTTTCATTATGTTCTACTATATAGAATTTTAAATATTCAATATCTGATTTTAGCTCCTTAAAATTTTAATATCATCTTAAAGTTATTTTGTTTTGCGTGTTTTAAATTTTTTACTTTGAAATTTAAAATAGTTTTGATTCTACTATGTAGAAACTTTTATTAAACATTCTGTTCTAAAATTCATTTAATGAAATTTTTAACCTTTTATTACAGTTCTTAATATTTAATTTTAGCACTTTCCTATTGTTTTTGATTTTATTTTCTAATTCTCCTTTTTGACTTTTAAAATTTTCAACTTTGAACAAAATCATTTAAAGATTTTACATTTTTTCATTTTTATATTTCCAAGTTTAAGGAATATTTTTATTAAACGTAGAAGCAACTCAATTAAGATCAGAATTATTAATCAAACAGTATTCTGTTTTAATAAATGACATAGGCTCAGTATGAGAATACAAATCAATTTTAGTTTTAAGGAGTACTGTAACGGTTTACATTTACTTAATTCTTTTTCAATTACTCGAAATAATAATTAGGCTGAGTATGAGGATACGAATGAATAGGAAAATAGCAATTGGAGAGTATATTGGAGTCTCAACCTTTAAGAGTACCGTAACGGTTTACATTTACTTAATTTTTTACAATTACTCGTAATAATAATAATTCAATAAAAAAAGCAACAAAGCAAAATTAATATAATAAACATTCCATACAGATTCGTTAACCTATATATATATATATATATATATATATATATATATATATATATATATATATATATATATATATATATATATTTATATATATAAATATATATATATATATATATATATATATATATATATATATATATTAGGGGGTCTCGAAAAAAAAAGTTCGCCGTACACTACCGAATATAAAGCATTGTTGCAAAGTGGTTTCGAAAAAAATATATTTTTTTTACCGAAAGTAGGAGTCGCAAAAATACATTTTTCATTATATCTTCTACATTTGTATTCGGACCTGAAAGAGTGATGCGTCGATGTTTTTATCATATCTTCGATATTTACAGCTTCTTCTTGTGCAATATAAACAAAGAGTACATGCTTTAAAATCATCACAAAATCATGTAAAAATTCACAATTTAAATCCCCTTATAAGTGGAATAATATCTTTACTACTCTCGTACTTTGTTTTGACATTCGCTTTATCAATTTTTTTTTAATTATACATATAGTAAAACATCAAGAATTAATTAAAATAAACTAAAGAATTGTATTTTACTATTATTGAATTAAACAACACTAAATTACCAACGAAGGGCGATGTTATTAATTTCTTTTAGTACAACGCTGATCAAATCCGAAAGTTGCGTGCTTTTAAACAAGAAGCTTTGAGAAGCATTATCCTTAGAGAAGCAAGATCCGCTAGTACGTTCAGATGGCTATGCTAAGATTTTATCAGCCCGAAGTGAATCAACGGTATGCATTCGTCAAATGTTCGGTCTACAAGTTCATAATGTCATAAACTTCGAGAGTGACGCATATTTCAATATGATCAATTGAACGGA
>OX637537.1:20365559-20683059 GCA_951800035.1 Linnaemya tessellans
TAAGTTCGAGGCTCACTGTACTGTTGCTGACAATAAACCTAAGCAATACGCCACTAGTGATCGTAGTGAAACAAACGTACCTGCTGTACAGCAAAGTGTTGAGAACATTAACCCTTCGACGTTAGCAAAATTTGGGCATCACCAGAGGCACTTTGCACAACATTTTGCAGAAAGATTTTCACCATTATAGACTTCAAATCGTTCAAGAATTAAAATCGGCCGACCATTGTTTGGGTCGAACATCTATGAAAATAAACTTATTTTTCAACAAAATCGTCTTTAGTGATGATGCACATTTTTAATTTGGAGTTTATGGAAACAAGCAAAATTATAGCATATGAGACTTTCAAAATCCACAAGCAATCCTCGAAAAACCATTACATCCCAAGAAAGTGATCGTATGTTGCGGTTTGTGATCAGGCGGGATCACCAGCGCCTATTATTTCGAAAATGAGCAAAGAAGCACTGTCAACGTGAATTCTCTGCGCAACCAAATCATGATTACCGATTTTTTTGGCCACAAATGACACCAGGTACGTTTAGTTTCAGCAAGACGACACCACAAGCCATATAGCCGACACAATAATTCAGTTATTTTTCGGTCGATTTGACGACGTCAATTGGCCGCCTCGTTGATTTGAAAGGCCGGTCTTAACAAACTAAAAACAACTGTCGCTCTGAAAGATGAAATTCGTATCAATATATATATATATATATATATATATATATATATATATATATATATATATATATATATATATATATATACCTAGACAAAATAAAGTGCAAAATAAATTTGTTATATTTCATCAGAGAAAAAAATACTCACACTCACTTTTAATATTAAAAATTTATTGAATTCATTTAATAAGCATACATTGCTTTATAAGAGATAATAATACTTCAATTGTTTCAACTCATATTTTTTATTTATTTATTTAGTCTATGGATTAATCCTTACCGACTGATACAATTAATATATAACAATGTTTCAGAAATTATAAGTACATACATATATAAAAGCTTTGTTTTAATAGTAACAAGACAAATTACAGCAAAAACAAAAAATATGGCTTTAACAAATGTCGATTTAACAAATTAAACATTTATTTATAACCAATTTTATAATGAGTTAAGATGTAAAATTATATAATTTTTTACGACATCAATACTTTTGTTGAAATCGATACAAGGGTAAAGACTATTAAAATCACTGCAAATTCTCCGAAAGGGATCGAAGTTACTATAGTTTGTAGTGTAGAACTTAATTCTCAAAAAGCTATAATACCTTTTTGACGATTGGGTATATTCAAGTTTATTTTGCTCAGGAGAAATTGAGATGTGATGCAGCCGTTTATTAATTTCAGCAGAAAGGTAACATTTAGCATTTGTCGACGGCTCCTTACGGTTGGAAGCTTAATAAGTAATAGGCGTCTCTCGTAAGATGGTAATCTTACATTAGAGTTCCAAGGAAGACCACGACGACAAAATAATAAGAATTGCACTTGTACTGACTCTATTTTATTTGAATGTGAAAGATATTGTGCGTCCCATACAACAGATCCGTATTCAAGTATTGGGCGAACTAAAGTAGTAAATAACATCTTGGTTGTATAAGGGTCAGAGAACTCCTTAGCCCAGCGTTTAATAAAACCCAGAACACCAGTAGCTTTGTTAATCGTCGAGGTTATATGACACCTGAAGTCCAATTTTTTATCTAAAGTCATTAAATGAATCCACTAAGTCAAGAACAGCATTATTCATTTTATAGAGTCCATTGATTGGTGTTGATCTTGAGAAAATCATATATTTGCACTTTTCACATTTAGGTCCATTAAATTATTAGCGCACCAAGCGGTTAAGTGTATAATGTCAGCTTGGAGACGCAACTGTTGATCAATAGAATCAAGCGATAATAATAACTTTACATCATCTGCATACATTAGTATATTTGAGTTTTCAACAACGGATGGAAGATCATTAATAAATAAAGTAAATAAAAGTGGGCCGAGATGACTACCCTGAGGCACACCTGATATAACATTTATATCAGTAGAGAGCATATTGCGGAACATGACACACTGCATTCTGTTCTTCAAATAAGATTCGATCCATTTTATTAGAGACGTTCCAAATCCAATTCGATCAAGCTTATGAATAAGTAAGTTGTGATTCACCTTATCAAAGGCCTTACTAAAATCAAAATAGATGACATCTGTTTGTTTGCCAGTGACAAATCCATAGTTAACTAAGGTTGTTAATTCTAAGAGATTCGTAATAGTTGATCGACCTTTACAGAAACCATGCTGCGCAAAAGAAAGGATAGACGTTGCTTGATAAGACAATGTATCGCATAAGAGTTGCTCAAACAACTTTGGTATAGCGTTCAGTTTGGCTATACCTCTATAATTGGATATATCAGCTTTAGATCCAGATTTGAATAGCGGAATGATGAACGATTTCTTCCAAATTGGAGGAAAGTAACTCAATTTGAGTGATTTGTTGAATAAATAGGTCAATGGAGTGCTTAGTAAATGAGGACAGTATTTTAAAATACTACTAGGAATACCATCAGGACCGGGATCATACGCAAGTTTTAGATTTTTCATATAAGTCAAAACAGTTTGCTGCTCAATACGGGGTACATTAAAATTCAGTGATTCAGGGATATGGTAAGAATACTGCTCTATATTGCTAAACGTAGACGAAGAATAGGTTGATGCAAAAAATTCAGCAAACATATTACTTATAATTTTATCATCTGACGATTCATAATCTTTAAGCTTCATAACAGAAGGGAAATCTGACACACGCCTCTTCGAGTTGACAAACTTATAAAAAGATTTGGGATCATTTTTTAGGTTATTTTTTATCCTGTTTAAATAAGCACTATAAGCCAGTTGATTAGCAATGGTATATGCAGATCTTGCTGAGGAGTACATGGAATAATTTAGTTGAGATGCATTTTGCTTGTACTTTTTAAATAGTTTACTCTTGCGGTTTTTAAGTGTTGAAAGTTGTTTAGTGTTCCAAGGTGGACCATGGCAGGGGGCAGGTAGTACTCTAGGTATTGAAGATAGGAAGCATTTGTGTAGTATCTGGTAAAATTTTTCGATACTTTTGTCTAAATCATTGCCATAAGATAATTCATTTAACCAGTCGATTTGAGAGAGTTCACGTTGAAGTTTAATGTGATTTGTTGACTTAAAACGAAAAATTTTATTTTGCTGAGATGTATTTGACCGTCGATGAGGTTGGTAGATATAAGTTAATTCAATCGTAGGATGATAACTATCCTCAGGATTTGAAAGCGAGGGATGCTGCGATATCGAAAAGTCTGACGGTTCATTAACAAATACAAGATCTAACAATTTATCAGAAGTATTTGAAATGCAGTTGATTTGAAAAAGGCAGCACTCCAGTAAACTGTTAATGAAATACTGCGATAATTCCGAAGATTGAAGAGGTGACAAGTAATTACAATCAGGCACAGATTTCCAGGACACATTTTTCATATTAAAATCTCCCAGCACAAGTATAATATCATTTGAATTTACTTTATCTGCAATAACATTTATAGCTTTTAGGTAATCATCATAGATAGAATATTGCGAGTTAGTAGGAATATACAAGCAAATAATATACATAAGCTGTTTATGTATTTTCACTAATACGCATATAAACTCAATGTGCAAAAAATCATGCAGTATAATTTCTTCCGACGAAAACATAGTTGAGACAGCAATTAAAACACCACCACCCGATTTTTTTACAATATTATTGGCTGTTTGACAACTTTCTCTATCTTTTCTGAAAATTTGGTATCTGGAACACATAATTTCGGTATTATTAATTTTACTATTAAGCCAGGTTTCAGTGAATGCTATAATATCGTTGTCATCGTATCGCTGTTTCGGTAAATCGATGACAATTTTGAATTAATACCTCTGATATTTTGGTATAAAATAGATATTAGTTTTTTGGGTTGGGATGCACTAAATTAGGCAAGCGAGCATTATTATCATCTTTATAAATGAATTCACGTACTAAAGCATTCTTAGGCCAAAACTCTTGACTAACAATTTGCTGAAACAGTACCTCCGGTACAATTATTTTGAATGATGTTCTATTTCTAGAGTTTATTTTAAAACGAGAATATCCTGTGGTGAGCAATTTTCAAATTTCCTTTGAATATACCATTTCATATCTTCAGCTTTTATATCCGATGCGAAACGTGTAGCAAATATGGTTTTTTTCGGAGGAATCGTACGCAACTCCCTTGGGGCTGTTGACGTATCAGTTATATTTTGATTAAGAACTGTAGACGAGCTCGCTATTGAGGTTAAAGGGACTGGAGTTGAGACATCAAAATTACTTAATTGAGCGGGGCTTAGAGATTTTGAAGCATTATTTAGAGGCACGGCCGTTGATGAGTAGCTCAGAGAATAATTTATATCGTTGACATGAATAATGTTACCAACATTATCTAAGGCATTAGGCATAGTTGTTCTAGGAGGCGAATTCTTTGTTAAACTGGATCCGTCATTAATCGTATTGTTATCTTTATTCAACAACCTGGGGCTTTTGCGGCGAATTGTGGATGGTGATTGTAAACTATCTAAAGTTTTAAAGTCACTAAAAAGTTTTCCAAATTCATTAATTTGTTCAGTTAAATGGCCAAGGTTGTTCTGGATTTGCAAGAAATTGTTTTTAGTGCTCTGGAAGAATTTAAAAAATTCAACACTGACTTTCTGGCAACTATTACAACGCCAATGAACGTTTTTGTTTTTAGCTTTTGACTCGCCCACTAAGCCAGAAATACCAACGCACTTAAAATGGTATGAACCGTGACATAACCAACAGATTATCATTCTATCATCCGATCCTTCAAAAGTACATCCCTTTTTTAAGCATGCCATCTTGGGTATTAACGATGAAACAATCAAATATATGTATATAATTTTTAGTTTTTATAAATAATCCGATGCAATTACTTTTGCTCACTGGGTAGTGATAAATGGTAATGCAGTTTACAATTAACAACGAGGGGTATTGCAGTGAATAAGCAGTGATAATTCAACTGTCGTGCAGTATTGCCAGTATTATGATAGAATGAAACAGCTGTAGATATTTGCTTTTATATTATCTATCTATTTAGTTCGTCTTGCTTTGAGTAATTTTATGCAACAAGCACAAACAACCAAACTTCCAGTGAAATAATAAAATAAATTATATTTCAATTAACTTATAAAATCACTTTTTTGTGGAGGAAAACAACAGCGCAACTTGATACTTATAAGCCGCTTCGCACGATCTAACGATTTATGCAGGTATTTACACTTTGAGTACAGACTTTACAGGTGATTTATTGGAGCTGACAAAAAACACGACTTGATCCCAGCAAACTTTTGTTTAACTTATATATTAAAGGTAAACTTTTTCTATAAAAAAACAGAACATAAAATGCTCTTGCTTACGGCTGGACAAAACAAAGTGCAAAAATAAAATATTGAATGCTAATCATTGAAATATAAATTAATAATGTAATATTCAGAATTTCGTAGCTCCACTCTTGTTAGTTATGACGTTTCGAAGTTTTCTAGGCATACTTGAAGCTGTTTTTCAAAATTTTTATAAGAATTTCTTTCCATTCGGCTTGCATATTTTCCCAAAATGTTAGAAGGTTCGTGCGAAATTCCCTTGGAATTCTGTCGTCTGATGTGGCTCAAAGGTGTTCAATAGGGTTCAGATCGGGGCTCTGAACAGACTATTTAGTATTTTTATGTTGTTTTCTTGAACATATCTCTTTGCGACCTTGCTCGTGTGTTTGGTGTCATTATTCTATTGGAAGATAAAGTCCCCCAAGTACATTTCCATAGAACTACTGTTTAGATTTTCTTGCAAAATATTAACATAGTGCTCACCAGTAATTTTTGTGTCGATTTTGACAATCCGACCCACCGCCGAAGAAAAGAAGCACCCCCACACCATAAGACTTCCTCCACCATGTTTCACAGTATGTGCAATATGTTTAGATTTAAGTTTTTGGGAAGACTCAAACCATACTGTTTTAGCACGTTTTGCATTTTTCCATTCATATTTCTACTCGTCTGACCAAATTACTCGACCCCAAAATGATTCTGGTATATTCACGTATTTTCTAGCAAATACCAAACGCTTTCTTATGTTTGCAGCTCGTAGCTGCGGCTTTTTTTACGTAAGAGGTTCTTAAATCGCTCCGGTTGAGCCTTCCCCTTACGGTACGTGATGAAACACTTAAATTTAATTCTTCCTTGATCTCTCTACAGTATTGTTATAAGATTATCATCCCGCTTTGCTGTCTTAAGCTTCCTCCAAGATACATAATTTTCGCAAACTTTCATTTGATTTTCTAATCTTAAAGAGGTCGATGATTTTTCTTTCTCCTGATATGGATATTTCCTATTTTTTTCGAAATATCTTTGTATTTCACTCCATTTGCTCTATCTTTAAGTAAAAGATCTTTAACAGTTGTTGTTATTTAACAGTTTTTGCAAAATAAACACATCAAAAGTTACAACGGTACAATAAATAAATACCTTTTCTTGGTTTATATTGATGTATATTGAATCTTCGTATTGAACGGACGTGTTTCTTGGGAGCGGGTGTTAAATTGTTAAAAAATCGCTTTACTTAGTTTAGAAAAAATTCCGAATAATAAGTTAAAAAACATATATGCAAAGTCTGTAATTGGAGTGATAAAATAAATAAATTCCGATTAAAAATAAAATCAATAATTAATATCAATTAGTAAAAAATAACTCAGTACTAAGTTTGAAACAAACTTTCTCTTAAAATGAGCAAACAACAATAATAAGCCCCTACCAACTAATGGTGAATATGTAAAGTGCAATCAGTGTTCTGGCAAATATCATTACTCACCTTGTGCAGTATCGGAAACGACATATCAATCCATGACAGCTGATAAAAAGCTAACATGGAAGTGTCATGAATGCAGAGGAGCGAAAAATAGGAACAAATCACCTAACAACCTATACCAAGAAGTAATACACGATGAACCGCATCAACACAACAATCAAGGAAACGTAATAGAAAATGAAGATAACAAAACTGGATCCATGCAACTAAATGATGTTAATACAAGCGTTAATGAGCTAAAAACAGATTTACTGTCATTCAAAACCTGCGTCTCAAACGATCTTGGCGACATCAAGTTAAGTATAGCGCAACTAGTGAACACTATTACATCCAATCAAAATGCAATAAGAGAAGAGATGGCTGGTGCTTTCGCAAAACTGGGTGACACAATAACAAGTTTAGCTAATCAGGTCACTGAACTTAAAAATGAAAATAAAGAGAAAGACAAACGCATACAAATTATGGAAAACAAAGTCAACACTCTTGAACAGCAGACAATCAACAAAAATATTGAAATAAAAAACATAAAGGATAAGAACATCAATGCTATTGAGGTGATAAAAAAAATTGCTGCTTCAGTGAATGTTGATGTTCAGCAATCAGACATCAACAATGCATACAGACTAAAAAAGCATGACAAAATAATAATTGAATTCTGCTCTCTACATAAGAAAAAGGAGCTATTATCCAAAATACGTGGTCATAGAGTAAATAGTAATATATTTACAAACGCAGCAGAACAAGCCTCAACGAGTAATAATAACAGCGAGGACGAAAAAAATAGCACTATTTTCATAAATGACCAATTGACAGGCAATAATCGTTGGCTCTTTTGGCAAGCAAAAGTAAAAGCTAGAGAAAAAAATTGGAAATTTGTCTGGTTCTCAAATGGACACCTGTTCGCTAAAAAAAATGAAAATTCAGCTGTAACTCTAATCCGAAACGCTTCCGATATTGATATAATTGCTTAATATTTAAAGAACACATACTATAAGTATAAACGAAAAATAAATAAAATTTAATAAATCATCAGTTAAAAACTAATAAAAAATGTATAACATCATAACTGAAACAATTGACAGTTTTAATGTTGTAAATACAGATTGCTTAAGTTATCCCTATTCACTCATATATCTAAACATGCGATCAATGCGCAAAAATTTTAACTCATTCTTAGCCACAATAAATAATGTAATAAATAAAATTAAAATAATTGTATTAGTAGAGACAAATATAAAGGACGATGAAAACACGTTTTATGGTATAAATGGTTTTGAGACTATATTTTTGAACAGAGATGTTAGATGCGGTGGAGGTATTGCAATATATATATATAAGAGAGAATATGCGTTATACAGCAAGCACAACAAACACACTATTTTTCGAATCAATGCAAATAAACATAGAAACAACTTATGGATCACTATCTCTGTTAGCAATATATAGACCTCCATCTCTGTTGAGAGAAATTGTTCTGATCGGTCCTATATATATATTTGATCAAGAAAACCACAAACTGTTCACTTAAATCCAAGTTTATTATTTCATTACTTAAGATATAATGAGCTTATGCTATGCGCTAATGAACCAAATGATACGAGTGCAAGAAACTGACAAAAAAAAGTAAAATTGCAGCCAAATTAAAAGAGCAAAGTTATAATATTTACAGTAGAGGGCAAATTAATTCAAACATTCCGCCCGCCTCGTTACCGTAGGGGACGAAATTTTGAAATTTTAGATAATAGTTAAGAAGCAATCAAAAGAACTAACAATATATTCTGGACATAGAATTCCTTTAAATATATTATACTCGTAGATAATGAGAAAAGATTAAATAAATTATTTGATCTCAATTGGAATCATTGTGGTTACCAACTGGAAGTGGGCAGAGTTTTACTACAGGGCGCTTTAAAGTTGATGAAGCAGTCTGCACGGTTGCTACTCTTATAAGTCCATCAGCTCCTGGGTGAACTTCTACAATGCGACCTAATGGCCATTTGGTAGGTGGATATCTTTCATCGGCAATAAGAACTAATGACCCCTTTTGTATTGAGTTTTCTTGTTGCCTCCATTTCGACATAGATTTGAAGCGCTGCAAGTACTCACGAGACCAACGCTTCCAAAAGCTTTCCATCATTTGCTGAATAAGCTGAAGACGTGATAATCTAGAAAGAGACAAGTTGAGAACTGAAGGTTCAGGTACAGCATTCAAAGTGGATCCAATCAAGAAATGAGCTGGGGTAATTGCGTTGACGTCTGTAGGATCATCAGATAAAGAGCATAAAGGTCTAGAATTAAGAATCGCCTCGATTTGTGCCAAAAGTGTTGAAAGCTCCTCGAAAGTCAACGCGTTATCCCCAATGATTCTACGAAGGTGAAATTTCACCGATTTTACACTGGATTCCCACTTTCCACCAAAATGTGGCGCGGAAGGGGGATTAAACTTCCATTGAGTCCCGTCATTTGCTAAAATTGTTGAAAGTTCTGAGAACTCTCGAGAAGAGTGGGTGAAGAGACGTTTGAGCTCAGCATCCGCGCCTATAAAGTTGGTTCCACAGTCGCTAGTTAGTGTGGAACAAATGCCGCGTCGAGCTACGAATCTTTTGAATGCTGCAAGAAAGCCATCAACTGAATAATCCGAAGCAACTTCCAGATGTACGGCTGAAGTTGATAAACAAACAAAAAGTGCGATATAGCCTTTGTATTGCTTGGCTCCTCGACCACGCCATGTCTTAATAGGCAAAGGACCTGCATAATCAACACCGGAGTGTAGGAATGCTCTTGCCGGGCACGTTCGACTCGCCGGTAGTTGACCCATAAGTTGACGAGCAGTTTCTCCTCTGATTCTTGCACAGCGGACACATCGATGATTATATGCTTTGATCGATGAACGGCCTCCTAGTATCCAATAATTCTGCCAAAGATATACACACATAACTTGGGTACCGCCATGAAGTGTCTTTTCGTGAGCTTCTGCTATTATGAGGTAAGTAAGTACCGACTTGGATGGCAAAAGGATGGGATGTTTTGCATCTGCATCAATAAGAGCGTTACTTAGCCGCCCGCCAACACGGAGTAAACCTTTCGCATCAATAAATGGCGTAAATTTGCTGAGAGGGTGATAATTTGGTAGATACTGTCCACCTTGTAGGGCGTTAATTTCGGCGTGAAAATACGAATTTTGAGTTAGCTTTATCCAAAACTTACGCTCAAAGTCTAATTCCAATGCGCTAAGTGGTTGCTTAAAAATAGATTTTTCTCGGATTTTTGAACAAAAACGACGACAGATAGCAGTGACTCTAAGCAGACGAGACAATTTTGAGAATTTAGTAATTAAATCCCAGATTGACTTTTCTTGACGACGACACACTAAATTGATGACTCGATTGGAAACTCTTTCTTCTAGATTAATATTAGTAGTGTTGATATCTGAAACTGGCCACAACGATGAATGGTATAATAGCCATTGTGGACCATGCCACCATAAGGGATGATCGATAAGTTGCTGAACTGAAAGCCCTCGAGAGGCGCAATCTGAAGGATTGCACTTGCCTGGAACGTGATGCCATTTGGCATTAGGTAAAGCATCCTGAATTTTTTGAACACGATTGGAAACGTAGTCTTTCCAGCGACTAGCGTGTCCTTTTATCCAAGTTAGGACCACAGAAGAATCCGTCCATAAGTGTGTCGAAACATTATTATTATTATTTAAGATGGTTTTCAAATGAGCGACTCTATTGGTAAGAATGACAGCGGCATTGAGTTCAAGACGAGGAATGGTTATTCTTTTTGTTGGAGCGACTTTTGTTTTTGATTCGATGAGATTGACGGATACACTGTCAAACTCAGTTATTATTCGTAAGTAGATAACAGCTGCCATTGCGTGCTCAGAGGCATCTGAGAAACCATGTATTTCAAGACCAAGAATCGTTGCTGATATGCCCACCCAACGAGGTATGGATATATTCTTGATGCTTTCTAAATCGCTGATAAATTTTAACCACCTATGCGCCAAATCATCACTGATCACATCATCCCAGTCAACCTTAGAAAGCCAAATATCTTGCATTAGTATTTTAGCTTGAATTGTGACCGGTGAAATCCAACCCAGAGGATCAAACAGGCGAGCTATATTAGACAGGATGGACCGTTTGGTTGGTTTACTTGAGGATGTATTCGAAAATGGTGATGAAAAAACGAATGAGTCTTGTTCTGGTTTCCAAGAGATACCTAGTGTAGAAATAGATGAATTTTCTGAGAATTTAATCATGCTTTTAATTGTGCAGCGATCTTGCGCAATACTAGAAAGAACGTTAGGGTTATTGGCAGTCCATTTTTGCAAATGAAAACCGCCCGCCATGCAGAGCTTGTCCAGTTGAGTTGCGACATCTTGAGCTTCTTCTAATGAATCAGCACCTCCAAATGTGTCATCCACATATGTTGTATTGTGCAAAACTCGTACTGCCAAAGGATAGTTAGAACCTTCATCAGCTGCAAGTTGCTTTAGGACTCGATTTGATAAATAAGGTGCGGGGCCGAGGCCATAAGTGACTGTTGTGAGATAATAGGGGATAAATTTAGGTGATGAAGATGGCTTCCATAGAATCTGTTGATACCCCCAGTCCCGTGAATCGACCATCACTTGTCGAAACATTTTTTCAATGTCGGCTGCAAAAACAAACTGATATTGACGCCATTTTGTGATAACATCAGAGATTTCTAGCTGAAGTTTGGGTCCAGTGTGTAAGATGTCGTTCAGGGAAACACCGCTGGAAGTTTTGCATGAGCCATTAAAAACCACTCTTAGCTTCGTTGTAGAGCTGGACTCTCTGATAACACCATGATGTGGTAGAAAATATCCTGATGCAGGGCTTATGTCCTGAGATACAGGCACCATATGGCCCAACATCTCATACTCATTGAGAAAATCAGAATATAGTTGATAGAACTGTGAGTTCGATACGGATTTTTTAATAGTCTTCTCAAGCATACGCTCTGCAGCTTTCCGGGAGTCTCCAAGTTCACTAGGGGATCGTTTAAAGGGCAATCTTACTATATATCTGCCTGATGAATGTCTGTAGTGAGTAGCTTGAAAATGTGCCTCACACTCTTGCTCTTCTGGAGACAAAATTACAGAATTTGTAGCACCTTCTTCTTGTACCCAAAAACGCTGCAGCAACTCCTCAAGATTGTAATCTATACGACACTGGAAAGCTTGGACGCTCTGGGGTGAACTTGCAACAAACTGTGGGTGTACGCTACCCGATAATATCCACCCCAGCGATGTTCGCTGTGCAACTGGACAGTTAATACCACCCTTAAGTACGTCTCCTTCTAAAAGATATCCGTATAAGTCAGCTCCAATTATTAAGTCAATTTTACTACTTGTCATAAAGTTGGGATCAGCTAATTGAATGCCCTGAAGATACGTAGTATTAAAGGGCTTAACTTTACATGACGGCAATTGAGTAGTCAGCTTTGTTAAAACATATGCCGATACTTCACACTGAAAAACTGACTCAAAATGTGGACATAGATTAAAATGTACCAACCCTTTAGTGGCACCCGATTGGTTTGCCCCAATTCCTATCAGGTTCAACTTTCCTTTGTGTCTTTTAAGATAAAGTTTCTTAACTAACTCTTCACTAATGAGCGTTATTTCTGATCCTTGATCTAGCAAGGCACGAGCGATAACAGAAGCTCCTTGAGATGATTTAATGCGTACTAGAGCTGTAGCAAGCAAAACTTTTGACTCACAGTTTAAAGCTCTAGAAAATGTGTGATTACTAACTGCTGCTGAAGTGTTCATGTTTGTAGATGCATTTTGAGAATTAGAGGCTTGAGGCTGACTCTTATAGCCATGAATAGATGAATGATGACGCCCATTACAGCTCTTGCAGCGCTTTGAGCTCTTGCATTGAGAAACCCGGTGAGGACCAAGACAATTAAAGCACAGATTTTTTGATATGAGAACATCATGTTTCTGTTCGAGTGTCTTACGATTATAAGTGTCACAGCTCGAAATATAATGGTTTGAGCTGCAAAGAGAACAAAAAATATTATTTGATTGATGTGGAATATTATTGGAAACCTCAGCAGGACGATTTTGATTTGCAGATGTGGTCACGTATGAACTAGTCGTTGATTTCTTAGGAGCCTTTGATGAAATAGTTCTTGATTCTACACTTTCCAAGGCTTGAATGCGACCACTGATAAAAATCTCCAACTCAGAAAATTTGGCAGGCTTTTTTGATAAACTGCGAGATAGCTCCCAGGCTTCATGTGATGATGAATCCAAACGTCGCACAATCATATAGACTATAATATTGTCCCACTGATCTACTGGTGAACCTAAAGCTCTCAGAGCACCAAGCGATTCTTTTACGACTGCTAGAAGATTTTTTAAGTCTGCTGATGATTTTCGTTGAAGGCTTGGCAACTCAAATATAGCATCCAAATGTGAATTAACTAACATTCGTGTATTTTCATATTGAGTGCACAAAAGCTTCCAAGCCGGTTCAAAATTCTCTGATGATACAGGCATATTAGCCATGCAACGTAATGCTTCGCCATTAAGACTACTTCTCAGATAATAAAATTTTTCAACGGGGGATAATTCGTTATTTGTATATATCATAGAAGTAAACAAGTCATGAAATGGTCTCCAATCATGATAATTTCCCGAAAACTTCGGTAACGTGATTTTTGGCAAAGACCGTAAATGTGAGGAATTGCTCATCGACTGATTGATAATACTGTTGTCCACAGAGTTGCTTCGAATTTCTTCTAAAGATGTAAGCATTATGGATTTGGCATTGACGTATGTTTCTTCACATATTGAAAATATATCCTCTGTAAAGTACTTGTTTTTCTTTACATCCTCTGTTAACCTACTACGAGCTAGTTTATCATGGACAGTTTTAAATTTGATCCAGTGGGCCTCTAGAGCCGACAACCGTATTTCCACTTGGGCCTTATTACAAGCTTCTTTTGAAAGCGCCTGGAATTTCGTTAAAGCCGATTTTATATGTGAAAACGTCATATCTTGACTAAGAAGTAAATTTTCGTGACTTTCGCTCATTTTGATATAATTGGATTGATTTTATGCCGAGATTTAGGGATATTGTAATTTATTGATTTTAGTGATGCAATAAAAGACCACGAATTATTTTATTCCTCTATGTGTATGTTTGTTTCAGTAATATTCTTTGGGTTTAGTGTATGTTAAAATCGCTGTTTAATCAAATAATAAGCAGTGATGAAATAACTGGCAGAGAAGCAGCTTTATATTATTGCAGTTGTTGGCAGATAATAAGTGCAGGTAGCAAAAATTAAGCAGCGAATAGTTAATTACTGATAATAAAAATGCACTTAAGCTGCAGTAGACAAACGGCAGATATAGTACTTGTATCAGAGAAACGATACATAAGCTTCAAGAGAGGCAGCAGCAGATAATCAAGTTCTGATGATAATGATTATGATAATGATGATGATACAAGAACCGCTAGAAGCAATTTTTTGTAATATTTTTTTCCTTTTTATATCGAATTCTGGCACATTATATTTAAATATGCAAATTTTAAATATATGGAAACTGCTCTTTACTTTTTTTTTTTCACTGCACTACACGATCATCTTATGTGCCTTTATTCAGCTTTAACTGGGATTTCTTGTATCACACAATTCTTATGGGTTTCTTAATAGGTTTTCCTTTTTAATTTTTACATTAAATTATTATAGGCCGATCCGGCTCGAAGGACCAAATTTATGTTGAGAGAAATTGTTCTGATCGGTCCTATATATATATTTGATCAAGAAAACCACAAACTGTTCACTTAAATCCAAGTTTATTATTTCATTACTTAAGATATAATGAGCTTATGCTATGCGCTAATGAACCAAATGATACGAGTGCAAGAAACTGACAAAAAAAAGTAAAATTGCAGCCAAATTAAAAGAGCAAAGTTATAATATTTACAGTAGAGGGCAAATTAATTCAAACAATCTCTTAACGTCATAAACTTCATAAAGGAACTAGATGAATTACTAAAAGCAATAAAGAGACAAAACAATGTAATACTTGTTGGTGACATTAATATTGATATACTAAAAGAGAGTTCTTTACTTACTTTGAAGTGCAAGCAACCAATGGAATACAGTGCATAATTAATGACTATACAAGAGAAGATATTAACGCTAAAACTAGATCATGTATAGATCACCTCTTCATGAGAAACAGACAAATAAACACACAATTATTTGCATATGTAATAAAAACAACAATATCAGACCATTACGCTCTGTTATGCAGCATTTCAGAAAATTTAAGCACAAACATAGAAAGCAAAACCCCAACAAAATGTACTCAAATTTGTAATACCAAAGTCAATATGCAGATATGTGCAACAAACTGGCACGGAATACTAAATCACACGGACCCAAATTTATTGTACAATGAAATATGTGTTATTTTTAAAAATATATACAAACACTCATCAAGAACAATTACAAAAAATAAAAACAGAATATCTAGTCCCTGGATAAATGAAACATTAATAAGAAACTGTGAAATTAGGGATAAACTTTATAAAAAATGGTATAGAAACAGAAATAATAAGTTATATGAACAAGAATATAAAATATACAGAAATATATTAAATAAACAATTAAGGTATGCTAAAAATCAGTATTACAAAACAAAATTTTATGAAAATAGAAATAATATTCGTGAATCATGGCAAATTATAAATGAAATAATAGGAAAAAAAACAAGTAGCATTGATGATTTTATACTTCGGAACTTCAAAAACGATAGCATTACCAACATATGTGACAACTTTGCAAAAAACTTTAAACAGAACGTTGAAAAAATATTACATACATGCAGCATTAAAACAATTAGGCACGCCTCAAATACACTCCCAAACTCAATATATATTCTAAACGCAACGAATACCGAAATAAAAAATATATTAAATAGTTTGAATGCAAGAAAAAGTCCAGGATTTGATGGAATTAGAGCAATCGATTTAAAAAATAATGCAAACATACTGGCACCAGTCATAACAACATTAATAAATTTAGTAATTGACACAATGACCATCCCCGATGTCATGAAAATAGCATTTATTCGTCCAATATATAAGAATGGCTCTCGTTCGGATGTTAACAACTACAGACCGATTGCAATACTATCTGTGTTAGAAAAAGTAATGGAGGAAGTAATAAGCAGAAGATTAACTGATTTTATTAAAAACAACAATATATTAAATTCAAATCAATATGGTTTTCAAAAAGGCAAAAATATTAATCAGCTCATCGGCAATTTCTCCAACTATGTTAACGAAGAATTGAGTAAACACCATCATTGTCTTACAATGTTCATTAATTTCAGTAAAGCATTCGACACAATACCACATGAAAAATTATTAAACGCACTCGAGAAAATTGGCATCAGAGGACAAGGTCTAGAACTAATGAGAAATTATCTAACACTTAGAAAATATCACGTAAAGATATCAAATAACATAAGTAGTGAAACTAGTCTAGACTTTGGAGTACCTCAGGGGTCAAAACTTGGACCCATACTTTACATAATATATACAAACGAACTAATTAACTTAATTGGAGTAGGTAAAGCATTTGCATATGCAGACGATACTGCGATTGTAGTTGCGCACAAAAACCTGAAAGAGGCAACTCTTATTATGCAAAATCAACTAAATATTGCTACAATGTTGTGTCATGATCAGGGGATAATAATCAATGCTACTAAAACTAAACTAATGCACATCAAACCCAGTCATTTCCGGTATGAAGAAATAAACATAAAATTGCACAATGCAAATTGTCTTCACAACAACAGATACAATACTATTGCACCTCACGCAGACGTATGCACGACAATAATCGATGTGGTACAGTCATACAAATACCTAGGAGTGATTGTTGACCACAATCTTAAATGGAATATGCATGTAGAAGAAGTACGAAAAAGCTCAGAAAGGCTTCATTCATGTTACACAGCCTAAGTTATTGTTCGCAAAATTTTGTAGTAAGGCAAGCATATTTTTCGCTGGTTGAATCACACCTTCGACACGGAATAACAGCTTGGGGAAACTCCAAACATTGCAGAAAGCTACAGCAAACTCAAAATCAAGTGCTAAAAATATTAAAGAAAAATGACACAAATACAAGCAATGACAATACCAACATTGCCAAAAGCCTGAATGTGTTGAATGTTAATAACATCTACAAAACAACGTTAGTGACAGAATTTTATAACGACGCTAGATATTTACGGAAAATCGACCACATATATCGAACAAGAAGAAATGAAGAAGGAAGGTACTACGTGCAGAAATTCAAAAACGAATATGGAAGAAGCACATTAAAGGTTATGCTGCCGCCTATTTACAATAATTTGCCATTAGAAGTAATAGAAAAAAGTGCCAACAAGAAAAAAAACTACAAAATGCTATTTTATTACCCAACAATAAATATAAGATTAATTAATGAATTATGAATTGTTATGAAGAAAAAATTCTTTTTTATATATTTTTTTTTTTGCTTAAAATATGTTTGAAATGAAATAATCATTTATTTATAAAATCAACCTGCAGACAAGCCAAAAGGGCTTCGCAAGGATCTAAATAATATAGATGAATTGTATCTTTTTTAAATATTTTCTAATAAAAAAAAAAAAATATTGTTAATAAAAAAAAAAAAAAATACCTTAACCTTAGATGGCATTTGTTTGGTTTACATTTTTGCACCTTAATTTGTCCAACAGATTATATATATATATATATATATATATATATATATATATACATATATATATATACATATATATATATATATATATATATATACATACATATATATATATATATATATATATATATAATGGGTGATCCATTTCGAGGTTCCCTACTTTAAAAAAAAAAAAAACAGAAATTTCTAATTTAATGGAGAATGTTTATTATCATTTGAAAGAACATTCTTTGGCATTTATTTTTTGAAGATTCTGTTTATCGAATGTTGGCCGTTGCTACGTCACAGATGGTCCATCCGTTGAGTCCATTTTTCGATGACTCGTTCGAGCATTTGGACTGATAACTGGCGAATGACACGCGAGTTATATATGCGAACCCTACTAAATATTCAAAACCAGACAAAATTGAAGAATTCTTAAAAACAATAGGTAAATGAACTGTAAATCTATTGCATCAGCAAAATCAACAATAAATGCATTTCCGTTCCCAAAGTAACACATAAAAGTATTAAACAATTCCACGAATTATTGACAAATAAAATAATTTCATAAATACTGCACTTCCGCTCCAATTTAACTCCAGACATTTTTCGTGAGAAATATTTTTTAACAAAATAATAAAATGTCCAAAGAATTGTTTACAGGTCAAAATCACACCATAAAATTTAAAAAGAATTTTTATTAATAAATTGCAAGTTGGCAATTTATTGAACCAATCAGAATTATGCTAATGCAATAGATAGGAAATAAGAAGTATGGTAAAAGCAATTAATAATTATAAAGTTTAGTCTTAGTTTCTCCATTAAGCTCGATTGTCTTATCATAATAAAATAAACTTGTTTTTTGAAATAATAAAAAGAATAATAAAGAATTGTTTTTTTTATAAAATATTCGAACTCGGTTATGTGAATGGCGCAGTCGGTAGGATTCTAGTGAGTAAAAGGATCCAGTGATACGAACTGTATTAAATTGAATTTTGTACAGTGGACATTTATTAAAATTGAAGTGAAACACCACAGTAGTGCAGTGAGCCCTTACAATTATAAATAGAGGCTACAAAAACAAGAGACAATATAGTGCAGTGAACAATTAAGAAAAAAAAATTGAACGCCACACTTAGAAAAAGTGAACACCACTAAATTGTGCAGTGAACATTGACGTCAAGTAAACGCCACAACCCTTTATTAAGTTTTTCAGAAACAAGCTCTAAAAGGCAACGAACGTTCGACAAAAACCGAACAATGGAGGAACAAGCTCAAGTGCAGATTAGCCTGGCAGACGAATTGGTCAGAAAAGAGCAACAGCTGGAACACTTGCGCCAAGCTTATGTAGAATTACAACAACAATTACAGCAACAACAACAGCAAAATCCAGTTGTACAAGACGGACAACAACAACAATGGCAACAAGTGCAAAGCCAACAACCACAACATAATCAATTGGACAGTTCCATAAAAATGTTGCATATCTACCACTGTTTACGGGTATAGGAGAAATTACAATCAATTCATTCCTGAGCAGTGTGGAATACCTATTATCAACAATAAGAGATGAGGAATTAAGTAAAGAAGCCATAAAAGCCATTTTTTATAGAACCATACAAGGCCCAGCCAAGAACGTGATAATAAATATTCCGGAACCAGACATCTGGCAACTAATAAAGGAAACGCTGAAACTGCGGTATCGTCCTGATATTGAACCGCACCAACTCTACAGAAAAATATCAAATCTTAAGATGTTGACAACAGTGATACTACTCCTGTTGACACTACCGACTGAGGGACTAATAATAAAAAAGCGACTTACAGAAAAAGCAGGATACATAGACATTTATTTGAACAATCAGGGCATAATTAAGGAATCGGACATAGTACTACATATAATAAATCTAAATGATACAGAAAGCATATTGGACCAAATGACAGACAACGTAGTTTTAATGAAAATAAAAAATTAAGACATACTTCAACTAGAATTATTAGACGCTAGAAATAAATTATGTACTTTGATACCAAAACAAAACAGACAAAGACGCGGACTTATTAACGGCATAGGCAGCATGACAAAATGGTTGTTTGGAACTATGGACGACGAAGACAGACAGAATATTGAAAAACATCTTTTTAAAATTGACGAACTAGAAAATAACAACGACCAACAAGTTTTAATTAATAATTATTTTAATGAGACTATAAATAACTTAAAATTTATTGTAAAAAACGATAGAAAAAGAATTAAATTCCATAAATAAATTGCTCGAAACTGAAAATGAAAAAAATATATACTTAGAACAATTGTCAAATATACAACTGATTAAAAATAAAATAGAACATTTACAAGACAACGTTATTTCCGCACAATACGGGATGGTACACCCAAGTATTCTAACTAGCCATGAAATAAGAAAATATGAAATTGATTATAACAAATTAAAATATATTCAGATAGGAACAGCATACTTTAATAAATCATGTCTAATTTTTTGTATAAAAATGCACAAAACATTTATAACAGTTAAGTTAAGATATATTGTTCCACTACCAAATGATCACAATGAAGAAATAAATTCAATAAGTGAAAAAATGTTTGAGTATGAAAATAAAGCATATAAGTTTGAAGAAAATAAACATTTAAAGAATTTAAAACTAAGTAATCACTGTATAATAAAGAATAATTGTCAACTAGTAAGAAATACAGACTTAGAAATAATACAATTAGATTTAGATACAATATTAATTAAAAACGCAATGAATGTCAGGATAAATCAAACTTGTAATTTTGAAAAAATTGTATTAGACGGAAACTATTTAGTAAATTTTAATAACTGTTCAGTCAGGATAAAAGATTATTATTTTTCAAATATAATTCAGAACATGAAGGAAAAACAAATTATTGAAAACAGACACGGTAAGAAATTTTTCACACAAAATGACGTTTCAAGAAATTGAAACAGAGAACACAAATAACATAAGATATATAAAAACATTGAAATACCACACCAAATTAACTCATGGATGTAACATAATAATTATTCTTATAATACTTATTTTGTGAAAAAACATAAAAATAAAATTAAACAATAGAATTCAGGAGAATTATAATACTTATAAAGGAGGGGGTAGTTATATATGCGAACCCTACTAAATATTCAAAACCAGACAAAATTGAAGACTTCTTAAAAACAAAAGGTAAATCTATTGCATCAGCAAAATCAACAATAAATGCATTTCCGTTCCCAAAGTAAAACATAAAAATATTAAACAATTCCACGAATTATTGACAAATAAAATAATTTCATAAATACTGCACTTCCGCTTCAATTTAACTCCAGACATTTTTCGTGAGAAATATTTTTAACAAAATAATAAAATGTCCAAAGAATAGTTTACAGGTAAAAATCACACCATAAAATTTAAAAAGAATTTTTATTAATAAATTGCAAGTTGGCAATTTATGGAACCAATCAGAATTATGCTAATGCAATAGATAGGAAATAAGAAGTATAGTAAAAGCAATTAATAATTATAAAGTTTAGTCTTAGTTTATCCATTAAGCTCGATTGTCTTATCATAATAAAATAAACTTTTTTTTTGAAATAATAAAAAGAATAATAAAGAATTGTTTTTTTATAAAATATTCGAACTCGGTTATGTGAATCGCGTGATGTTTCCCTCCAAGGGCTGAATCGAAGCGGGTTAGTCCGCAGAACTTTAGACTTTAAATATCCCCACAGGAAAAAGTCTAACGGTGTGATATCATACGATCTTGGTGGCCAATCGACCGGCCCAAAACGTGAAATTATGTGCTCACTAAAATGTTCTCTCAATAAATCCATTGATTGATGCGATGTGTGAGAAGTGGCGCCGTCTTGCTGAAACCAAATGTCGCCGATATCACGAGCTTCAATTTCAGGCATCAAATAGTCGGTTATCATGTCCGAGTTGCTGTGAACGGCGCCGAATTGACTTTCCACGGTCTTCGTGTACACTCTCAGCTACGGCCGCTATATTTTCTTCACAGCATGCTGGACGTGGTCTATTCGGTCGAATATTTTCCAATAATGTATGCTGGGTCTCCAAATGGGTGGTGGTGTTACGAATAGTACGCTCAGTAGGCCGATTATGTTGACCATAAGTTGAGCGAAGTGCACGAAACACATTCCATTTTCGTAATGAAGTTTTGTAAACGTTGTTCAGGCCTAAGTCTTTCCATTATGAAATGCCAAACAATACTAAACAAAAATAACATGAAAGGCTGTTGTATCTCTACTTGAATCATCCATTATATACATATATTGACCATAATTAAAACACCTTTTGAAAATATTTTTAATGAAATTTTGAAACAAAATTTTTCGGCAATAATTTCCATATCTAATAACATACCATTTACAATCATAAATTAAAAAGAGATGAGTGTGTGTTATCCAGAGCAACGGATTCGCAACAGAATAAAAACCTGGCACTCTGGTTTTAGTTTTGTTCATTTTAATTTTTCGATCCACTTACTGTTTTTGTTGTAAATAAGTTTTAGAGAACAATGCACCAGGAGTTTTTACTTTTTTGTAATATAATAATTATTTGTCTTCTTAATTATTTGCTTCGTGTCATATACAAAAGGTACGTGCTTATAAAATGTTATTTTTAATACAAATAATGAAGATGTTAATTTTAATAGGTCAAAAAGAAAAACTACAAGCGGATGTAAGGATGCAAGAAGGGAGAGAGTTTCGCCTTATTCATGATGAAAACATTATTGATCATCGTTTTTCAAAATGGCGGGCAATGTTCTTCATAAATTTAAATGTGTGAGTCACTTTAGTAAAATCTTAAAGCCTTTGGACGTGAGTATAAAAGAGATAAGTAAAGGCTGCAACTCTAACTGATCTTGAGGGAATTATTAAGTTTTTGACTAGTAATTTAATAAAAGCCAATAACACAATTGCCATCGATTTATTGTATTTAATGAGAGACGAATTTAATTTTTAAATACACTTGTGTATTTAAAACTTAAAACTTAAGAATATTTTTGACAAAGTGTATAATTTTGAATGTATGAAGAATTTTTTAATTCCCTGAGGTCTAACGTATTGAATGTTAATAAAACATTTTATTAAATTTTTTACCAAACGTTTCGTCAATTTTTTAGGAGTTTTCGTTTATTTTATTTCTTTTTAAACAATATAATTAAAATTAAAAATATATAACTTTTATTCACAATGTTGAAATTCATATTACATAATACATATTTAATATTGGTGTTTTTATACAAATACACCTTTAAATCACAGAAAATAACTGTAGATTAGAGATGTGCGTCTGAATACAATTAAACTCACGATCACGTACGATCAAAATTTTTTCATGCACAGCAATATATAAGGCGCTCACGAATTTATTATTTTAAATCATATACTCGTACTTTCACTCATTTTTACAAAATCACACACATTCACAATAAAATATAAATTTAGCATATTTAAAAAAATTGTATATGTAAATGAATTCATTTATTTATGTTATGTTCATATATGAAGATTGAATAAATATATAAATATAATACAAAAATATGCAAAATACTAGAACTGACAGCTAAGGCCGGATTTTTGGGATCTCAGTTAAACTAGGTTTTTATACAAAATTTTGACGGAACGGCTTAGTTTTGCTTAAAATGTGTGTCCTTTATGAAATAATAAAAAAAATCGCAGTTTGCTGGAAAGATCAGAGTTTCAGACATCGTTAAACTAGGTTTAAACTTAAACCACCTGTTGTGTTGTTGGTACCCACTAAGTTAACACAACATTTAAAATAGGATACATGAATATATGTAAGTACGTATTTATGTACATGTAAATACGTATTTATGTACATATAATTTTGAATAACTTTAATATACATTGAATGTGGTACACAAAATAAAATAAAATTCAGTTGCTATCATAACATAGGGTCTACAACTGCGATTAACTCTGACATAATATTTGAAAGAACGTCGGCAGAACGAGAGAACGGATTTCTTCATCTTAATCTTAATGTTTGCCAAGGGGAATACTACTCTTATAAGAATTTGTGGCAACATTCTACATAGTACCTAGAAATGCAACACAACATTGTTTTGTTTTATCTCATAGATATAAGTTTTTGACATCTGTTTAAAATAAACGTGCAATTCAATTCGTACTGAAATCTGTAAGAAGCAACACGCTCAAATATAAGATTCGACGAAATGTACTTCAACAGCGTTTTATTATAGAAAATACCTATAATTGGTGACCCCGAACAATTTTGTGAAGCACAATGAGTGTTGAGAGATCGCCCCCACAAATCAAGCTCCAAACGTTGGAGAATATGAACAATGCAGACACAAGTGGCTGCAGTAAACTGGTAGAGATCAATGATGATAATATTTCAGTGGAAGCAGTGGGAATGCACCATTTGCCTAGATTTCTGCCCTCTGATCCTGAATTATGGTTTACACAGGTAGACGGGTTATTACACGTAAACAGGATCACAGCAGACTTATTGAAATATTATACAGTCATCACCGCCTTAGATGCGGACACCTTAATGCAAATAGCTGATGTCGCCATGAACCCCCCAGCTTCAGGCAAGTATGAAAAATTGAAAAAGGAGTTAATTACTCGTTTTGGCACTTCCAAGGAAAAACAGCTACTAAAACTTTTGACGGGCTTGGATCTTGGAAATAAGAAACCTAGTCATTTGTTGAGAGAGATGAAGGAATTGGCAGGAACCAGTATATCTTCGGAGGCATTGGCTGCACTATGGATGCAACATTTGCCAAGCAATGTGCGATGCATATTATCAGCATGCAAGGCTGAACCTACTGATAATTTAGCTGAAATTGCTGATCGCATCTTTGACAACTCGCCACAACCACCTTTTGTTATGTCAACAACAGCATCACCAAGGGATATTGTATCTCATTGTGATGCAATTACGTCACACTCAAAGACATCAGCTCTGGAATCTCGTGTTTTAGCCCTTGAGACAACTTTAAGTCAAATAATTCAGAAGTTGAGCCAACTTTCTGTCTAAATGGCAACAAATAACACATTTTTACAACGTCGCAGTAGTAGCAGAGAGAGTGAGCATGGGAGAGGTAGGTCTCAATCCCGTCGACAACAAAAAGTTTGTTATTATCATATTCAGTTTGGTGCTGGCTCAAAAAAGTGTAAACAGCCGTGTGAATTTAATTCGGGTGTTTTTGCACCTCAGGAAAACTAAGGCAGCTGTCTTCGATAAGTGCGACTGATGACAGCAACACTGGTTTAGGTCGCACACTAGAAAAAAGGTTACATATAGTTGACAATAAAAATAATTTTAGATTTCTTGTGGACTCTGGTTCCGTCGTGTCAGTCATACCGAAATCCGTTATGACTGGGAATAGAACAGAATCACAAGATATGAAACTATTTGCAGTAAACAACAGATCAATTTCTACTTAAGGCACCAAGTACCTTGAATTAGATATAGGTCTCCGGCGACGGTTTGGATGGACATTCATAATAGCCGACGTTAAATCTCCTATTTTAGGTGCGGATTTTTTAGCACACTACGGACTAGTAGTAGATTTGAAACAAAGGCAATTGATGGATTCGCTGACATCACTCGCATCAGGTTGTCAGGCAAGATACTCCGACCAACTGAGTGTATCAACAATTGACTCATCGTCTAACCTTTATAATCTCATTATAAAGTACGTCGAGATTACGAATCCAAATTCTTATCGCTTACCAACGTCAAATACCGTTCAACACAGAATTATAACAAATTGTCAGGCAATAGCTGAACCGCAAAGAAGATATTCTGGTGAGAAACTGAAAGTCATTAAATAGGAATTTACCAATCTATTACAGCTTGGGGTAGTACGCCCGTCTAGTAGTGCGTGGTCTAGCCCTATCCATCTTGTAAAGAAACAAACAGGTGGATGGAGAGCATGCGGTGATTACAGGAAGGTAAATGCGAATACGCAGCCAGACCGATATTCAATACCCCGAGTGGACGACATATCAGAGAGATTGTGTAAGAAAAATATATTTTCAAAAATTGATATTAATAAAGCTTACTACAATATACCGATGCACCCAGATGATATCGAAAAAACTGCTGTTAACACGCCGGTGGGATTGTTTGAATTTGTGGTGATGCCTTTCGGGCTGAGGAATGCGACTCAAACTTTCCAAAGGTATATGGACTCAATTTTTCGACATTTGGACTACGTTTATTGTTATTTGGATGATATACTTATATTTTCCGAAACCAAAGAGCAGCACTACAAACACTTAAAAATCGTTTTGCAAAAATTAAAAGACTCTAGTTTGTCGATTAATGCCTCGAAGTGTGAGTTTGGAGTACCAAAATTGAACTTTTTGGGCTACCACATATCTTCTACGGGTTTGAAACCACCGCAGGATAGAGTTGATACTATTCGAAACTATCCTAAACCGGAAAACATTGTAGAGCTACGCAGATTTTTAGGAATATTGAACTTTTACAGGAAATTCATTCCGAATGCATATACGATTCAAGCACCTTTAAACGGATTGTTCAAGGTTTCAAAGAGGAACGACAGAAGAAAGATTGAATGGACTAAAGTATTTAGGAACTGTATGTGCGAGAACAATTAAAATTGTCAAATTTGGCAATTAAATTTTAAAATTTTGAAATTTTAATTGCCAAATTTGTGTTAATGGATTTTTTTTGTAATTTGATACTTTAATGTGTGTGTGTGTATTTTCCCACGGTTAAATAGGGATGTCACATTGTTATTGTTTAATTTTTTTTATTTTTTATAATGTTGGGGTAGGCGTGGGAATTTTTGTCTGTCCATATGAGACCTTGGGAGTTTTTGTCTGTCCGTATGAGACCGTGGGAATTTCTGTCCGTCCATATCTGAGGGTAGTTTGGTGGAGGGGTGCTGTAGTAACCAAAATGAGTTTGTATAAGTGAGCGTGAGACCGTGGGAATTTTTGTCTGTCCATATGAGAGCTTGGGAGTTTGTGTCTGTCCATATGTGACCTTGGGAATACATGTCCGTCGGTATGTGAGCGTGAAATAAATTTGTAGATATTTATGTACGCATATACATACAACCAAATAATAAGCGTTTATTCGTTGTGCCCAAATATTCCCTTGACCATTTGAATGAATGAACCATTATTTAAACATATGCATTGTTTTAATTTTTATTAATTAGTAATATGTATATATATCTTAATTTAAATCTGACTCCACTGCGTCCGCTGCCTCTACCAACAATTGATCGTCTTCATATAACGCGAGAAACATAGGTATATCTATATTTGGGAGAATTTGCACGTCCAATATTTCTATTTGAGGTTTGATTGCTACCTCTCTTGGACCATCAACTGTTGTGGTTGGCTGCGAAGACACCGCTAAAAGGAGATCGTCATCGCCTGTTAGCATCTCTTCATATGCTGCATTTTCTGGGGCTGCGTCAGACGTTGGCTGCGAAGACACCGCTAAAAGGAGATCCTCATCGTCTGTTAGCATCTCTTCATATGCTGCATTTTCTGGGACTGCGTCAGACGTTGGCTGCGATGACAGCTCTAGGAAATGATCCTCATCTCCTTCAAGATATCTATGGAATTCTTCCTGTCTGGCTCTTCTCAGATATTCCTTCAAGTGATGCCGCTGAAGTCTGCGATACAATGGAGTGTACCAGAAGGGCTTCATTTTACAAATAAAAGCTCAACTTAAAATTTTAATAATTCTGCTTTTGAAAATTTGTTTAGCTACAAAACTTTTGTAGTTTGTCATTTACATAAATATTGTCCACGTAGCAGTTTCTTTTACTACAAAATTTTGAAACGTCTCTACATGCATAAGCATGTCTACGTATTCTGTGCATATCACTTATCAAAATGTTTGTTTACATAAATATTGTCTACGTAGCAGTTTCATTCCCTTAAACATTTTGGAACGTCTCTACATGCATAAGCATGTCTACGTATTCTGTGCATATCACTTATCAAAATGTTTGTTTACATAAATATTGTCCACGTAGGAGTTTCTTTTGCTACATAATTTTGGAACGTCTCTACATGCATAAGCATGCCTATGTATTCTGTGCATATCACTTATCAAAATGTTTGTTTACATAAATATAGTCCACGTAGCAGTTTCTTTTGCTACATAATTTTGGAACGTCTCTACATGCATAAACATGTCTACATATTCTGTGCATATCACTTATCAAATTGTTTGTTTACATAAATATTGTCTACGTAGCAGTTTCATTCCCTTAAACATTTTGTATCGTAGCGGCATGCATAAGCATGTCCCTGTACTTTGTATATATCACATTCCGTTCAAAACTTTGTAACGTAGCTGCATGCAGAAGCATGTCTCTGTACTCTGTACATATATATCACTTATCAAAATGTTTGTTTACATAAACATTGTCTACGTAGCAGTTTCATTCTCTTAAACATTTTGTATCGTAGAGGCATGCATAAGCATGTCCCTGTACTCTGTATATATCACATTCCGTTCAAAACTTTGTAACGTATCTGCATGCACAAGCATGTCTCTGTACTCTGTATATATCACTTATCAAAATGTTTGTTTACATAAATATTGTCTACGAAGCAGTTTCATTCCCTTAAACATTTTGTATTGTAGAAGCATGCATAAGCTGTATCTCATATACCCGCTGTACTTCTAAAACTACTTTTTTAAAATTTTGCAACCAACGATTTTTGTAGCTACAAGTTACTAACTACGCAAATACTGAAAACTACTTTTTGAAATGTAGCGTACTAGACCATACTAAACATTTTCACGAATTAATGTAAATCAAATTTTTTAAGATTGAAGTCAGTACATTTTTGTATATAAAACCAATAAGTCGTGAATATTTCAAAACTCCTTGTGTTTTAAAATATATAACTTTTTTTATATTACAAACTAAAAACAGTATATAAGGGCATTTATAAGTTGTTTCAACATATACACTATTAAGATTTTTTCAATAAATAAATATTAAAAAATATTTAAAAAAAAATGAGTTCTTCAGTTTTCCGTTGTAATATCTGTAATAAGCAATTCAGATACCAAAAGTGCTATTTAAATCATTGCAAAAGTCATGTTCAACCCCAAGATGTGCAGCAGTCCGTACAACCCCAAGATGTATATCATTCCATACAACCCTATAACCCAATGGTCTACAACAATTTGCTATATCAGTATCCAGTGCAGAATCAGTATCCCGTGCAGGATCAGTATCCAGTGCAGAATCAGTGTCCAGTGCAGTATCAGTATCCAGTGCAGAATCAGTATCCAGTGCAGTATCAGTATCCAGTGCAGGCTCCAGCGTATCCTTTGTATCCGTATCCAGTGTCAACCAACCAATTCACAGCACCTATTGAAATTCCATATCCCATTGAATATAGTGTACAGTTGCAGCAAAATAATAGACCCAATAATAATTGCCCAAGCTATTTGCCCGTAGAGAATTCTCCTCAAGACATGGATATAAGTCAAGTTATTCCACATGATCAAGCAAATACTCAAAATGATGAAGTAGAAATGGATATCTCAAATTCTGCGGATGATCTACTCTCTCAAGCTCCAAATGAACGCAAATATTATATAATAAATAGTGCTTTTAAAAATAATATTACAACATTTGGAGTTCTAATAAATAAGGATTGTATTCTATTTGAAGATGTTATTGTGGATAATAAAACTATAATCAAAGAAAGACTTGAAAATAGTCTTGCCGTGCACAACATCATTAAATTTAATATTACTCTAATTGGAGAGTATATTAAAATTGTAAGCGATGAAATGGAATTGTGTACTATTTCTCACCGGGCAAAGATGGATCTTCTGTGCATTGGAGATGATGTTGAGGAACTTATGGCAAAGCAATTTCAAGAAATCCACAACAAAATGTCTGAATTCCAAGAACGGGATTCAGGATGGACTTTAATAAGAATAGTTCGCCTCGAAATCGCCATAAATAAGTCATCTTTGGTGAGAGGATCGAACTGGATAAGTACGCCGGATAAATTAAAAAGTAGAGCTGCCTGCATAAATGTTGAAAACAAGGACATTTACTGCTTTAAATGGGCTATAATATTTGCACTGGATACCTCTGTTATTAAAACACCACAACGTTGCAGCTCATACAACATTGCAGACATCAGCGCTGACATCATATACATGCAAAACGGAAATGAGCTTGATTTTAAAAATTTAAAGTTTCCGTTGGCATTAAAGAGTATTAGGATATTTGAAGAAAGTAATCCTAATATCAGCGTCAATGTGTTCGGATACAACGATTAAAGGAATGAAATTGTTGGACCATTCTATAACACCAAGAATGAAAAATCTCAACATATAAATTTGTTATTATTAGAAAATGCTGGAGGATATCAGCATTATATTCTTATAACAAATATATCAAAGTAAGTAAAGAAATATACATTTATTTACGTAAATATATAAATATGTATTCTTATAACTTTTTTCTTTCCATAGACTTTTAAAATCCCAGACTACCAAGCACTGCAGAAATCTTCTGTTTTGTAACAGCTGCCTCCAATATACCCACAATGAGAGGACGTTAGAACAACATAAAGAAGAATGTGGGAAAATTGTTGCGGACCTACCGTCTGAGGAAAAACCGGTGTTGCAGTTTAAAGACCAGCAACGACAAATGGATGTACCATTTGTTGTGTATGCAGACTTTGAATGCATACTACAGGAGGTTAGTATTAGAGTAAATGATAAAAGTAATTATATTAAGAAGCACATATTAAATGTAAGCATAATGATAGTTTAGATAAATTTAAATTATATACGGGTAGGGATGCAGCAGAAAAGTTTGTAGAAAATTTGATTGAAGATTGTGAAGATATTTATAATGAATATTTAGCAAACAAAAGGAAAATGGATGCTTTATCTCCTTTCGAAATTTTTAATTTACAAAATGCAATAAATTGTCATATTTGTCACAAACATCTAGGCAATGATAGAGTGGGAGATCACTGTCACATAAGTGGTAAATTTAGAGGCGCAGCTCATAAGATTTACAATTTAAAATTTCAAGTTCCTAAATTTATACCAGTTTATTTCCACAATTATTCTTCCTATGACTCGCACCTTTTTGTTAAAGAGTTGGGTAAAAAATCCGACAATATAAAAGTACTTCCGCTCAACAAAGAATTATATATATCACTGTCTACATTTTCAAAAATGACCGACAACTACAATCTTGAAATTAGATTTTTAGATACAATTCGTTTTATGTCAGATAGTTTAGAATCTTTAGCCAATAATCTTTCAGAGCAAGACTTTAACATTATTAAAAAACATTTCAAAACCAAAACAGAGTTTGATCTTGTGAGAAGAAAAGGCGTTTTTCCCTATGATTTTCTAGATTCTTTTGAAAAATTGAATGTTGGTGAACTTCCAGCAAG
Source organism: Linnaemya tessellans (assembly GCA_951800035.1). Lineage (NCBI taxonomy): Eukaryota > Metazoa > Arthropoda > Insecta > Diptera > Tachinidae > Linnaemya > Linnaemya tessellans. The sequence goes on from OX637537.1 coordinate 20,396,723, forward strand.
GGAAGATTTCTTCAACCAGCTCAATAATAAGGAGTGCTCGATTGAAGACTATGATCATGCAAAAGAAGTTTGGAATGCTTTCAGCTGCAAAACCTTGCAAGATTACGTGGAAGTATATTTAAAAACGGATGTGCTCTTACTTGCAGATATATTTGAAAGTTTTAGAAAGGTTTGCAAGAACATCTACCACTTAGATCCATGTCAGTATTACACTGCACCAGGACTATCGTGGGATGCTATGTTGAAGCATACAAATATAGAATTAGAACTTTTGACGGATATAGATATGTACAATTTCTTCAAGAAAGGAATACGTGGTGGGCTTGTACAATGTAGTAATCGTTATTCAAAAGCTAACAATAAATATTTAGCTGATTTTGATAGAGAGAAGCCCTCAGAATTTATTGTGTACTTAGACGCAAATAACCTTTACGGTTGGGCAATGTCTGAGTATCTACCTTATGGTGGATTCAAATGGATGTCAACTGAAGAGCTAAATCTAGATCCGACAACCATAGAGGATAGTTCAAGCGATGGATATGTCTATGAAGTTACTTTAGACTATCCTTCTCATTTGCACGACTCTCACAATGACCTTCCTTTCTGTCCAGAAAATAAAAAAATTTTGCAAACAAAGCACATTAAATTACTAGCAGATTTTTCTACAAAACAAACATATGTCATACATTATAGAGATCTTAAACAATGTTTGCAGTATGGTCTAGTTCTAGAGAAAGTACATCGAATTCTCACCTATAAGCAATCAACCTGGTTGAAAAGTTATATAGACTTGAATACCAAACATAGGGCTACTGCAAAAAATGTTTTTGAAAAAAATTTCTTTAAATTGTTAAATAATGCAGTATATGGTAAAACTATGGAGAATGTGGAAAAGAGAAAAGATGTACGAATAGTTACTAACTGGAATAGGACAAACTGTAATCATTTAGGAGCTCAAGATTGGATATCTAAACATAATTTTCATAGTTTGTCAATATTTTCTGAGGAAATGGTAGCGATTGAAATGAAAAGAGTGAAAACCTATTACAATAAAACCATATATTTAGGATTTTGTGTATTAGAGCTTTCCAAATGGAAAATGTATGATTTCCATTATGGGTACATGCATCCCAAATTCAAGACAAACCTATCATTAAACTATATGGACACAGACTCTTTCATTTACACAGTACAAACTGAAGATTTCTATGCTGACATAAAAACTGATGTCGACCATAAGTTTGATACTTCAGATTACCCAAAAGACAATGTATATGGATTTCCTCTGGTAAACAAAAAGGTGTTGGGTATGATGAAGGATGAGAATTGTGGAAAGGTAATGAAGGAATTTGTAGGATTGCGATCAAAAATGTACTCTTTTAGTGTGCAATATCAAAGTGATATTAAAAAATCGAAAGGAGTAAAGAACTGCATTCTTAATAATTATAGTATAGCTTCATATAGAAATTGCTTATTCAATAAGTCGACTGTGTATGATGATATGCTAACATTTAAATCAAAAATTCATCAAATTTACACAAATCAAATAAATAAAGTAGTATTAAATTATGCAGATGATAAAAGAAAAATAAGAAGTGATGATAAAAGTACGTATGCATGGTATCATTTTCGAATCGAAGAAACCAATCCCGATTACGAACTTGATATGCTATTGTGGGAAATTTCAAGATTAGAAAAGGAAGAAGCAATGGAATAACTGCAACTAATTTTTTAGGTAATAATTTCTTTGTGTAAGTAGTTAAATCTAGTAATAAAAGAAAACATGTTTTATTTTTAAGTTAAATATTGTTTTATTGTTAAGAGAGAGTGAGAAAAAACCAGAATTTTACAAATATATTATATATTAAAAAACATTAAAGATTTTGTTTTATTCTGATTATTTACTTTTAGTGAAATAATGCATAATATGAATTAATTAAATGGCTAATTGCCATTTTTCTTAAATAATATACCGAACACCGGCAGGTGTCTGGTCCCTCCACACAATCCGGATGGCTCCAAGGACAGGATTTGAAATGGCCATCGTCCTTGTCTTCATCTTCCATTATACCCATTTCTTCGTTTTGATCCAACATGTCTAGGAAATATTTCATCATATCCCGGTGTTCATGTAGTTGACATCCTTCAAAGTTGATTAGGAATTGCACAATATTGTCTCTTATTTGACTCATGTTTTTTATTTTAAATTTAATCTTTTTATTAGCAAAATTTACTTGCGTTCCGTTTTACTGTTACTTTGCAACTATAATTGATCATTTCAAGGAACCAGTACGAAGGTGCATGTTATGAAATTTAAAAAACGAAGCCTGATCGTTTTTAATCCGAAAAATAATTTAAAATTTTGTGTGAACGACTCAAAAAAATGTATACATATTTGTATCATCTCTGTATCTTTTTTCAACTACTTAGTTTTAAATACTTATATAGATTTCATTTCTCCTCACTTTGTCTTTTGTCAAAATAAAACAAACAAATCATTGTATAACGATTTTCTGTTAGGCTTCTTACAGTCTAGAAAGCTAAAATCGAGATTAGTTTGCAAAAAAAGTTCAAAGCTATAAGTTGTGAAAAATTTCTACCGCAATGGATCTGGTGAAAAAATTTAATTCGTGCAATACAAAAACCTTAATACATATAAAGGATCTAGATGATTCAATCAAATACAACATCCTACGTGCAAAGCGGTTAACAACAAAGTACGGAAAAACAGTTCAACTTGAGCTGGAAAACCATATAATGTTTCTCCCGAACCGATATAATGCGTTAACCAATGTAGAATTAGAAGATCTTTCGAATGATATATATCGACAACAAAGAAAAGGAGAGCGAAAGCTGATCTTACATAGCGAGATGCGCGAGTTTTTGATACCAAACTCCCAGTACCCTGTTTGGCTGTAAAAATAAAAAAAAAATGTTATGTATATTTTGTAACTAATACAATAAAACAACGAAAGAATTTTTTAAAATATACAAATATATGCTTGTGTTTTATTTCAACTCTTTAGTTGCTTCATAAAGAAATTTTAAACATAAATGACCACAATTAAATGTATTAAAGTTTTGATATTGATTGTAGTTGTATTCAATATTTCTACCTAGATATTTGATTAATTCTAAAGGAGGTTGTAAATTTCCAAAGCTGTCGAAATATTGTTTTTCATCCTTGTTTCTATAGTATGCTACCCAATGAGTACCTGGTCCTGCTGATAAATCTAAATTAATTATTCCACATTCTACTGTCCTTGGCCGTTCTGGTAGAGAATCCAACATATAAACTCCTCTAAAGTGTGGAATATTTCTTGAAAATTTTCTTAGATCAAATTCTGATAATGGTCTGTTGGGTAGCATTTCTAATAGTTTTTTGAATGATCTTTACAAACAAGTCCATAACCCTTTTTATATGGTTTAAGGTACAGTCCTTCTCCCACAGCAATAGACTCCATTGCCTTATTGTGTCTGGTGGCCTCCTCAAGTTGTTTTTTTGCGTCCTTTGTTGCATTTACAGCCTTAGCTATAGCGGCACCTCCAGTTGTTAGACTACCAAGTGCACCTAGAGCAGTTAGAATTGGAATTAGCGGTAAAAATCCACCAATTTTTGGAACATTGATTATGCGTGGTATTACAACGCGTGCCTTTTTCCCCTTAAGTGATCTGTTGATAACTTTACGAGCGATTTTAATGGCCGAGTTAATGTCTTGTGGTTTTTCTTCCCGTAATGTTTTTGTTGCTGCTCTAATTGAACTATTGAACAGCTTTTATCATTTAAACAGCTTTTTATCATTTAAATGAGTTCGTAACGATAGTCTTTGCCTATTTCTGCTCTTCTTCTCCATACCCATACCAAATTTAGTTTTTGCTTTCATTGCATTGGTCACCATATATGCAAATGTTTTTTCTGCAAGACTGCTATTGTTTGAAAGAACTCTTTCCCAAGCTTTATTTTCAAGAATTTTATCAGCTTGGTGTCTACTGTTTAATTCTTTGTTTTTGGAGTAAGCTATATCGTGATTTTTGCAAGCAGCCTCCAATAAATTAATTCCTTTATCTCCTCTATCTAAACGCTTTTGTAATCTTGTGCCAGGTCCACAGTACTGATATCCAGGAAGATGTAATTCAAAAGGTAGAGAATTTATTGTTTTATTTAGTAAACCTTCTCCAACGATAGTTTTCTTATGACTGAATGTTTTTTTATAAAACATAACCATATTATTTTATTCTAGAATAAAAGATATTGTTTTGTGAATTTTACAAGTAGTTATTGAAATGCGCTTAGTAAAACAACACAAAAATATTTTAGTTCGTAATGTGGATGTATTTTCAAATGACAGTACAAAAATAAGACATAGTTCCTTGCTACCAAATTCTATTCGAGCATTAATAGTTGGTCCCTCCAATTGTGGAAAAACTAATGTAATGATCAGTTTGCTAGAAAGTCCTAATGGTCTCAAGTTTGAAAATATCTATTTGTACTCAAAATCTCTGTATCAACCTAAATATGAATACCTAAAGAATTTAATTTCGTCAATTAAAGGAATGGGATACTACACATTCGCAGACAATGAGTCCGTTGTTCCTCCTAGCGAAGCTAAAAGCAATTCAATTATGATTTTCGATGATGTTGCATGTGAAAACCAAAACAATATACGTGCATATTTTTGTATGGGGCGTCATAAAAATGTGGATTCATTTTACTTGTGTCAAACCTACACAAGAATTCCAAAACATTTAATAAGAGATAATGCCAATTTAATTATAATGTTTAAACAAGATGCGAAAAATATGAGACATGTATACGATGATCATGTTGCCAGCGACATGAAATTTGAAAAGTTTCAGTATATATGTCAAGAATGTTGGAAGGATAAATATGGATTTTTGATGATAAGTAAAGATAATGAACTAAACAGTGGTCGCTATAGAAAATCATTTGATTACTTCATCGTAATATAAATTACTGTTCATCAAGGGTATCGCTTAGTACATAATCTGACTTTAAACTTTATACATGTGATTGTTATAACTGGTCATCTAAGCAAAAACTTGATCTGATACATAATAATCTGATCAGATACCTAACAAGCTGATCTGATAACCTCATCTGATAAACTGATCTTATACCTGATCTGATAACCTGATAAACTGATCTGATACCTGATCTGATAACCTGATCTGACACCTGATAAGCTGATCTGATACCTGATAAACTGATCTGATACCTGATCTGATAACCTGATCTGATACTTGATAAGCTGATCTGATATCTGAAAAGCTAAAATGAATGAAAAAATTCTAAAAGACTTGGTGACAACAAGAAATATATTAAAGAAAAAGCTTCGTAGTATAAAAACTGGTGAAATAGATACACATCAGCAATTAAGTGATACATTCAAGCCCATAACAGAACCTTTAAAAGAATTTATAAATAGCTCTAAATATATTGATATACCGAATAAAAAAGAAAAGAATGATAAGAAAACTGAATATGAGGACAGTGCCAGTTTTCATCCTCAGAACTCAACAATGAAGTTGGAAGCAAGTACCCCTAAGAAACTAATTGAAGAATCAATGTTTAAACAGTCTAATAGTAAAAGTAACAGCGATTTTGATGAAGATGACTTTTATTCACAACATTCTAATCATGACGAGAGTTATCCTGACTTATCACTATTGCAATCGAGAAATGAACTAGATACTAACTATGGTCCACATAGAGATTATAATAACGAATGGAAATTTGGTTGTAGCAACATCGAGTTAAATCAAGATAAAATACTAGTTGGTGGTCAAATATGGGCTCTCACCCCAGGACTGTTTTCTTTGATGTTTCATAAAACACCAAAAAGCTATGATAAATTCGAGCTTGAAATATATAAAAAAATATTACTTACAACCAATGCACACAGAAGAGATTATAAGTCCGATGGTCAAATCAAGGGGACTAGAGGGTACAAGTACAAACATATTATTGGAAAACTTTTTAAAGAGAAAAATCATAAGACCTCATCGGAATTAACAAACGCTACTTATTTAGGTAAGGGATTGATGCAGGTAAATCCTCATAAATCAAACTATATATACTGGGATGATCCAAACGAGTTGGTAGATCGACTTAGACTACTGCTTGCATCACAATCTGCAGGTCATACTAATCACAACAACGAGATTGTCTCAATTATTGAAGAACTACGTGAAGCTAATATAATAGTATAAACTATATAAACGCATACACATTTTAAATATAAATTATGTCTGTTGATAAATTCGGACATTATCTAAACGACACTAGCAGTGTAATTTCATTGAAAAATGCACCTAAATTGTTGGGGTTATTTTTGGATGCGAACAACAACATTGATGTCCAAAACAAAAGAATCAAAAATGTTGCAAAAGCTTTGGAGGAAAACGATGCTATCAATAAATTGTTCTTGCAAACTCAAATGGAAGAAGTAGAACACAAAATTATAAAAGAATTTAAAGAAGATAACAACAAAATGCACAATACTCTAAAAAATCAAATCGAAATGCAACAACATGAAATAATATTACAGTTGGAAGGGAATAAAAAAATGCAACAAAGCATTTCCAAGATCAGAGCATCCTTCGAAGAAGAAATTGAAAGATTAAATGAGAAAATTTATAGATTTGAAAATTACATGCTTGTGTCAATTGCTGAAAGCGCATCAGATAGATCGCAACACACCCAAAAGACTTCTTAAAACTTAGACATGGATACAAAAAGAAATTTAGTGAACGAGCTCCATAAGCAAGCTCGAAGAATGTTTGGACGTCGTAGAGTTGTTATGAAAGGAATAGACGATCTTTGGCAAGCGGATTTAGTTGAAATGGGGAACTATTCTACATACAATAAAAATTATAGATTTTTGCTAACTGTAATTGATACATTCTCCAAATATGCTTGGGCAGTACCTCTGAGAAGAAAAACAGCCTTTGACACAACGCAGGCAATGGAGACTATTTTTCAGTTGGGGCGTGTGCCATATAACTTACAAACAGATGATGGTAAAGAATTCTTCAACAAACACTTTAATCAATTGATGGGTAAATACAACGTCAATCACTACTCAACCTATAGCATCATGAAAGCATCAATAGTAGAACGATTCAATAGAACATTAAAAGGAATGATGTGGAAAGAGTTTAGTTTTAATGGTTCCTACAACTGGCTTGATATATACAGAGATTTACTTAATGCATACAATAGAAAAGTTCATCGCACCATTAAAATGCCACCGATTAAAGTCAACTCCAAAAATGAAAAACAACTTCTAAATACAGTATACAGTCATTTAAAGATGTACAAAATGTCAAAATTTAATGCAGGAGACCATGTACGTATTAGCAAATATAAACATATTTTTGAGAAAGGCTATACTCCGAATTGGACAACAGAAATTTTCACAATCCAAAGAGTTCAGAATACATATCCTACAACATACATATTAGAAGATTATCTTGGAAATCCTATTAAAGGTGGCTTCTCTACGGAAGAACTGTCAAGAACTAGATTTCCAAATACATATCTAGTTGAAAAGGTGATTCGACTGAAAGGGGGCAAAGCATTAGTTAAATGGTTGGGATTTTCTAATCAACACAATTCCTGGATAAGCAAAGATGAAATACTATAGATTGAAAACGAAATAAATCGTCATCCGGAATGATAACAACGACAATAACATCAATATTTTTAATAACTAATGTTAATTATGTATGAATTTTTATTAGTCGAACTTTGTAATATAAATTGTTAATTTTTTTGGGCTTAAGTTCGAATCTGCATGACTGCAAATGATTTTTTATTATTTTATTAATAAATGAATTTGTTCAAATTCTATTTATTATTTTTTATATTACGATTGGAATATTAAGAATGTTTTCAATAATCATCAAACCAGCAGAACGGATCAGTACTGATTTCGAGGCCGCTACGCCATCTCATCAGCGTTCTTTGTTCAATTTTTCCACTTTTGCAAGTGGTGCTAGTTAGTAGGTATTCCTAACTAACTGATTTTCATTCATACAACAGTATTCCAAATGTAGACTTCTATAACAATATGTTTCATATAGGGGAATATGTAATTGAAATACCAATTGGATCTTATGAATTGAAAGATATAGTTGACTACATAGAAGAGCAATACAAACGACTCAGTCCTGGAGAGCATATTTTTATAGAATCTAACAATAATACGATGCAATTTAAAATAAATAGTTCTAAAGACCCGATATATTTTAATAAAGAAAATACAATTGGGAATCTTTTAGGATTCAATAGTAAAATCCTAACACCGACCGATGATCATTACTCAGATCTTCCAGTTAATATTTTTAAAGTAAATCTCTTGCGAATTGAAAGTAGTATCGCTACTAACACATATATGAACAATTCAAAATCACACACACTTCATGAGTTTCCGATTAATGTACCTGCAGGCTATAAAATAGATGAGATTCCAAGGAATCTCATATATTTACCTGTAAACACCAAAGAGATAAGTTGTCTATCACTGCGCGTGGTTGATCAGAACGGTGATTTAATTAATTTCAGAGGAGAGGAAATTACAATACGAATACATTTAAGACCAACTAAGTAATGATAATATACAATACAAGTATATCACAAAATACGGCAGTCAAGTCTCAGCCACAGATATTACAACCTAAACCACAATTGAAAAGATCTGCTCGTCAAAGGTCACTTACAACAACAAACAAACGTTTTCTCAAGTCTTTGAATTTCAAACTGAAAACAAAATGAGCTCAATAATAAACGTATTGGATAAGCCATTGTCTGATGAATATATAATAAAAAAGGACTATCATACCTACATACCATATCTACAATCGTACAACAATAATGATGAGATTCGAATCTCAATACAAAATCAAGATTTGTACGTGTTACCTAGTGAGAGTTATATATATGTGGAAGGTTTCGTTGTAGATGAAAAAACTGGAAATTTTTCAGAAAATTTTAAATTAAAAAATAACTTTGTTGCACATTTAATTGATGAAATCCGCTACGAGCTTAATGGTATTGAAATCGATCATACAAGGTATTTAGAAACAACAACAACAATAAAAAATTTGGTATCTCTATCACCAACTGAAAGCGTTGTAATGCAAAATGGTGGATGGCATAAAACTGATGATTTGAATTTTAAGAATGGGTATTTTAATTTTTATGTACCACTAAAAATGCTTTTGGGATTTGCTGAAGACTACAACAAAGTTATACTTAATGGAAAGCATGATTTGATACTCTTGCGCAATAAAAATGATGAAGCTCTTGTACACTCGAGCGTTTCTACTGAAAAATCGAAACTTACAATTTCACTCATCTCCTGGAGAATTCCACACGTACAATTATCTGATCAGAGCAAGTTGAATTTTATTAAAATTATTAACAATGATGCTTCTATACCGATGGCATTTCGTAGCTGGGATTGTCATATGAATCCACAATTGAATACAGGAACAAGTCATATTTGGAATGTTAAATTAGCTGCAAGTAAAGAGCGACCACGTTTTGTATTGGTCGCATTTCAACGAGATAACAAATTTGTTCACTGTGACCTCACTAATTTAAAAGTACATTTAAATTCAACCTCTTACCCATATGATGATCTTGACATAAAATTTAAAAATGAACGGTATGCAATTCTATATGATATGTATGTAAGATTCCAACAAAGCTACTATATGAATGAGCCTCAACCATTATTAACTGCCCAGGAGTTTAAAGACGACGCTCCAATTATTGTAGTAGATGTAAGCTATCAGAACGAATCAGTCAATACCGGACCGATTGATATAAAAATTGAATTTGAAACAGCAACAAATATTCCAGCAACGACATCAGCTTACTGCGTTCTTATTCATGACCGCGTAATAGAATACATACCAATAAAAGGTCAAGTCCGGAAGGTCTTATAAATTAAATAACATGGATGGTGATATTGTTTTTGTAGACTTGCAAGGTTTCAAAAATAATTCAAATGACTTCATCGCAAAAGAACTAGCTGTAGTTTTCAGCAACAACGAATGCCCCAATTTCATCATAAAACCTCCTTTTGATTTCGCATGTTTATCGGTCAAAAAACAGAGAGAAGCAGTTTGGTTAACAAAAAACTATCATCATATTAACTGGAATGATGGATCAGTCTCATTTCAAAGCGTTTGCAAGTTTTTAAAATCTAATATAAGAAATTCACAAATATATGTTAAGGGGGGAGAGAAGAAAATATGGCTAGAAAAAATGATTCATCAAACAGTTTATAACATTGAAGACATTGGCTGCATTAATTTTAAACAAATGGAAACTAAGCATTCAACATATCTCTATTGTAGCTATCACGACTATGGTGTTTGTGCCTTAAGGAATGCAATTTTACTTAAAAATGAAAATGTTAACAAACTTTTAAATAAATGCTTATAAAAATTAAAATAAATGTCTTTTATTTCAAATAAAAACCTACATACATATTTATTTCAGAGAACACACAAACAAACACAATGGTTCATTCATTCAAATGGTCAAGGGAATATTTGGGCACAACGAATAAACGCTTATTATTTGTTTGTATGTATATGCGTACATAAATATCTACAAATTTATTTCATTTCATACTGACCCACTTGCGCTAAATCCAGGGAAGCAAAAAAGCGGACTGTCATACAGACTCACCAATCGTTACACACACAGCCACAGGCAGACATTCCAATCGCCACTCAGAACACAAAAACACACACACTTAAACATAGCATAAATATTCATATTCTACAAAATACAGAAATCGCACCACCATCCAGATCCCCAAATAAAATCCATCGATGATCGTCATGTATAAAATAAACAAAATATCAGATTCAATATTTATGCAATAGTAATTTTTTTTCACAACGTCTTCAAGATCAGAATAATCAAATTATTCCCCCACACTCAAGCATTGCACACAAAAAAGAAATAACTGATTTGCTGGACAAAATATCTTAAGTAAACACACACCAAAATTAAAAATATCTTAAGTAAACACACACCAAAATTAAAAACAAGCTAAAAAATAAAAGAAGAAATCTCACTCCAGCAAGAAGAAACGAACCACAAACATTAGGGCCATCCATTTATACAACACTTTTGAGATATTGTACTTCCTAAAAAATGTTGTGTCAGATACTAAAAATTTCTTATTTTCTATTAGGCCATAGCACCCATGTAGAGACTGAATTCCTACGCTCACATATGGACAGACAGAAATTCCCACGCTCACATACCGACGGACATGTACTCCCAAGGTCACATATGGACAGACACAAACTCCCAAGCTCTCATATGGACAGACAAAAATTCCCACGGTCTCACGCTCACTTATACAAACTCATTTTGGTTACTACAGCACCCCTCCACCAAACTACCCTCACATATGGACGGACAGAAATTCCCACGGTCTCATACGGACAGACAAAAACTCCCAAGGTCTCATATGGACAGACAAAAATTCCCACGCCTACCCCAACATTATAAAAAATAAAAAAAATTAAACAACAACAATGTGAACATCCCTATTTAACCGTGGGAAAATACACACACACACACATTAAAGTATCAAATTACAAAAAAAACCCATTAACACAAATTTGGCAATTAAAATTTCAAAATTTTAAAATTTAATTGCCAAATTTGACAATTTTAATTGTTCTCGCACATACAGTTTCTAACTACTGACTAAAGATTTGGAACACTCATTCCAAGCATGCAAAAACAGTTTAGCCAATGGGACGATGCTAAATTTTTTTGACCCAGAGGCACCGTTGTCGTTAGGTACAGATGCATCGGATTCAGCAGTTGGTGCACACTTGGATCAATTCGTCGAACATCGATGGGAACCAATTGCGTTTTTCTCCTCAAAGCTGAAACCATCACAGAGGAACTATAGTACCTATGATAGAGAGCTATTAGCAATCTACTTGTCTATTAAACACTTCAAACATCTTTTGGATGGCCGCAGTTTTGTTGTATTAACTGATCACAAACCGTTGACGTTTGCTTTGCAGCAGAGATTAGATAAAGCATCGCCCCGTCAGATACGTCACTTGAACTTCATATGTCAGTATACAAACGATATTCGACACGTCAGTGGTGCAAGGAACACGGTAGCTGATGCTCTATCCAGGATAAACGAGATTAGCATGCCTGAATTAGTAAATCTGGAAGAAATTTTACAACATCAGGAATCTGATACGCAGCTGAAACAAATATTAGAAAATAATAATACATTATTACGTCTGCAAAAGGTCAAACTGGACCCCAATATTGAAATTTATTTATTCTGCGGTATGCCCTTACATTCCACAACATCTGAGGAAAAAAGTTTTCAATTTGATTCATTCCATGTCACATCCTGGCAAAAAGGCCACATTGAGGCAAATACGACAAAGATTCGTCTGGCCATCAATGATGTAAGTATATGGGTACGAGAATGTTTGGACTGCCAACGATCAAGGATTAACAGACATACACATTTAACACCTAAACACTTCAAAGAAGTTGACCAGCGTTTCGACCATGTACATATGGATTTAATAGTTATGCCAGATTATATGGGATATCGCTATTGTTTGACAATGATTGACAGGTTTTCACGCTGGCCGGAAATTGTTCCTCTAAAAGATATGTTGGCAGAAACAGTCGCTAAGAATTTTTATAGTTCCTGGATTTCGAGATTTGGTTCACCGAAGACTATTACCACCGACCAGGGAACACAATTCGAGTCTGCATTATTCTTATCTCTTTCCCGTTTAATTGGAGCTCAACGTATACGAACTACGCCATACCATCCGTCATCAAATGGAATGATTGAGCGATGGCATCGTTCATTAAAGGCAGCATTAATGTGCAACAAATCAACATCATGGCTAGAGATTTTGCCGACCGTATTACTTGGACTGCGAACCTGTTATAAGCAGGACTTACAAACTTCTCCTGCAGAAATACTGTATGGTACTACAATTCGTATTCCAGGTGAATAGTTTACGGATCATAGCGATGCAACGGATCCAATTTCATTTTTAGATAAATTTCGACAATATATGCGGAAAATTCACCCTACACCAGTTAATCATCACATAAGCAATACAAAAATTTTTGTGCATAAAGACTTAACGTCTTGTTCTCATGTTTTCGTCAGATCAGACCATATCAGGAAGCCATTGGAGCCTCCGTATACAGGGCCTTATGAAGTTTTAGAACGAGTATCGGATAGAGTATATTCAGTAAAAATTAAGGACAAGCCACACAATATATCTTTTGAACGACTGAAACCTGCATTCATGACAAAAGATCCGGATGCAGTGCCTGTTGCTGTGAGAACGTACAGCAGAAATGAACCAATTGTACAACTAAGACCCGCTTTGGTCTCAAGAAGTCTTACTTCTGCACCAGTACCTTTAGGAATATTCAGCAGAAAGAAAAACGTATCTTTTGCCCAGGATTCATCTCACACCCCTGAAACCATTTTGGGAGGGGAGTAGCTGTGGCAACATTCTACATAGTACCTAGAAATGCAACACAACATTGTTTTGTTTTATCTCATAGATATAAGTTTTTGACATCTGTTTAAAATAAACGTGCAATTCAATTCGTACTGAAATCTGTAAGAAGCAACACGCTCAAATATAAGATTCGACGAAAAGTACTTCAACAGCGTTTTATTATAGAAAATACCTATAAATTCATAATTCATTGGCAGCCGTGGAGAGAGTGTTTATAATTTGCGAAGAAATTTGATAAAATTATTGGTGTTTAATGTTTGCAGAGTGAACTAAATTGTAAAATAATTGTGTCACAATTGTAAAATCAGCAATCACAAACAACTAAAGGTTTTCAACGGCGACTTTTTATTCACAAATACAAATGCATGTGCTTATTTGACAGTCCATCTCATAAGATTGTTGTTATAGGATTTCTTATAACAACGCTCTCATAAAAAATCTTATAAGATTGAGATAGCACTAATTTGAAGTCTACACGTAACACAATTCGCTCTGCGATTGAATTTGACGTTCTCATTTTACATATTATGGTACGTGTAGACCCTATGTAAGAGGGATCACTTTTCAACTTCATGTGCATACATAAATACTAAGGGTCTGTAACGAATAACATTTCGGATAAGTCAAGACATTCGAACAAAACGCGAGTAATGAAGAGAAGAGAAGATTTGATGGACGAATACCAACGTGTATGTAGCCAACTTCGTAATTGTTCAGTAAGTACGGAACATACAAAAATGAGAACATAAGAAAAATAAGTTCCTAAAATTTTATGTTCCTACTCGTTGTACTTCAAATACTTTTAACAGCAGTGTTAAGTTTCATAATGATGTTATTATTTTCTAGAAGTTTTAATTTTGGTAGTCTTTTAACAGAGAATAGAAAAGTGATCAATAATTTTATACTTTTGCAATACTTACGCTATTAATATATTTTTTTTCTTAAATCTAAGACGATTTTTTTCAAACTTGATAAATCCACTTTTTGTGTTTTCGCACAATTTGATAAAATATTTTTATTTAGGTAATTCCACTTATATTTGATATGCACTTTTATAGCAGTATTTGTAACGTGCCGTTACAAATACCCTCACCCAATACCACTAGTAAAGTATACTGTTTAGTGTATTTGTAGAATGTAATAGTAATGAAACCCATTACTTAATAATACTGCACGCACAAGAAAAAATACACTTAGCTAATAGCACAACCAGCGCAAAACAAGTAAAGCGGCATGGCCACACATCAAACTGACGCTTCAAACTATGCTTTTCTTTGATAGTGTTAGTGAAAAAAACTCACACGTATGGTTTGATGTGAGTTTGAAGAATATCAAAACAATTTAGATTTTCACTCTCAAACTGAATTTTACCAACACATACACAAGTTTGAAGCACCAGTTTGATGTGTGGCCATGCCGCTTAACACAAGAAAACACATGCACGCACATACATACATATCAACAACCAAGCAAATAACATTGCTAACCAGCACAAAACAAGTAACACAAGAAAACACATGCGCGCTCATACATACATAACAACAAACAAGCAAATGTAGGTAAACAAAACATAACATTGCTAATAATTCTCAGTGTCTTCATATGATAACAAGGATAAGTAGACAAGGTTTACACACAATCGAGGAGCAATTAACGATATCGTACGAACGATAATTACAAGAAGAATATTCTTGAATTGTCGTCCGAGAGCTTTACCGATTCTTGTTCCAGTACTAATATGTAACCAAATTAATTCGTAGTTTTGCCGATTACAAGCCTCCGAATACTCTTGTAGTCGTACTAATCCGTAGCCGAGCTCAAGCCTCCGAATACTCTTGAGTTCGTAGTTTTGCCGATTACAAGCCTCCGAATACTCTTGTAGTCACACTAATCCGTAGCCGAGCTCAAGCCTCCGAATACTCTTGAGTTCTTGCCTTCACTAACTAATAACCCGAACGATTACCGACACCGTCCGAGCCGAAGACGAATGCTATCCGAATAAGCACCAGAGCCCAACAGACCGTAGCCGATCCGTACCGAATATTACTGAGTTCGTGACTTCACCAATTACTAAGCCGAACGATTACCGATACCGTCCGAGCCGTGGACGAATATTATCCGAATAAGCACCAGAGCCCGAAAAACCGTAGTCGATCCGTACCGAATACTACTGAGTTCGTGCCTTCGCCAATTCCTAAACCGAACAATTACCGACACCGAGCCCGAACCGAGGACGAATATTATCCTAATAAGCACCAGAGCAGTGTTGCGAAGACACCACGGCAGCACCGATAATTTCATTCTAACCCAATAGCTTTAAGATAATCTAAGTCAGGGCTCCTCAATGGGAGAAAATATTTAAGTATAATGTATTTGTGAACTTTTCATGTGTTAGTGACTGTTTTTTTAAGCAAGAGCGTACAAATAATGTTGCCAGACGACGTCATTTTTACGACTTTTTATGCCAAAAATAAAATGACATGAAATATTTAAATAAAGTTTTCATTAATATGTATTTCTTACATTTAATTAATACAGGCGAACTTCCTTATAGTGAATAAATTATACACTCCACGCAATATTTGTAAGGCTAAAATTATTTTAAATTTTATTTAAATTTTAAATGTACATAATGTTGGAATATTTTGACTTATATATTGCCATTTTATCTGACATAAAAATATTATGTTCCGTTATTTCTGTTTAAAAATAACGTGATTTAAATATTAAATTTGAACGAAATATTTAAAAGACCAAGTCTAGGAAATTATAATAGAGGAGTAAAAAAATCTAAATATGTATGTGGAATCAAAACATTTTGCTTCTTACTTTTAATTAAGAGAAAAAACATATTTTATAAAAAAAGACTTACAAATCAAAAAATTTGCTTTCATCTATTAAAATGTTTGTAATTTTGAAAAAATTCTATATAAGGACGCTACTAGACGTTGAAACTCGTACTTCTAGCAATATAATTCGTAAAATATTAGTAATAGGTGATAGCTACATTAAAGCTAATTAAAAAATCTAAATAATAATAATCGGCAATGTAACTTCTGAGATATAGAGCCTCGGAAAAAAGTGCCTTATGTACCCTCTTCTCCCCATAAAACTTTTTGCAATAAAAAAATTTATAGGAACAAAAATATTAAACAGAAGTAATTTCTTATTTTACGTATACTTCAAATTGAAGTTACTCATTGTTTTTAAATATTTTTGTCAAAATAACACCGTTTTATATGAAAAATTGAAAGCATTTTTTAATTCTGTAGAAATGTTTAGGTATTTTTCATAAAACTACCGTAATAATTTCACATTAACGATTTGAAAAAGTAATATGAAGATTTTGATGTTTTTTCTCCAAAATTTGGCGATATTGCATCTATTTTGTCTGGAAACTATGTGAACAAGAAAGAACATTTAAAGGTGTTGCCGTTGATCACAAAATCAAATTGATAATAATATAAGAAGGCAAAATTAGTTTTCACTTTTATAAATGTGTGAAATTGATTTTTGTTTCTATAGCCTATATTCTATTCACAATTTCGACCGAAATGCTGTCAAAGCCCATATAAAAAGTATTTAGTCGAAATAAGCGTGGAAAAATTTGGAAAACTAGTTTACTATGAAAAACACGTGAAATTTTTCTGAGCACAATTTTGCTAAATATTTTTCGAAAATTTAAACAGAGTACTAGCCTTAAGGAAAACAAGAAATTTATAATTTTTATTTGTCAATTTTTTCAAATGAAATAATTAATGTTGCTAAACATTTTTCGAAAATTCAAACAGAGTACCGGCCTTATCGTTATGAGCCCTTGTATGTAGTATAATTTTTTGGCCTCCTAAGCGCACACAAAAATTTAATTTAAATGACTGTTAAAGTTCGACGAGGCAAGTCGCATGTTTTTTATGAAAAAAAATTTACTGCAAAATTAAACAAAATTTGTATTTTAAAAGGCTTATATTAAAATATTCTATTATAGCCAATACTATCTTCCAATGGAGATATAAAATATTATAAAACTTTTTTTGTATCATACAAAATTACTAAAAATCATAATATATATAAATTCATCCATCCAAGAATACAAAAAATCGAACGATGGCAACGCGGGTTGAAAATTTAGTCATGCATTTGTTGTTGTCTATGAATAAAATTTTTATTTTCTCTTCTCTCATCGATGTGAATTTCGTTACTGTTCGTGTTGCGTATGTGAATACGTGTAAAAAATCCGATTGGCACTCGTATCTGGAGTGAAATGGCTGAGGTGCCCTGGTCTAAGTAGTTAAGTTTCGTTTCAATAAACATTTTGTTCCCGAATATATACATCACCTAAAATATTCGTGTTTTTATTGTCAAAGGAAGTAGACCTTTGATACGAACCTGGAGCTACTGAGTCATACCTCAGCTGGAAAAGTAAACTACGTTACAATGGCGCCCGAGCAGGGCTTGATTCAAAAGCCGAAACTAGTGGTAAAACCTTAACTACAGTCACCAACGGATTTGAATCAAGTCAGGAACAAAGAAACGAAACTTTACTACACACTGATTTACTTAGCTGGGTTCATCTTCTTCAGGAAGATAAATTAATAAAAAGCAAAGCAACAACCTACAAGCGTGAGACACAATGCTGGCGTTGCAAACAACCTGGTCATCATAGGCGGAACTGTACTAATACTCCTCTATTATTCTGTTCGCACTGTGGCCAGAACAACATTATGTCACGAAATTGCCGATGTACGCCACCCGAAATCCGACCGATAACCTTGTCAGTAAAAATATCTCCAATTTGCTAGATGCCAATATTCCGACTCAGTCCAGTCAACCACCGTCGTTAGCACCCTTATCATCCCAGAAATCAACACCAACGATACACATCACAGCCAATACCGAAGACCGCATGCAATCCACCAACCCACAAGAGGCTAAAACGCAGCTCGAAGTAGATGAGAAAAATGACGTCCGCAGCGTAAGCATTCCAGACATCAGCGAAGCCGAGCCAGTAGTTAGGAACTGTATGTGCGAGAACAATTAAAATTGTCAAATTTGGCAATTAAATTTTAAAATTTTGAAATTTTAATTGCCAAATTTGTGTTAATGGGTTTTTTTTTTTGTAATTTGATACTTTAATGTGTGTGTGTGTGTATTTTCCCACGGTTAAATAGGGATGTTCACATTGTTGTTGTTTAATTTTTTTTATTTTTTATAATATTGGGGTAGGCGTGGGAATTTTTGTCTGTCCATATGAGACCTTGGGAGTTTTTGTCTGTCCGTATGAGACCGTGGGAATTTCTGTCCGTCCATATGTGAGGGTAGTTTGGTGGAGGGGTGCTGTAGTAACCAAAATGAGTTTGTATAAGTGAGCGTGAGACCGTGGGAATTTTTGTCTGTCCATATGAGAGCTTGGGAGTTTGTGTCTGTCCATATGTGACCTTGGGAATACATGTCCGTCGGTATGTGAGCGTGGGAATTTCTGTCTGTCCATATGTGAGCGTAGGAATTCAGTCTCTACATGGGTGCTATGGCCTAATAGAAAATAAGAAATTTTTAGTATCTGACACAACATTTTTTAGGAAGTACAATATCTCAAAAGTGTTGTATAAATGGATGGCCCTAATGTTTGTGGTTCGTTTCTTCTTGCTGGAGTGAGATTTCTTCTTTTATTTTTTAGCTTGTTTTTAATTTTGGTGTGTGTTTACTTAAGATATTTTTAATTTTGGTGTGTGTTTACTTAAGATATTTTGTCCAGCAAATCAGTTATTTCTTTTTTGTGTGCAATGCTTGAGTGTGGGGGAATAATTTGATTATTCTGATCTTGAAGACGTTGTGAAAAAAAATTACTATTGCATAAATATTGAATCTGATATTTTGTTTATTTTATACATGACGATCATCGATGGATTTTATTTGGGGATCTGGATGGTGGTGCGATTTCTGTATTTTGTAGAATATGAATATTTATGCTATGTTTAAGTGTGTGTGTGTTTTTGTGTTCTGAGTGGCGATTGGAATGTCTGCCTGTCAGACAGGCTGTGTGTGTAACGATTGGTGAGTCTGTATGACAGTCCGCTTTTTTGCTTCCCTGGATTTAGCGCAAGTGGGTCAGTATGAAATGAAATAAATTTGTAGATATTTATGTACGCATATACATACAAACAAATAATAAGCGTTTATTCGTTGTGCCCAAATATTCCCTTGACCATTTGAATGAATGAACCATTGTGTTTGTTTGTGTGTTCTCTGAAATATATATGTATGTAGGTTTTTATTTGAAATAAAAGACATTTATTTTAATTTTTATAAGCATTGATATAAATATCAATTTAGATCTGACTCCACTGCGTCCGCTGCCTCTACCAACAATTGATTATCTTCATATAACGCGAGAAACATAGGTATATCTATATTTGGGAGAGTTTGCACGTCCAATATTTCTATTTGAGGTTTGATTGCTACCTCTCTTGGACCATCAACTGTTGTGGTTGGCTGCGAAGACACCGCTAAAAGGAGATCCTCATCGCCTGTTAGGATCTCTTCATATGCTGCATTTTCTGGGGCTGCGTCAGACGTTGGCTGCGAAGACACCGCTAAAAGGAGATCCTCATCGTCTGTTAGCATCTCTTCATATGCTGCATTTTCTGGGACTGCGTCAGATGTTGGCTGCGATGACAGCTCTAGGAAAAGATCCTCATCTCCTTCAAGATATCTATGGAATTCTTCCTGTCTGGCTCTTCTCAGATATTCCTTCAAGTGATGCCGCTGAAGTCTGCGATACAATGGAGTGTACCAGAAGGGCTTCATTTTACAAATAAAAGCTCAACTTAAAATTTTAATAATTCTGCTTTTGAAAATTTGTTTAGCTACAAAACTTTTGTAGTTTGTCATTTACATAAATATTGTCCACGTAGCAGTTTCTTTTACTACAAAATTTTGAAACGTCTCTACATGCATAAGCATGTCTACGTATTCTGTGCATATCACTTATCAAAATGTTTGTTTACATAAATATTGTCTACGTAGCAGTTTCATTCCCTTAAACATTTTGGAACGTCTCTACATGCATAAGCATGTCTACGTATTCTGTGCATATCACTTATCAAAATGTTTGTTTACATAAATATTGTCTACGTAGCAGTTTCATTCCCTTAAACATTTTGGAACGTCTCTACATGCATAAGCATGTCTACGTATTCTGTGCATATCACTTATCAAAATGTTTGTTTACATAAATATTGTCCACGTAGCAGTTTCTTTTGCTACATAATTTTGGAACGTCTCTACATGCATAAGCATGCCTATGTATTCTGTGCATATCACTTATCAAAATGTTTGTTTACATAAATATTGTCCACGTAGCAGTTTCTTTTGCTACATAATTTTGGAACGTCTCTACATGCATAAGCATGTCTACATATTCTGTGCATATCACTTATCAAAATGTTTGTTTACATAAATATTGTCTACATAGCAGTTTCATTCCCTTAAACATTTTGTATCGTAGCGGCATGCATAAGCATGTCCCTGTACTCTGTGCATATCACTTATCAAAATGTTTGTTTACATAAATATTGTCTACGTAGCAGTTTCATTCCCTTAAACATTCTGTATCGTAGCGGCATGCATAAGCATGTCCCTGTACTCTGTATATATCACATTCCGTTCAAAACTTTGTAACGTATCTGCATGCACAAGCATGTCTCTGTACTCTGTACATATCACTTATCAAAATGTTTGTTTACATAAATATTGTCTACGTAGCAGTTTCATTCCCTTAAACATTTTGTATCGGCATGCATAAGCTGTATCTCATATACCCGCTGTACTTCTAAAACTACTTTTTTAAAATTTTGCAACCAACGATTTTTGTAGCTACAAGTTACTAACTACGCAAATACTGAAAACTACTTTTTGAAATGTAGCATACTAGACCATACTAAAGATTTTCACGAATTAATGTAAATCAAATTTTTTAAGATTCAAGTCAGTACATTTTTGTATATAAAACCAATAAGTCGTGAATATTTCAAAACTCCTTGTGTTTTAAAAAATAGAACTTTTTTTATATTACAAACTAAAAACAGTATATAAGTGCATTTATAAGTTGTTTCAACATATATATTAAGGTTTTTTCAATAAATAAATATTAAAAACAATTTAAAAAAATATGAGTTCTTCAGTTTTCCGTTGTAATATCTGTAATAAGCAATTCAGATACCAAAAGTGCTATTTAAATCATTGCAAAAGTCATGTTCAACCCCAAGATGTGCAGCAGTCCGTACAACCCCAAGATGTATATCATTCCATACAACCCTATAACCCAATGGTCTACTGCAGTATCCCGTGCAGTATCAGTATAAAGTGCAGAATCAGTATCCCGTGCAGGATCAGTATCCAGTGCAGAATCAGTATCCAGTGCAGTATCAGTATCCAGTGCAGAATCAGTATCCAGTGCAGTATCAGTATCCAGTGCAGGCTCCAGCGTATCCTTTGTATCCGTATCCAGTGTCAACCAACCAATTCACAGCACCTATGGAAATTCCATATCCCATTGAATATAGTGTACAGTTGCAGCAAAATAATAGACCCAATAATAATTACCCAAGCTATTTGCCCGTAGAGAATTCTCCTCAAGACATGGATATAAGTCAAGTTATTCCACATGATCAAGCAAATACTCAAAATGATGAAGTAGAAATGGATATCTCAAATTCTGCGGATGATCTACTCTCTCAAGCTCCAAATGAACGCAAATATTATATAATAAATAGTGCTTTTAAAAATAATATTACAACATTTGGAGTTCTAATAAATAAGGATTGTATTCTATTTGAAGATGTTATTGTGGATAATAAAACTATAATCAAAGAAAGACTTGAAAATAGTCTTGCCGTGCACAACATCATTAAATTTAATATTACTCTAATTGGAGAGTATATTAAAATTGTAAGCGATGAAATGGAATTGTGTACTATTTCTCACCGGGCAAAGATGGATCTTCTGTGCATTGGAGATGATGTTGAGGAACTTATGGCAAAGCAATTTCAAGAAATCCACAACAAAATGTCTGAATTCCAAGAACGGGATTCAGGATGGACTTTAATAAGAATTGTTTGCCTCGAAATCGCCATAAATAAGTCATCTTTGGTGAGAGGATCGAACTGGATAAGTACGCCGGATAAATTAAAAAGTAGAGCTGCCTGCATAAATGTTGAAAACAAGGACATTTACTGCTTTAAATGGGCTATAATATCTGCACTGGATACCTCTGTTATTAAAACACCACAACGTTGCAGCTCATACAACACTGCAGACATCAGCGCTGACATCATATACATGCAAAACGGAAATGAGCTTGATTTTAAGAATTTAAAGTTTCCGTTGGCATTAAAGAGTATTAGGATATTTGAAGAAAGTAATCCTAATATCAGCGTCAATGTATTCGGATACAACGATGAAAGGAATGAAATTGTTGGACCATTCTATAACACCAAGAATGAAAAATCTCAACATATAAATTTGTTATTATTAGAAAATGCTGGAGGATATCAGCATTATATTCTTATAACAAATATATCAAAGTAAGTAAAGAAATATACATTTATTTACGTAAATATATTAATATGTATTCTTATAACTTTTTTCTTTCCATAGACTTTTAAAATCCCAGACTACCAAGCACTGCAGAAATCTTCTGTTTTGTAACAGCTGCCTCCAATATACCCACAATGAGAGGACGTTAGAACAATATAAAGAAGAATGTGGGAAAATTGTTGCGGAGCTACCGTCTGAGGAAAAAGCGGTGTTGCAGTTTAAAGACCAGCAACGACAAATGGATGTACCATTTGTTGTGTATGCAGACTTTGAATGCATACTGCAGGAGGTTAGTATTAGAGTAAGTGATAAAAGTAATTATATTAAAAAGCACATACCATGTGCTTATAGTTATTATATTAAATGTAAGCATAATGATAGTTTAGATAAATTTAAATTATATACGGGTAGGGATGCAGCAGAAAAGTTTGTAGAAAATTTGATTGAAGATTGTGAAGATATTTATAATGAATATTTAGCAAACAAAAGGAAAATGGATGCTTTATCTCCTTTCGAAATTTTTAATTTACAAAATGCAATAAATTGTCATATTTGTCACAAACATCTAGGCAATGATAGAGTGGGAGATCACTGTCACATAAGTGGTAAAATTAGAGGCGCAGCTCATAAGATTTCCAATTTAAAATTTCAAGTTCCTAAATTTATACCAGTTTATTTCCACAATTATTCTTCCTATGACTCGCACCTTTTTGTTAAAGAGTTGGGTAAAAAATCCGACAATATAAAAGTCCTTCCGCTCAACAAAGAATTATATATATCACTGTCTACATTTTCAAAAATGACCGACAACTACAACCTTGAAATTAGATTTTTAGATACAATTCGTTTTATGTCAGATAGTTTAGAATCTTTAGCCAATAATCTTTCAGAGCAAGACTTTAACATTATTAAAAAACATTTCAAAACCAAAACAGAGTTTGATCTTGTGAGAAAAAAAGGCGTTTTTCCCTATGATTTTCTAGAATCTTTTGAAAAATTGAATGTTGGTGAACTTCCAGCAAGGGAAGATTTCTTCAACCAGCTCAATAATAAGGAGTGCTCGATTGAAGACTATGATCATGCAAAAGAAGTTTGGAATGCTTTCAGCTGCAAAACCTTGCAAGATTACATGGAAGTATATTTAAAAACGGATGTGCTCTTACTTGCAGATATATTTGAAAGTTTTAGAAAGGTTTGCAAGAACATCTACCACTTAGATCCATGTCAGTATTACACTGCACCAGGACTATCGTGGGATGCTATGTTGAAGCATACAAATATAGAATTAGAGCTTTTGACGGATATAGATATGTACAATTTCTTCAAGAAAGGAATACGTGGTGGGCTTGTACAATGTAGTAATCGTTATTCAAAAGCTAACAATAAATATTTAGCTGATTTTGATAGAGAGAAGCCCTCAGAATTTATTGTGTACTTAGACGCAAATAACCTTTACGGTTGGGCAATGTCTGAGTATCTACCTTATGGTGGATTCAAATGGATGTCAACTGAAGAGCTAAATCTAGATCCGACAACCATAGAGGATAGTTCAAGCGATGGATATGTCTATGAAGTTACTTTAGACTATCCTTCTCATTTGCACGACTCTCACAATGACCTTCCTTTCTGTCCAGAAAATAAAAAAATTTTGCAAACAAAGCACATTAAATTACTAGCAGATTTTTCTACAAAACAAACATATGTCATACATTATAGAGTTCTTAAACAATGTTTGCAGTATGGTCTAGTTCTAAAGAAAGTACATCGAATTCTCACCTATAAGCAATCAACCTGGTTGAAAAGTTATATAGACTTGAATACCAAACATAGGGCTACTGCAAAAAATGTTTTTGAAAAAAATTTCTTTAAATTGTTAAATAATGCAGTATATGGTAAAACTATGGAGAATGTGGAAAAGAGAAAAGATGTACGAATAGTTACTAACTGGAATAGGACAAAGTGTAATCATTTAGGAGCTCAAGATTGGATATCTAAACATAATTTTCATAGTTTGTCAATATTTTCTGAGGAAATGGTAGCGATTGAAATGAAAAGAGTGAAAACCTATTACAATAAACCCATATGTTTAGGATTTTGTGTATTAGAGCTTTCCAAATGGAAAATGTATGATTTCCATTATGGGTACATGCATCCCAAATTCAAGACAAACCTATCATTAAACTATATGGACACAGACTCTTTCATTTACACAGTACAAACTGAAGATTTCTATGCTGACATAAAAACTGACGTCGACCATAAGTTTGATACTTCAGATTACCCAAAAGACAATGTATATGGATTTCCTCTGGTAAACAAAAAGGTGTTGGGTATGATGAGGGATGAGAATTGTGGAAAGGTAATGAAGGAATTTGTAGGATTGCGATCAAAAATGTACTCTTTTAGTGTGCAATATCAAAGTGATATTAAAAAATCGAAAGGAGTAAAGAACTGCATTCTTAATAATTATAGTATAGCTTCATATAGAAATTGCTTATTCAATAAGTCGACTGTGTATGATGATATGCTAACATTTAAATCAAAAATTCATCAAATTTACTCAAATCAAATAAATAAAGTAGTATTAAATTATACAGATGATAAAAGAAAAATAAGAAGTGATGATAAAAGTACGTATGCATGGTATCATTTTCGAATCGAAGAAACCAATCCCGATTACGAACTTGATATGCTATTGTGGGAAATTTCAAGATTAGAAAAGGAAGAAGCAATGGAATAACTGCAACTAATTTTTTAGGTAATAATTTCTATGTGTAAGTAGTTAAATCTAGTAATAAAAGAAAACATGTTTTATTTTTAAGTTAAATATTGTTTTATTGTTAAGAGAGAGTGAGAAAAAACCAGAATTTTACAAATATATTATATATTAAAAAACATTAAAGATTTTGTTTTATTCTGATTATTTACTTTTAATGAAATAATGCATAATATGAATTAATTAAATGGCTAATTGCCATTTTTCTTAAATAATATACCGAACACCGGCAGGTGTCTGGTCCCTCCACACAATCCGGATGGCTCCAAGGACAGGATTTGAAATGGCCATCGTCCTTGTCTTCATCTTCCATTATACCCCTTTCTTCGTTTTGATCCAACATGTCTAGGAAATGTTTCATCATATCCCGGTGTTCATGTAGTTGACATCCTTCAAAGTTGATTAGGAATTGCACAATCTTGTCTCTTATTTGACTCATGTTTTTTATTTTAAATTTAATCTTTTTATAAGCAAAATTTACTTGCGTTCCGTTTTACTGTTACTTTGCAACTATAATTGATCATTTCAAGGAACCAGTACGAAGGTGCATGTTATGAAATTTAAAAAACGAAGCCTGATCGTTTTTAATCCGAAAAATAATTTAAAATTTTGTGTGAACGACTCAAAAAAATGTATACATATTTGTATCATCTCTCTATCTTTTTTCAACTACTTAGTTTTAAATACTTATATAGATTAATATCGACTACAAAGAAAAGGAGAGCGAAACCTGATCTTAGATAGCGAGATGCACGAGTTTTTGATACCAAACTCCCAGTACCCTGTTTGGCAGTAAAAATAAAAAAAAAATGTTATGTATATTTTGTAACTAATACAATAAAACAACGAAAGAATTTTTTAAAATATACAAATATATGCTTGTGTTTTATTTCAACTCTTTAGTTGCTTCATAAAGAAATTTTAAACATAAATGACCACAATTAAATGTATTAAAGTTTTGATATTGATTGTAGTTGTATTCAATATTTCTACCTAGATATTTTATTAATTCTAAAGGAGGTTGTAAATTTCCAAAGCTGTCGAAATATTGTTTTTCATCCTTGTTTCTATAGTATGCTACCCAATGAGTACCTGGTCCTGCTGATAAATCTAAATTAATTATTCCACATTCTACTGTCCTTGGCCGTTCTGGTAGAGAATCCAACATATAAACTCCTCTAAAGTGTGGAATATTTCTTGAAAATTTTCTTAGATCAAATTCTGATAATGGTCTGTTGGGTAGCATTTCTAATAGTTTTTTGAATGATCTTTACAAACAAGTCCATAACCCTTTTTATATGGTTTAAGGTACAGTCCTTCTCCCACAGCAATAGACTCCATTGCCTTATTGTGTCTGGTGGCCTCCTCAAGTTGTTTTTTTGCGTCCTTTGTTGCATTTACAGCCTTAGCTATAGCGGCACCTCCAGTTGTTAGACTACCAAGTGCACCTAGAGCAGTTAGAATTGGAATTAGCGGTAAAAATCCACCAATTTTTGGAACATTGATTATGCGTGGTATTACAACGCGTGCCTTTTTCCCCTTAAGTGATCTGTTGATAACTTTACGAGCGATTTTAATGGCCGAGTTAATGTCTTGTGGTTTTTCTTCCCGTAATGTTTTTGTTGCTGCTCTAATTGAACTATTGAACAGCTTTTTATCATCTAAATGAGTTCGTAACGATAGTCTTTGCCTATTTCTGCTCTTCTTCTCCATACCCATACCAAATTTAGTTTTTGCTTTCATTGCATTGGTCACCATATATGCAAATGTTTTTTCTGCAAGACTGCTATTGTTTGAAAGAACTCTTTCCCAAGCTTTATTTTCAAGAATTTTATCAGCTTGGTGTCTACTGTTTAATTCTTTGTTTTTGGAGTAAGCTATATCGTGATTTTTGCAAGCAGCATCCAATAAATTAATTCCTTTATCTCCTCTATCTAAACGCTTTTGTAATCTTGTGCCAGGTCCACAGTACTGATATCCAGGAAGATGTAATTCAAAAGGTAGAAAATTTATTGTTTTATTTAGTAAACCTTCTCCAACGATAGGTTTCTTATGACTGAATGTTTTTTTATAAAACGTAACCATATTATTTTATTCTAGAATAAAAGATATTGTTTTGTGAATTTTACAAGTAGTTATTGAAATGCGCTTAGTAAAACAACACAATAATATTTTAGTTCGTAATGTGGATGTATTTTCAAATGACAGTACAAAAATAAGACATAGTTCCTTGCTACCAAATTCTATACGAGCATTAATAGTTGGTCCCTCCAATTGTGGAAAAACTAATGTAATGATCAGTTTGCTAGAAAGTCCTAATGGTCTCAAGTTTGAAAATATCTATTTGTACTCAAAATCTCTGTATCAACCTAAATATGAATACCTAAAGAATTTAATTTCGTCAATTAAAGGAATGGGATACTACACATTCGCAGACAATGAGTCCGTTGTTCCTCCTAGCGAAGCTAAAAGCAATTCAATTATGATTTTCGATGATGTTGCATGTGAAAACCAAAACAATATACGTGCATATTTTTGTATGGGGCGTCATAAAAATGTGGATTCATTTTACTTGTGTCAAACCTACACAAGAATTCCAAAACATTTAATAAGAGATAATGCCAATTTAATTATAATGTTTAAACCAGATGCGAAAAATATGAGACATGTATACGATGATCATGTTGCCAGCGACATGAAATTTGAAAAGTTTCAGTATATATGTCAAGAATGTTGGAAGGATAAATATGGATTTTTGATGATAAGTAAAGATAATGAACTAAACAATGGTCGCTATAGAAAATCATTTGATTACTTCATCGTAATATAAATTACTGTTCATCAAGGGTATCGCTTAGTACATAATCTGGCTTTAAACTTTATACATGTGATTGTTATAACTGGTCATCTAAGCAAAAACTTGATCTGATACATAATAATCTGATCAGATACCTAACAAGCTGATCTGATAACCTCATCTGATAAACTGATATGATACCTGATCTGATAACCTGATAAACTCATCTAATACCTGATCTGATAACCTGATCTGACACCTGATAAACTGATCTGATACCTGATCTGATAACCTGATCTGACACCTGATAAGCTGATCTGACACCTGATAAGCTGATCTGATACCTGATAAACTGATCTGATACCTGATCTGATAACCTGATCTGATACTTGATAAGCTGATCTGATAGCTGAAAAGCTAAAATGAATGAAAAAATTCTAAAAGACTTGGTGACAACAAGATATATATTAAAGAAAAAGCTTCGTAGTATAAAAACTGGTGAAATAGATACACATCAGCAATTAAGTGATACATTCAAGCCCATAACAGAACCTTTAAAAGAATTTATAAATAGCTCTAAATATATTGATATACCGAATAAAAAAGAAAAGAATGATAAGAAAACTGAATATGAGGACAGTGCCAGTTTTCATCCTCAGAACTCAACAATGAAGTTGGAAGCAAGTACCCCTAAGAAGCTAATTGAAGAATCAATGTTTAAACAGTCTAATAGTAAAAGTAACAGCGATAACATTATTAAAAAACAATTCAAAACCAAAACAGAGTTTGATCTTGTGAGAAGAAAAGGCGTTTTTCCCTATGATTTTCTAGATTCTTTTGAAAAATTGAATGTTGGTGAACTTCCAGCAAGGGAAGATTTCTTCAACCAGCTCAATAATAAGGAGTGCTCGATTGAAGACTATGATCATGCAAAAGAAGTTTGGAATGCTTTCAGCTGCAAAGCCTTGCAAGATTACATGGAAGTATATTTAAAAACGGATGTGCTCTTACTTGCAGATATATTTGAAAGTTTTAGAAAGGTTTGCAAGAACATCTACCACTTAGATCCATGTCAGTATTACACTGCACCAGGACTATCGTGGGATGCTATGTTGAAGCATACAAATATAGAATTAGAGCTTTTGACGGATATAGATATGTACAATTTCTTCAAGAAAGGAATACGTGGTGGGCTTGTACAATGTAGTAATCGTTATTCAAAAGCTAACAATAAATATTTAGCTGATTTTGATAGAGAGAAGCCCTCAGAATTTATTGTGTACTTAGACGCAAATAACCTTTACGGTTGGGCAATGTCTGAGTATCTACCTTATGGTGGATTCAAATGGATGTCAACTGAAGAGCTAAATCTAGATCCGACAACCATAGAGGATAGTTCAAGCGATGGATATGTCTATGAAGTTACTTTAGACTATCCTTCTCATTTGCACGACTCTCACAATGACCTTCCTTTCTGTCCAGAAAATAAAAAAATTTTGCAAACAAAGCACATTAAATTACTAGCAGATTTTTCTACAAAACAAACATATGTCATACATTATAGAGTTCTTAAACAATGTTTGCAGTATGGTCTAGTTCTAAAGAAAGTACATCGAATTCTCACCTATAAGCAATCAACCTGGTTGAAAAGTTATATAGACTTGAATACCAAACATAGGGCTACTGCAAAAAATGTTTTTGAAAAAAATTTCTTTAAATTGTTAAATAATGCAGTATATGGTAAAACTATGGAGAATGTGGAAAAGAGAAAAGATGTACGAATAGTTACTAACTGGAATAGGACAAACTGTAATCATTTAGGAGCTCAAGATTGGATATCTAAACATAATTTTCATAGTTTGTCAATATTTTCTGAGGAAATGGTAGCGATTGAAATGAAAAGAGTGAAAACCTATTACAATAAACCCATAAATTTAGGATTTTGTGTATTAGAGCTTTCCAAATGGAAAATGTATGATTTCCATTATGGGTACATGCAACCCAAATTCAAGACAAACCTATCATTAAACTATATGGACACAGACTCTTTCATTTACACAGTACAAACTGAAGATTTCTATGCTGACATAAAAACTGACGTCGACCATAAGTTTGATACTTCAGATTACCCAAAAGACAATGTATATGGATTTCCTCTGGTAAACAAAAAGGTGTTGGGTATAATGAAGGATGAGAATTGTGGAAAGGTAATGAAGGAATTTGTAGGATTGCGATCAAAAATGTACTCTTTTAGTGTGCAATATCAAAGTGATATTAAAAAATCGAAAGGAGTAAAGTACTGCATTCTTAATAATTATAGTATAGCTTCATATAGAAATTGCTTATTCAATAAGTCGACTGTGTATGATGATATGCTAACATTTAAATTAAAAATTCATCAAATTTACTCAAATCAAATAAATAAAGTAGTATTAAATTATACAGATGATAAAAGAAAAATAAGAAGTGATGATAAAAGTACGTATGCATGGTATCATTTTCGAATCGAAGAAACCAATCCCGATCACGAACTTGATATGCTATTGTGGGAAATTTCATGATTAGAAAAGGAAGAAGCAATGGAATAACTGCAACTAAATTTTTAGGTAATAATTTCTATGTGTAAGTAGTTAAATCTAGTAATAAAAGAAAACATGTTTTATTTTTAAGTTAAATATTGTTTTATTGTTAAGAGAGAGTGAGAAAAA
This sequence comes from Linnaemya tessellans, assembly GCA_951800035.1. Lineage (NCBI taxonomy): Eukaryota > Metazoa > Arthropoda > Insecta > Diptera > Tachinidae > Linnaemya > Linnaemya tessellans. Next base: position 20,428,188 of record OX637537.1, read on the forward strand.
ACCAGAATTTTACAAATATATTATATATTAAAAAACATTAAAGATTTTGTTTTATTCTGATTATTTACTTTTAATGAAATAATGCATAATATGAATTAATTAAATGGCTAATTGCCATTTTTCTTAAATAATATACCGAACACCGGCAGGTGTCTGGTCCCTCCACACAATCCGGATGGCTCCAAGGACAGGATTTGAAATGGCCATCGTCCTTGTCTTCATCTTCCATTATACCCATTTCTTCGTTTTGATCCAACATGTCTAGGAAATATTTCATCATATCCCGGTGTTCATGTAGTTGACATCCTTCAAAGTTGATTAGGAATTGCACAATCTTGTCTCTTATTTGACTCATGTTTTTTATTTTAAATTTAATCTTTTTATTAGCAAAATTTACTTGCGTTCCGTTTTACTGTTACTTTGCAACTATAATTGATCATTTCAAGGAATCAGTACGAAGGTGCATGTTATGAAATTTAAAAAACGAAGCCTGATCGTTTTTAATCCGAAAAATAATTTAAAATTTTGTGTGAACGACTCAAAAAAATGTATACATATTTGTATCATCTCTCTATCTTTTTCAACTACTTAGTTTTAAATACTTATATAGATTAATATCGACTACAAAGAAAAGGAGAGCGAAACCTGATCTTAGATAGCGAGATGCACGAGTTTTTGATACCAAACTCCCAGTACCCTGTTTGGCAGTAAAAATAAAAAAAAAAATGTTATGTATATTTTGTAACTAATACAATAAAACAACGAAAGAATTTTTTAAAATATACAAATATATGCTTGTGTTTTATTTCAACTATTTAGTTGCTTCATAAAGAAATTTTAAACATAAATGACCACAATTAAATGTATTAAAGTTTTGATATTGATTGTAGTTGTATTCAATATTTCTACCTAGATATTTTATTAATTCTAAAGGAGGTTGTAAATTTCCAAAGCTGTCGAAATATTGTTTTTCATCCTTGTTTTTATAGTATGCTACCCAATGAGTACCTGGTCCTGCTGATAAATCTAAATTAATTATTCCACATTCTACTGTCCTTGGCCGTTTTGGTAGAGAATCCAACATATAAACTCCTCTAAAGTGTGGAATATTTCTTGAAAATTTTCTTAGATCAAATTCTGATAATGGTCTGTTGGGTAGCATTTCTAATAGTTTTTTGAATGATCTTTACAAACAAGTCCATAACCCTTTTTATATGGTTTAAGGTACAGTCCTTCTCCCACAGCAATAGACTCCATTGCCTTATTGTGTCTGGTGGCTTCCTCAAGTTGTTTTTTTGCGTCCTTTGTTGCATTTACAGTCTTAGCTATAGCGGCACCTCCAGTTGTTAGACTACCAAGTGCACCTAGAGCAGTTAGAATTGGAATTAGCGGTAAAAATGCACCAATTTTTGGAACATTGATTATGCGTGGTATTACAACGCGTGCCTTTTTCCCCTTAAGTGATCTGTTGATAACTTTACGAGCGATTTTAATGGCCGAGTTAATGTCTTGTGGTTTTTCTTCCCGTAATGTTTTTGTTGCTGCTCTAATTGAACTATTGAACAGCTTTTTATCATCTAAATGAGTTCGTAACGATAGTCTTTGCCTATTTCTGCTCTTCTTCTCCATACCCATACCAAATTTAGTTTTTGCTTTCATTGCATTGGTCACCATATATGCAAATGTTTTTTCTGCAAGACTGCTATTGTTTGAAAGAACTCTTTCCCAAGCTTTATTTTCAAGAATTTTATCAGCTTGGTGTCTACTGTTTAATTCTTTGTTTTTGGAGTAAGCTATATCGTGATTTTTGCAAGCAGCATCCAATAAATTAATTCCTTTATCTCCTCTATCTAAACGCGTTTGTAATCTTGTGCCAGGTCCACAGTACTGATATCCAGGAAGATGTAATTCAAAAGGTAGAAAATTTATTGTTTTATTTAGTAAACCTTCTCCAACGATAGTTTTCTTATGACTGAATGTTTTTTTATAAAACGTAACCATATTATTTTATTCTAGAATAAAAGATATTGTTTTGTGAATTTTACAAGTAGTTATTGAAATGCGCTTAGTAAAACAACACAAAAATATTTTAGTTCGTAATGTGGATGTATTTTCAAATGACAGTACAAAAATAAGACATAGTTCCTTGCTACCAAATTCTATTCGAGCATCAATAGTTGGTCCCTCCAATTGTGGAAAAACTAATGTAATGATCAGTTTGCTAGAAAGTCCTAATGGTCTCAAGTTTGAAAATATCTATTTGTACTCAAAATCTCTGTATCAACCTAAATATGAATACCTAAAGAATTTAATTTCGTCAATTAAAGGAATGGGATACTACACATTCGCAGACAATGAGTCCGTTGTTCCTCCTAGCGAAGCTAAAAGCAATTCAATTATGATTTTCGATGATGTTGCATGTGAAAACCAAAACAATATACGTGCATATTTTTGTATGGGGCGTCATAAAAATGTGGATTCATTTTACTTGTGTCAAACCTACACAAGAATTCCAAAACATTTAATAAGAGATAATGCCAATTTAATTATAATGTTTAAACAAGATGCGAAAAATATGAGACATGTATACGATGATCATGTTGCCAGCGACATGAAATTTGAAAAGTTTCAGTATATATGTCAAGAATGTTGGAAGGATAAATATGGATTTTTGATGATAAGTAAAGATAATGAACTAAACAATGGTCGCTATAGAAAATCATTTGATTACTTCATCGTAATATAAATTACTGTTCATCAAGGGTATCGCTTAGTACATAATCTGGCTTTAAACTTTATACATGTGATTGTTATAACTGGTCATCTAAGCAAAAACTTGATCTGATACATAATAATCTGATCAGATACCTAACAAGCTGATCTGATAACCTCATCAGATAAACTGATATGATACCTGATCTGATAACCTGATAAACTCATCTAATACCTGATCTGATAACCTGATCTGACACCTGATAAACTGATCTGATACCTGATCTGATAACCTGATCTGACACCTGATAAGCTGATCTGACACCTGATAAGCTGATCTGATACCTGATAAACTGATCTGATACCTGATCTGATAACCTGATCTGATACTTGATAAGCTGATCTGATAGCTGAAAAGCTAAAATGAATGAAAAAATTCTAAAAGACTTGGTGACAACAAGAAATATATTAAAGAAAAAGCTTCGTAGTATAAAAACTGGTGAAATAGATACACATCAGCAATTAAGTGATACATTCAAGCCCATAACAGAACCTTTAAAAGAATTTATAAATAGCTCTAAATATATTGATATACCGAATAAAAAAGAAAAGAATGATAAGTAAACTGAATATGAGGACAGTGCCAGTTTTCATCCTCAGAGAATCCCCTAAGAAGCTAATTGAAGAATCAATGTTTAAACCGTCTAATAGTAAAAGTAACAGCGATTTTGATGATGACTTTTATTCACAACATTCTAATCATGACGAGAGTTATCCTGACTTATCACTATTGCAATCGAGAAATGAACTAGATACTAACTATGGTCCACATAGAGATTATAATAACGAATGGAAATTTGGTAGTAGCAACATCGCGTTAAATCAAGATAAAATACAAGTTGGTGGTCAAATATGGCCTCTCACCCCAGGACTGTTTTCTTTGATGTTTCATAAAACACCAAAAAGCTATGATAAATTCGAGCTTGAAATATATAAAAAAATATTACTTACAACCAATGCACACAGAAGATATTATAAGTCCGATGGTCAAATCAAGGGGACTAGAGGGTACAAGTACAAACATATTATTGGAAAACTTTTTAAAGAGAAAAATCATAAGACCTCATCGGAATTAACAAAGGCTACTTATTTAGGTAAGGGATTGATGCAGGTAAATCCTCATAAATCAAACTATATATACTGGGATGATCCAAACGAGTTGGTAGATCGACTTAGACTACTGATTGCATCACAATCTGCAGGTCATACTAATCAGAACAACGAAATTGTCTCAATTATTGAAGAACTACGTGAAGCTAATATAATAGTATAAACTATAAAAACGCATACACATTTTAAATATAAATTATGTCTGTTGATAAATTCGGACATTATCTAAACGACACTAGCAGTGTAATTTCATTGAAAAATGCACCTAAATTGTTGGGGTTATTTTTGGATGCGAACAACAACATTGATGTCCAAAACAAAAGAATCAAAAATGTTGCAAAAGCTTTGGAGGAAAACGATGCTATCAATAAATTGTTCTTGCAAACTCAAATGGAAGAAGTAGAACACAAAATTATAAAAGAATTTAAAGAAGATAACAACAAAATGCACAATACTCTAAAAAATCAAATCGAAATGCAACAACATGAAATAATATTACAGTTGGAAGGGAATAAAAAAATGCAACAAAGCATTTCCAAGATCAGAGCATCCTTCGAAGACGAAATTGAAAGATTAAATGAGAAAATTTATAGATTTGAAAATTACATGCTTGTGTCAATTGCTGAAAGCGCATCAGATAGATCGCAACACACCCAAAAGACTTCTTAAAACTTAGACATGGATACAAAAAGAAATTTAGTGAACGAGGTCCATAAGCAAGCTCGAAGAATGTTTGGACGTCGTAGAGTTGTTATGAAAGGAATAGACGATCTTTGGCAAGCGGATTTAGTTGAAATGGGGAACTATTCTACATACAATAAAAATTATAGATTTTTGCTAACTGTAATTGATACATTCTCCAAATATGCTTGGGCAGTACCTCTGAGAAGAAAAACAGCCTTTGACACAACGCAGGCAATGGAGACTATTTTTCAGTTGGGGCGTGTGCCATATAACTTACAAACAGATGATGGTAAAGAATTCTTCAACAAACACTTTAATCAATTGATGGGTAAATACAACGTCAATCACTACTCAACCTATAGCATCATGAAAGCATCAATAGTAGAACGATTCAATAGAACATTAAAAGGAATGATGTAGAAAGAGTTTAGTTTTAATGGTTCCTACAACTGGCTTGATATATACAGAGATTTACTTAATGCATACAATAGAAAAGTTCATCGCACCATTAAAATGCCACCGATTAAAGTCAACTCCAAAAATGAAAAACAACTTCTAAATACAGTATACAGTCATTTAAAGATGTACAAAATGTCAAAATTTAATGCAGGAGACCATGTACGTATTAGCAAATATAAACATATTTTTGAGAAAGGCTATACTCCGAATTGGACAACAGAAATTTTCACAATCCAAAGAGTTCAGAATACATATCCTACAACATACATATTAGAAGATTATCTTGGAAATCCTATTAAAGGTGGCTTCTCTACGGAAGAACTGTCAAGAACTAGATTTCCAAATACATATCTAGTTGAAAAGGTGATTCGACTGAAAGGGGGCAAAGCATTAGTTAAATAGTTGGGATTTTCTAATCAACACAATTCCTGGATAAGCAAAGATGAAATACTATAGATGGAAAACGAAATAAATCGTCATCCGGAATGATAACAACGACAATAACATCAATATTTTTAATAACTAATGTTAATTTTAAAATAAGATTATGAAATATATATGCAAATTATTCTTATAAACCATGCTGTGTAGTAAACTTTATTTATTTGTGAACAGGCTGTTATAATGTCAATAACACTTACTCTGAGCTCTAACTCATCAGCGCTATATGCTAATTATTTTCCTCCCATTGACTTAAACGACACATATGAGTGTGCGCTAACTGATTTTCATTCATACAACAGTATTCCAAATGTAGACTTCTATAACAATATGTTTCATATAGGGGAACATGTAATTGAAATACCAATTGGATCTTATGAATTGAAAGATATAGTTGACTACATAGAAGAGCAATACAAACGACTTAGTCCTGGAGAGCATATTTTTATAGAAGCTAACAACAATACGATGCAAGTTAAAATAAATAGTTCTAAAGATCCGATATATTTTAATAAAGAAAATACAATTGGGAATCTTTTAGGATTCAATAGTAAAATCCTAAAACCGACCGATGATCATTACTCAGATCTGCCTGTTAATATTTTTAAAGTAAATCTCTTGCGAATTGAAAGTAGTATCGCTACAAATACATATATGAACAATTCAAAATCACACACACTTCATGAGTTTCCGATTAATGTGCCTGCAGGCTATAAAATAGATGAGATTCCAAGGAATCTCATTTATTTACCTGTAAACACCAAAGAGATAAGTTCTCTATCACTGCGCGTGGTTGATCAGAACGGTGATTTAATTAATTTTCGAGGAGAGGAAATTACAATACGAATACATTTAAGGCCAACTAAGTAATGATAATATACAATACAAGTATATCACAAAATACGGCAGTCACGTCTCATCCACAGATATTACAACCTAAACCACAATTGAAAAGATCTGCTCGTCAAAGGTCACTTACAACAACAAACAAAAGTTTTCTCAAGTCTTTGAATTTCAAACTGAAAACAAAATGAGCTCAATAATAAACGTATTGGATAAGCCATTGTCTGATGAAAATATAATAAAAAAGGACTATCATACCTACATACCATATCTACAATCGTACAACAATAATGATGAGATTCGAATCTCAATACAAAATCAAGATTTGTACGTGTTACCTAGTGAGAGTTATATATATGTGGAAGGTTTAGTTGTAGATGAAAAAACTGGAAATTTGTCAGAAAATTTTAAATTAAAAAATAACTTTGTTGCACATTTATTTGATGAAATCCGCTACGAGCTTAATGGTATTGAAATCGATCATACAAGGTATTTAGGAACAACAACAACAATAAAAAATTTGGTATCTCTATCACCAACTGAAAGCGTTGTAATGCAAAATGGTGGATGGCATAAAACTGATGATTTGAATCTTAAGAATGGATATTTTAATTTTTATGTACCACTAAAAATGCTTTTGGGATTTGCTGAAGACTACAACAAAGTTATACTTAATGGAAAACATGAATTGATACTCTTGCGCAATAAAAATGACGAAGCTCTTGTACACTCGAGCGTTTCTACTGAAAAATCGAAACTTACAATTTCACTCATCTCCTGGCGAATTCCACACGTACAATTATCTGATCAGAGCAAGTTGAATATGATTAAAATCATTAACAATGGTGCTTCTATACCGATGGCATTTCGTAGCTGGGATTGTCATATGAATCCACAATTGAATACAGGAACAAGTCATATTTGGAATGTTAAATTAGCTGCAAGTAAAGAGCGACCACGTTTTGTACTGGTCGCATTTCAACGAGATAAAAAATTTGTTCACTGTGACCTGACTAATTTAAAAGTACATTTAAATTCAACCTCTTACCCCTATGATGATCTTAACATAAAATTTAAAAATGAGCGTTATGCAATTCTATATGATATGTACGTCAGATTTCAACAAAGCTACTATATGAAAGAGGCTCAACCATTGTTAACAGCCCAGGAGTTTAAAGACAACGCCCCAATTATTGTAGTAGATGTAAGCTATCAGAACGAGTCAGTCAATACCGAACCGATTGATATAAAACTTGAATTTGAAACAGCAACAAATATTCCAGCAACGACATCAGCTTTCTGCGTTCTTATTCATGACCGCGTAATAGAATACATACCAATAAGAGGTCAAGTCCGGAAGGTCTTATAAATTAAATAACATGGATGGTGATATTGTTTTTGTAGACTTGCAAGGTTTCAAAAATAATTCAAATGACTTCATCGCAAAAGAAGTAGCTGTAGTTTTCACCAACAACGAATGCCTCAATTTCATCATAAAACCTCCTTTTGATTTCGCATGTTTATCAGCCGAAAAACAGAGAGAAGCAGTTTGGTTAACAAAAAACTATCATCACATTAACTGGAATGATGGATCAGTCTCATTTCAAAGCGTTTGCAAGTTTTTAAGATCCAATATAAGAAATTCACATATATATGTTAAGGGAGGAGAGAAGAAAAAATGGTTAGAAAAAATGATTCATCAAGCAGTTTATAACATTGAAGACATTGGCTGCATTAATTTTAAACAAATGGAAGCTAAGCATTCAAAATATCTCTATTGTAGCTATCACGACTATGGTGTTTGTGCCTTAAGGAATGCAATTTTACTTAAAAATGAAAATGTTAACAAACTTTTAAATAAATGCTTATAAAAATTAAAATAAATGTCTTTTTATTTCAAATAAAAACCTACATAGATACATATTTATTTCAGAGAACACACAACAAACATAATGGTTCATTCATTCAAATGGTCAAGGGAATATTTGGGCACAAAGAATAAACGCTTATTATTTGTTTGTATGTATATGCGTAAATGAAATAAATTTGTCACACAGACTCACCAATCGTCACACACACACACACACCCCCCCCCAGTCTGACAGGCAGACATTCCAATCGCCACTCAGAACACAAAAACACACACACACATACACACACTTAAACATAGCATAAATATTAATATTCTACAAAATACAGAAATCGCACCACCATCCAGATCCCCAAATAAAATCCATCGATGATCGTCATGTATAAAATAAACAAAATATCAGATTCAATATTTATGCAATAGTAATTTTTTTTTTCTCAACGTCTTCAAGATCAGAATAATCAAATTATTCCCCCACACTTAAGCATTGCACACAAAAAAGAAATAACTGAATTGCTGGTCAAAATATCTTAAGTAAACACACACCAAAATTAAAAACAAGCAAAAAATAAAAGAAGAAACCTCACTCCAGCCTGGACAAAATATCTTAAGTAAACACACCAAAATTAAAAACAAGCCAAAAATAAAAGAAGAAATCTCACTCCAGCAAGAAGAAACGAACCATAAACATTAGGGCCATCCATTTATACAACACTTTTAAGATATTGTACTTCCTAAAAAAGTTTTGTGTCAGATACTAAAAATTTCTTATTTTCTATTAGGCCATAGCACACATGGACAGACAGAATTCCTACGCTCACATATGGACAGACACAAATTCCCACGCTCACATACCGACGGACATGTATTTCCAAGGTCACATATGGACAGACACAAACTCCCAAGCTCTCATATGGACAGACAAAAAATTCCCACGGTCTCACGCTTACTTATACAAACTCATATGGACGGACAGAAATTCCCACGGTCTCATACGGACAGACACAAACTCATAAGCTCACATATGGACGGACAGAAATTCCCACGGTCTCATACGGACCGACACAAACTCCCAAGCTCTCATATGGACGGACAGAAATTCCCACGGTCTCATACGGACCGACACAAACTCCCAAGCTCTCATATGGACAGACAAAAATTCCCACGCTCACATATGGACGGACATGTATTCCAAGGTCACATATGGACAGACACAAATTCCCACGCCTACCCCAACATTATAAAAAAAAACAACAACAATGCGAACCCCCTTATTAAACCGTGGGAAAATACACACACACAAACATTAAAGTATCAAATTACAAAATAAACACATTAAAATCAAAATTTGGGTAATTAACATGCAAATTTTTAAAATTTTACATGAAATTTGAGAATTTTAATGGTCCTGGCACGAACAATATTATACTACTGGCCACTCAGAGTTTGAAAACAGGATGTCCTTTGCAAATCTGTTACTATCGGACAAAGTTAAACTAAACATAAAAAAAGTTCGTGTGACATAGTTTTATTAGACAAAAAATCAAAATCAATTGAACTCATTTACGGATATTCCGACAATTCCACTAAAAAAACTATAAATAGCTTTAATTTTACCTTTCAGTTACAAAAGTTGTACAATTCACCTTTGTGTATCTCTTTGCAAAAATTCAATGATTTGAAAAATCTATGTTTAAAAAATAGCATACCGTCAAAATACCACAATGAGTATTCAAATTTAAAATATTCTGTGCGCGAAAAAGACATGTTAAATGAAAGCGACGAAGAAGCTTAACTCACTTATTATTATTGTTTTTTTTTAGTTTTTTTTAAGGAATTCATGCTTTTGTTAAATATTGACATTTTTTATTACTTTGTACCATTTTAAGTTAAACAAGTAAAAACGTTATATTCGACCGGGTCGAATCTTAAATACCCTCCAAATATTTAGTAAGTGAATTTGAAATGTTTAACTTGGTGGGACAGAGTTCCTTTATATAATATCGTACGTCAACGCCCACTAAAGGGGGCGGGGTTCAAAAATATACAATATCATGTTTTCCACAGACGAACGTATGGGCATTGCTAGACCGTCTTAGACTTCATCACAATTCTCTTTGGAGACTATAAAAACTGTACTTTGGCGGGGTCGCTCTGTAAAGGGCTGTGGGGGAAACATTTCACCTTTGTCATAAAACTCTAAAAATAAATGCTTGGGATAATTATATACAAAATTAAAATTTCTTTTTTTTGATAGGGTCATTTAGAGGGCAAAGGGGGAGAGGATGTAAGGCAGAAACAGATACACATAAAACTGTAAAAATAAATGCTTGGGATGATTATACACAAAATAAAAATATATGCATATTTATTTTTAATAGGGTCATTTAGCGGGCAAAGGGGGAGGAGGGGGTAGGGCAGCAACAGGCACTCATAAAACTCTAAAAATAAATGCTTGGGATGATTATATACAAAATTTAAACAAAAATTTTTTTGTTTGGTAGGGTCATTTAGGGGGCAAAGGAAGAGGGGGGGGGGGAAAGGGCAGAAATGGGGAGTCATAAAACTCTAAAGATAAATGCTTGGGATGATTATATACAAAATTTAAAAAAACATTTTTTTTGGTAGGGTCATTTTGGGGGCAAAGGAAGAGGGGGGGGGATAGGGCAGAAATCGGGAGTCATAAAACTCTAAAGATAAATGCTTGGGATGATTATATACAAAATTTAAAATAACATTTTTTTTTTATTAGGGTCATTTTGGGGGCATACAATAGAAAAGTTCATCGCACCATTAAAATGCCACCGATTAAAGTCAACTCCAAAAATGAAAAACAACTTCTAAATACAGTATACAGTCATTTAAAGATGTACAAAATGTCAAAATTTAATGCAGGAGACCATGTACGTATTAGCAAATATAAACATATTTTTGAGAAAGGCTATACTCCGAATTGGACAACAGAAATTTTCACAATCCAAAGAGTTCAGAATACATATCCTACAACATACATATTAGAAGATTATCTTGGAAATCCTATTAAAGGTGGCTTCTCTACGGAAGAACTGTCAAGAACTAGATTTCCAAATACATATCTAGTTGAAAAGGTGATTCGACTGAAAGGGGGCAAAGCATTAGTTAAATAGTTGGGATTTTCTAATCAACACAATTCCTGGATAAGCAAAGATGAAATACTATAGATGGAAAACGAAATAAATCGTCATCCGGAATGATAACAACGACAATAACATCAATATTTTTAATAACTAATGTTAATTTTAAAATAAGATTATGAAATATATATGCAAATTATTCTTATAAACCATGCTGTGTAGTAAACTTTATTTATTTGTGAACAGGCTGTTATAATGTCAATAACACTTACTCTGAGCTCTAACTCATCAGCGCTATATGCTAATTATTTTCCTCCCATTGACTTAAACGACACATATGAGTGTGCGCTAACTGATTTTCATTCATACAACAGTATTCCAAATGTAGACTCCTATAACAATATGTTTCATATAGGGGAACTGTAATTGAAATACCAATTGGATCTTATGAATTGAAAGATATAGTTGACTACATAGAAGAGCAATACAAACGACTTAGTCCTGGAGAGCATATTTTTATAGAAGCTAACAACAATACGATGCAAGTTAAAATAAATAGTTCTAAAGATCCGATATATTTTAATAAAGAAAATACAATTGGGAATCTTTTAGGATTCAATAGTAAAATCCTAAAACCGACCGATGATCATTACTCAGATCTTCCTGTTAATATTTTTAAAGTAAATCTCTTGCGAATTGAAAGTAGTATCGCTACAAATACATATATGAACAATTCAAAATCACACACACTTCATGAGTTTCCGATTAATGTGCCTGCAGGCTATAAAATAGATGAGATTCCAAGGAATCTCATTTATTTACCTGTAAACACCAAAGAGATAAGTTCTCTATCACTGCGCGTGGTTGATCAGAACGGTGATTTAATTAATTTTCGAGGAGAGGAAATTACAATACGAATACATTTAAGGCCAACTAAGTAATGATAATATACAATACAAGTATATCACAAAATACGGCAGTCACGTCTCATCCACAGATATTACAACCTAAACCACAATTGAAAAGATCTGCTCGTCAAAGGTCACTTACAACAACAAACAAAAGTTTTCTCAAGTCTTTGAATTTCAAACTGAAAACAAAATGAGCTCAATAATAAACGTATTGGATAAGCCATTGTCTGATGAAAATATAATAAAAAAGGACTATCATACCTACATACCATATCTACAATCGTACAACAATAATGATGAGATTCGAATCTCAATACAAAATCAAGATTTGTACGTGTTACCTAGTGAGAGTTATATATATGTGGAAGGTTTAGTTGTAGATGAAAAACTGGAAATTTGTCAGAAAATTTTAAATTAAAAAATAACTTTGTTGCACATTTATTTGATGAAATCCGCTACGAGCTTAATGGTATTGAAATCGATCATACAAGGTATTTAGGAACAACAACAACAATAAAAAATTTGGTATCTCTATCACCAACTGAAAGCGTTGTAATGCAAAATGGTGGATGGCATAAAACTGATGATTTGAATCTTAAGAATGGATATTTTAATTTTTATGTACCACTAAAAATGCTTTTGGGATTTGCTGAAGACTACAACAAAGTTATACTTAATGGAAAACATGAATTGATACTCTTGCGCAATAAAAATGACGAAGCTCTTGTACACTCGAGCGTTTCTACTGAAAAATCGAAACTTACAATTTCACTCATCTCCTGGCGAATTCCACACGTACAATTATCTGATCAGAGCAAGTTGAATATGATTAAAATCATTAACAATGGTGCTTCTATACCGATGGCATTTCGTAGCTGGGATTGTCATATGAATCCACAATTGAATACAGGAACAAGTCATATTTGGAATGTTAAATTAGCTGCAAGTAAAGAGCGACCACGTTTTGTACTGGTCGCATTTCAACGAGATAAAAAATTTGTTCACTGTGACCTGACTAATTTAAAAGTACATTTAAATTCAACCTCTTACCCCTATGATGATCTTAACATAAAATTTAAAAATGAGCGTTATGCAATTCTATATGATATGTATGTCAGATTTCAACAAAGCTACTATATGAAAGAGGCTCAACCATTGTTAACAGCCCAGGAGTTTAAAGACAACGCCCCAATTATTGTAGTAGATATAAGCTATCAGAACGAGTCAGTCAATACCGAACCGATTGATATAAAACTTGAATTTGAAACAGCAACAAATATTCCAGCAACGACATCAGCTTTCTGCGTTCTTATTCATGACCGCGTAATAGAATACATACCAATAAGAGGTCAAGTCCGGAAGGTCTTATAAATTAAATAACATGGATGGTGATATTGTTTTTGTAGACTTGCAAGGTTTCAAAAATAATTCAAATGACTTCATCGCAAAAGAAGTAGCTGTAGTTTTCACCAACAACGAATGCCTCAATTTCATCATAAAACCTCCTTTTGATTTCGCATGTTTATCAGCCGAAAAACAGAGAGAAGCAGTTTGGTTAACAAAAAACTATCATCATATTAACTGGAATGATGGATCAGTCTCATTTCAAAGCGTTTGCAAGTTTTTAAGATCCAATATAAGAAATTCACATATATATGTTAAGGGAGGAGAGAAGAAAAAATGGTTAGAAAAACTGATTCATCAAGCAGTTTATAACATTGAAGACATTGGCTGCATTAATTTTAAACAAATGGAAGCTAAGCATTCAAAATATCTCTATTGTAGCTATCACGACTATGGTGTTTGTGCCTTAAGGAATGCAATTTTACTTAAAAATGAAAATGTTAACAAACTTTTAAATAAATGCTTATAAAAATTAAAATAAATGTCTTTTTATTTCAAATAAAAACCTACATACATACATATTTATTTCAGAGAACACACAACAAACATAATGGTTCATTCATTCAAATGGTCAAGGGAATATTTGGGCACAAAGAATAAACGCTTATTATTTGTTTGTATGTATATGCGTAAATGAAATAAATTTGTCACACAGACTCACCAATCGTCACACACACACACCCCCCCCCCCCCCCCCCCCAGTCTGACAGGCAGACATTCCAATCGCCACTCAGAACACAAAAACACACACACACACACACATACACACACTTAAACATAGCATAAATATTAATATTCTACAAAATACAGAAATCGCACCACCATCCAGATCCCCAAATAAAATCCATCGATGATCGTCATGTATAAAATAAACAAAATATCAGATTCAATATTTATGCAATAGTAATTTTTTTTTTCTCAACGTCTTCAAGATCAGAATAATCAAATTATTCCCCCACACTTAAGCATTGCACACAAAAAAGAAATAACTGAATTGCTGGTCAAAATATCTTAAGTAAACACACACCAAAATTAAAAACAAGCAAAAAATAAAAGAAGAAACCTCACTCCAGCCTGGACAAAATATCTTAAGTAAACACACCAAAATTAAAAACAAGCCAAAAATAAAAGAAGAAATCTCACTCCAGCAAGAAGAAACGAACCATAAACATTAGGGCCATCCATTTATACAACACTTTTAAGATATTGTACTTCCTAAAAAAGTTTTGTGTCAGATACTAAAAATTTCTTATTTTCTATTAGGCCATAGCACACATGGACAGACAGAATTCCTACGCTCACATATGGACAGACACAAATTCCCACGCTCACATACCGACGGACATGTATTTCCAAGGTCACATATGGACAGACACAAACTCCCAAGCTCTCATATGGACAGACAAAAAATTCCCACGGTCTCACGCTTACTTATACAAACTCATATGGACGGACAGAAATTCCCACGGTCTCATACGGACAGACACAAACTCATAAGCTCACATATGGACGGACAGAAATTCCCACGGTCTCATACGGACCGACACAAACTCCCAAGCTCTCATATGGACGGACAGAAATTCCCACGGTCTCATACGGACCGACACAAACTCCCAAGCTCTCATATGGACAGACAAAAATTCCCACGCTCACATATGGACGGACATGTATTCCAAGGTCACATATGGACAGACACAAATTCCCACGCCTACCCCAACATTATAAAAAAAAACAACAACAATGCGAACCCCCTTATTAAACCGTGGGAAAATACACACACACAAACATTAAAGTATCAAATTACAAAATAAACACATTAAAATCAAAATTTGGGTAATTAACATGCAAATTTTTAAAATTTTACATGAAATTTGAGAATTTTAATGGTACTGGCACGAACAATATTATACTACTGGCCACTCAGAGTTTGAAAACAGGATGTCCTTTGCAAATCTGTTACTATCGGACAAAGTTAAACTAAACATAAAAAAAGTTCGTGTGACATAGTTTTATTAGACAAAAAATCAAAATCAATTGAACTCATTTACGGATATTCCGACAATTCCACTAAAAAAACTATAAATAGCTTTAATTTTACCTTTCAGTTACAAAAGTTGTACAATTCACCTTTGTGTATCTCTTTGCAAAAATTCAATGATTTGAAAAATCTATGTTTAAAAAATAGCATACCGTCAAAATACCACAATGAGTATTCAAATTTAAAATATTCTGTGCGCGAAAAAGACATGTTAAATGAAAGCGACGAAGAAGCTTAACTCACTTATTATTATTGGTTTTTTTTAGTTTTTTTTAAGGAATTCATGCTTTTGTTAAATATTGACATTTTTTATTACTTTGTACCATTTTAAGTTAAACAAGTAAAAACGTTATATTCGACCGGGTCGAATCTTAAATACCCTCCAAATATTTAGTAAGTGAATTTGAAATGTTTAACTTGGTGGGACAGAGTTCCTTTATATAATATCGTACGTCAACGCCCACTAAAGGGGGCGGGGTTCAAAAATATACAATATCATGTTTTCCACAGACGAACGTATGGGCATTGCTAGACCGTCTTAGACTTCATCACAATTCTCTTTGGAGACTATAAAAACTGTACTTTGGCGGGGTCGCTCTGTAAAGGGCTGTGGGGGAAACATTTCACCTTTGTCATAAAACTCTAAAAATAAATGCTTGGGATAATTATATACAAAATTAAAATTTCTTTTTTTTGATAGGGTCATTTAGAGGGCAAAGGGGGAGAGGATGTAAGGCAGAAACAGATACACATAAAACTGTAAAAATAAATGCTTGGGATGATTATACACAAAATAAAAATATATGCATATTTATTTTTAATAGGGTCATTTAGCGGGCAAAGGGGGAGGAGGGGGTAGGGCAGCAACAGGCACTCATAAAACTCTAAAAATAAATGCTTGGGATGATTATATACAAAATTTAAACAAAAATTTTTTTGTTTGGTAGGGTCTTTTAGGGGGCAAAGGAAGAGGGGGGGGGGGATAGGGCAGAAATGGGGAGTCATAAAACTCTAAGGATAAATGCTTGGGATGATTATATACAAAATTTAAAAAAACATTTTTTTTGGTAGGGTCATTTTGGGGGCAAAGGAAGAGGGGGGGGGGGGGATAGGGCAGAAATCGGGAGTCATAAAACTCTAAAGATAAATGCTTGGGATGATTATATACAAAATTTAAAATAACATTTTTTTTTTGGTAGGGTCATTTTGGGGGCAAAGAAAGAGGGGGGGGGGGGGTAGGGCAGAAATCGGCAGTCATAAAACTCTAAAGATAAATGCTTGGGATGATTATATACAAAATTTTAAAATTTTTTTTTTTTTGGTAGGGTCATTTAGGGGGCAAAGGAAGAGGTGGGGGGAGGTAGGGCAGAAATCGGCAGTCATAAAACTCTAAAGATAAATGCTTGGGATGATTATATACAAAATTAAAAAAAAAAATTTTTTTTTGGTAGGGTCATTTAGGGGGCGAAGGGGAAGGAGGGGGTAGGGCAGAGTAGTACCAGGTTTCGTCTCAGCTTCATCATTAAAGCTTAAAAGTGTTATTTTTAAGGAATGTAGGCTTAAGTAAAACAATTTGTTAAATTTTTTTGCTATTTTTGCCTATAATAACGCCCACTGAAGTGGGCGGGGTCAAAAAATATTTTTATTTTATTTAATGGCTCCAAGTTTAAGGCGTTGGTTCGTATTTGACATAAAAATATATCATTTGCTTAACAAAATAACCAAAAGACTTTAAAAATTATGTTGTTTTTTCTGGGTTAGTTTAGTTCTTCTTAGGGGAACTTTTTTCCCTCTTGCCCGCTTTAGCCCATCTTCGAACTTAACCTGCTCTAAGTTTTAAAATATATTTATGCCAAATTTCAAGAGTCTAGCACTTTTCGTTTGGACTGAATCGTGATTTCCACAGACGGACGGACGGACGGATATGCTCAGTTCGTCTTAGATTTCATCACTGATCAAGAATATATATACTTTATGGGGTCTGAGATGGATATTTCGATGCGTTACAAACGGAATGACAAAGTGAATATACCCTCCAAATTCTTTTTTGGAGGGTATAAAAATAATGAACAAATACATAAAACCACAAATATATCTTTGTTTCAATTTATTTCTAACACTGACAAATGATATCGTAAGTGCCATTTTCTACACACGCATCTACGAAATGTTGTGAATTAAATTATCGTATGTGGCAAAAGTAGGTTTTTGTCGGAAAACTTAAACTTTTCCACCGGAATACTTTTAGTAGTAGTTGTATTAGTTAATTATCTAAGCACATGTATATTTTCATTTTGATATTGCAAGCGAAAACAGAAAAAAGTAGAAAAATGGCTGTCCTGTAAAATTTGGTTTTTGTAACATACGATAATTTCGCGCAAAGGGGTCGATATGTTATGCGAGTGCCGTTGTCTCTGTTTTCTTTGTAATGTTCATTTTATGTTCTCCCATTCTCGTCTCTAAACTTCTTTTTGTTGTACCAGAGTAAATGATATCACAATTATCATTATTTCTACCTTTACATTGTATTTCATACGCAACATTTTTGGGATTCACACTGTAGTCATAAAATCATAGCACGAAAAATATGACTAGTGTGAACAACCTGTCGTAACTAAGTATGCTATTTCAAACATCGATCAGCTGATAAGACAACAACACATTTGTAATTAGCTGTTATCAAAGCAAAAGAAAGTTAAAATAATTGAAATAAAGTTGTTTGAAAATGCCAAAAACAAATGGAAAAAGAATAAAAAAAACTCCGCTTCTATTTAACATTATTAAATTTGTCTTGTGGAACACAAAAATTTGTAAGTATATACTAAAACAGCTGCTGCCTTGATATGAGCTGAATACATTATGCGGCGGTATACGGAAATACGTTCAGTGCCATAAAATAAAATTTTTTTGGACCCACACCCCCTTTACTGGGCGTTATTATATTTAAAAATGGTGTGAAAATTTAACAAAATGTTTTACTTCAGGCTACATTCCTTAAAAATAAAATTTTTAAGCTTTAATGACGAAGCTGAGATGTAACCTGGTAATACTCTGCCCTACTCCCTCCTCCCCCTTTGCCCCCTAAATAACCCTATCAGAATTTTTTTTTTTAATTTTGTATATAATTATCCCAAGCATTTATTTTTAGAGTTTTATGGTAAATATGAAATGTCTGCCCCACAGCCCTTGCCAGAGCGACCCCGCCAAAATGCAGTTAAATATTTTAAATTTACTTACTAAATTTTTGGAGGGTATTTAAGATTCGACCCGGTCGAATATAACAGTTTTACTTGTTTTATGTTATAAAAATGTGATTTAATGTACAGACATATAGGTATGAATAATTTTTTAGTCGTGAATCATTTATAAGTAACGGCGGCAAACATATACTATATACATGTACATTCCGTGTCGCCTAAAGATTTTCAGCCATTCGACTCAGATCTCTAGAGAGTGAAATAGTGCTATTATTTTCTGACCTTTTTGTACGCAGCGCAACAACAACTTTTTTAAACTGGTCTAAAATATTATGACTTTATGACAATATGATTAAATAGCACACAGTGTGAATACCCCAATTACTTCTTGTTCTTTTTCTATTGGTGTTTAAGTTTTTGAGAAAATCGTATATATTGTTTAACTTGGCTTGTATGCAATCAATATTGTTCTATTATCAATAAGATTAGGTATGTACGGTACGCCGTAACATTTTTTATTTTGTGTTGTAGACGTTGTGTTGTCATTGTGTAAACTTATATATGTTGGTTGATTTTTTGATTTCTCGATTAATGACTTACTAATGTCTGTAGGAAAACTAATTTTCTTTATTATTTTGAATATCATGGTTTTATTCTTGTTGTGAAATTGTTTATCACTAATTTGAAGGACTCTTCTAATAAAGCTTTTTGGGGTATTAATTATTTGGCTTTTGGGCTGGTTAGTGTGGAAATTAATTTTTCTTCCAGAAGACGTATGTATCTTGAGCAAACCAGTTGAAAACAATTTTATTTTGCACTCTGTGTAGCATTGTGTTTAAATAAGAAATTTTTTTGTTATTTTAAATTTCCATTGTAAATTGAATTTTGTGGTGGTAATTGTTAAGTGTTGTCAGAATGGCATCCTTGTCTTCGCGTTTTATGACTGCTAAGAAGTCATCTACATATGTATTTAACGATATATATAATATTAATGTTGTTCTTTCTTAAAATATCCAATGCGCTGTGCAGTAAGTTATCCAGTACTATGTCTGCTATTGTTTGGGGAAAAAGGACTCCCCATGGGTATGCCAAAAATTTGGTTATACGTTTTATTGTCATATGTAAAATAATTGTTGTCATTTAAACAAAATTTAAGTATATTTAAAAAATTCATACGTGTAATTTTTGTAATTTGTTTAATTTGGTCCCACTTGCTCATTATGTTTTTAATTGCTATATGTGAAGACATGTTAGTAAAAAGTGAGACAAAATCAAAAGAAACCAAGATGTAATTTTCCAATTTAATGTTTTTCATTTGCCCTTTGAGTTGCATTGCATTAGTGATATTATATTTATCAGAAACGGTATTTCCTAAAATGTTTCCAACGTATTTGGATAATTTATAGCACTTTCATAGATGATACTATTGGCCTCAGGGGTGTATTCGGTTTATGTATTTTTGGTAATCCGTATATCCTGGGAGCTGTAGCCCCTGAAGTAGTTAATTTTTACTTTTGCCAACTATCAATAAAGCCATTCTTCAATAATTGTGCTACCATTTTGTTGTTCTCTCGTTGAATTTTTTTTGACGGATCAGCTCTAATTGTTCTATATGATTCTTTGTCGTTTAGTAATTTACACATTTTTGTTTCATACTCATCTTTGTGCATTATCACTGTTTTGTTACCTTTATCCGCTTGGGTAATAATGATGTTATCATGTCTTTTTATAAAATCCCTTGTTTCTTTAAACGCTAACAAAATAAATTTTTCACGTTCCGTGTTCCGGATGTTTTTCTTAAACGAACTGAGTCTATTGGCTAATTTTATTCTAGCGACATAATTATTGTCGTTGCTTAAAATATATTTTTAATAATTTTTATAAAAGCACTAATTTTAAAACATATATTTAATGTAATATTAACTATAACATTGTGACTACATTTTTAATAATATCATTTTTAAAATTGTAATTATATCATGTTTTTTTAATTAAAATAGACGAAAGTCCATGAAGCAGTCGACAAACAAACGTTGGTAAATCAAGTAATAAATTATTTTATTAACATTGAACACGTTAGGGTTGATTAGCTTAAACAATTCTTCATACATTGTAAATACACTTGCATACATATGTATATTATACCCCAATCAGTCATATACCCTTCTAGCAATACATTCTTCAATAGAAAAAGATAAATTACGGAATTGGGAAATAAGCTTTTTTCAGAATATTCGGTGCTGAATGATGAGTCAGATGATGACCTGACAACAGGAAAAGTTCATTAAAGTAACACAAGCAATCGAAACAATTAGAAGTGATAAAAAAATATTAAATAAAACAGGACTCTTATGGGGTAATAGAAGATATTATATGTTTAGAGAAATCTTGAAAAAGGACTGAGAAATTAGATATTGCGTATTATGTGGTGTTTTCGATGTCTCCAAGGTCTACGACAAGTGAAAGGCTTTTTTCCAAATCAAGTTTTATAAAAACTATAGAAAACAAACGCCTAAATCCTAAATATTTATGCCAAATTATTTGTTAAATGATTATTTTATAACAGCTTAAACTATTAACATAACTAATAATATACATTGGGTCTGGTAGTAGATTTATATTTTCAAACTTAAATAAAAAAACGTAATAATTGACACAAAGTTTTAGTAAGAGCATTGAACGATAGAATGGAAATGCGGATTTTATTTTTTAAAGAGTATGTCATCCAGATGTCTTCCGTCGAGTTGAACACACTGTTCAAGACGGAGCCGTGTGTTCTGCGCTACACGTTGCAGTAAACTTGGGGTGATTTCTCGACGAATATTTTCCTTTAAAGCCACAAGAGATTGGGGATTGTCATTATAAACCAGGGATCCTCATTGGGAGAAAATATTTAAGTGTAATGTATATGTGAATTTTTCATGTGTTAGTGACTGTTTTTTAAACAACAGCGTACAAAGAATGTTGTCAGACTTGACGTCATTTTGATGACTTTTTATGCCAAAAATAAAATGACATGAAATATTTAAATAAAGTTTTCATTAATATGTATTTCTTACATTCTTACAGGCGAAATTCCTTATAGTGAATAAATTATATACTCCGCGCAATTTTTCTGAAAACAATTTTGCTAAATATTTTTCGAAAACTTAAACAGAGTACTAACTAGCCTTAAGGAAAACAAGAAATTTATAATTTTTATTTGTAAATTTTTTCAAATGAAATAATTAATGTTGCTAAACATTTTTCGAAAATTCAAACAGAGTACCGGTCTTATCGCTGTGAGCCCATGTATATAGTACACTAGAGCCCCTACTTGCGTCGTTAATGGGGACCGGAGAAACGTGACGCAAATCGAACCACCTTTTTCTATATAAATGCACTGAAATTTAATTTATTGGGGAAAATATTCAAAACAAAACAAATATTTTGCATTTTTGATAAAAAACAAGTATGAATACATTTTTATTTATTTCCTTTACTACAACAAATATTTATAATTGTTTAAAGAAATAACAAAACAATAAATTTAAAAAAAAAACACAACAAAAATTAAATTCATTTACATATCGCACTGTTTCCTCTGAAGAGCGTCAACTCAAAATTTAAAAATTTTCCGTAGAGGCAAAACACTGAAAATTCTTTATACTACTTTATATCACAAACAGGGATACAATGGTGTATTTTTTTCGGAAGAATAAAGATATTGATGTAAGATTTTTACAGTGGGTAGATATGCCCACTGTACATTGATTTCTGGCAAAAAGAGAAAATTGAAAAATTTCGAGTTGACCCACTTTGGAGGAAGCAGTGCGATATGTACGAATATATTCATAAAAAGAAGGTACATTAAAAAATTGTAATTTATTTAGCTTATTTTGAGCTCAATTCAACTTGAAATTGCAACGGCGCGATTCGAATTTTTCCAGTTTTTAAAAAGCGACGCAATTCGAAACGACGCAAATCGGGACGACGCAAGTCGGGGCTCTAGTGTATAATTTTTTGGCCTACTAAGCGCACACAAAAATTTAATTTAATTGACTGTTAAAGTTCGACAATTTTTTATGAAAAAAAATTTTACTGCAATATTTGCAATAAGCTATGAGCTTATGAAATATAAATAGAATTTTCTAAAATATGATAAGAAAATTCGGAAATAAAACTGTAAATGGTGTAAAAATAATGAACCAAAAATTTTAAAACACTCGTACAGCTGAGTAAATAATAAAATTTCTTTCGATTTAAAAAAATTTTCCTCTGTAGAAAATTTTCATAAGGCTTTATAATGTTATTTTATATTTGGTAAAAAGGATGTATTTTTGTCTAAGTGAGTATTGTCTTAGCACTCCTGCCGCATTATCTGAGCATTAAAATGCCCTTTTGAGAATCAGAAATAAAAACAAAGTGTTCTGTTTTGCCTTTAGATTAATTCTGGTTTTATTAAACAAAATTCATGGCTTATATAGTAAAATATTATATTGGTCAGCAATTTTATAAAAGTCAAAAATAATCAATACGATATTAAAAAATTTATTTCACACAAATACTACTTGGTGACAATTTGCCATAGTTCCAAATTGTCACGATAAACATATTTATCAAATTTCAATTCTTAAACACTGGCATTGAAAATTTAAACATCAACAAATGATTTCATTGAACTTACGATTTGTGCTGACCAAACAGAATTTTTCTTTTACTTAAGTTTTATTGAACTTATTTTATTTACAGTGATGTGCATAAGTGCACATACATTACAGGCTTATATTAAAATATTCTATTATAGACAATATGGAGATATAAAATATTGTAAAACCATTTTTATATCATACAAAATTACTAAAAAGCATTATATATAAATTCATCCATCCAAGAATACAAAAAAATCGAACGATGGCAACGCGGGTTGAAAATTTAGTCATGAATTTGTTGCTGTCTGTGAATAAAATTTTTATTTTCTCTTCTCTCATTGATGTGAATTTCGTTACTGTTCGTGTTGCGTATGCGAATACGTGTAAAAAATCCGATTGGCACTCGTATCCTGAGTGTTGTGACTGAGTTGCGCTGTTATAAACCCTCCCTTTGAGGTAGCCCCATAAAAAAGTCCATGGGAGTTAGATCGGGCGACCCCGGTGGCCATGGGATGCCCCCAAAGCGACTGATAAATTTTTGAGGGAAATTTTCTCGAAGAAAATTCATCGAAGCTCTGGCTGTATGTGCCCCATCCTTTTGAAATCACGTTTCAAAAGGATGGGGCTCGTAGGTTTGGCAAAAAGAGTTCCATAATCGATAATTTTCACCGTTGACATTCGTCGCCTGGACACGAGAATTTGCAAAAAAAAATTATCCGATTATCTCTTGCGGGTATAAGGCACACCGAGCAGTTACCCTGGGGCAATGCAATGATTTTTGATGTTTCAATCGGGGGTTGCGCGTTCTTGGATTCCAATAACAGCAGTTTTGTGACAATGACTCTAGTCGCTCCAAAAAATTGAATTTACAGTGCGAAAACCCTCAACATCGTTTCGCAAAAAATTTTTCCGTAAATCAATGTCACTTTCTCTCAGTTCTTGAACGAGTTGAATTTTAAAATGATGGAACTTCAGATCCTTTTTTTTTAAATTTCATGAATAATCGCTCTGGAAGTCCCAGCTCTTTTCCGTATTGAAGTCGCAGATTTTCACTTAAACTGCTTCCAATCAGTTCAATGTTTTCGGGAGCCCTTTGTGGTGTACACTTATTTTTCATTTCCACAAAAGCATCACACAATATTTTTGTAAGAAAAATAACAGAAAATATTAATTGTAAACGACCATATCAATGACACATAAACATTATGACACATGTGGTAAACAAATGCTTGCACTTCATACGTATACCAAAATACCTACAGCGAAGTGAAACATGAGTATTTTCACTTGCTCCACTTATAGTTTATTGCTTTAGGTACTTGACCGTACTTAAGGGGTAACAATGGAAAATCAAATTTCTTTTTATTTCTTTTTATTTTATTTTAAATACCTTAAATAGGAGAAATGTAATTTGTTTAAAAATAATGACTGTGCTGATTGGTCAGTCGATCAGTAAATGCATTTTGTAACATGAACAAAAAGTTGAACACCATGTTACATTGGGCATTTTGGATGTATGAATGAAATGCAAGATGTGTCAGATAATTTTTAGATAATTTGTAAATTAGTATATAAGTTAGAAAATTTGTAAATAAAGGTTAGTCTCAGTTTGGACACAAGAATTCATTCTTCTTTTCACTGAACTCAAATAAAGGGCATCATTTGCTCGTCTGCCGAGTTTTAAAGCCTCGCTCTACAAACCAAGGCTTTCTATTGCATTAGTCGCGATTCTATGCTAATGCAATAGTAACAGATTTGCAATTGTTTTGAATATTTAAAAACCATACATACCAAACTTACTATATGGCGATCCTTGGCCGACATATCTGGAATTTTTCTTTTTAAATGGACGAAGATTTTCATAAACTTTTCGAAGATTTGGTTAACAGATTGGCAGTGGAGGAGTACAATCCCACTGAAGGCGTGGAAATTCAGGCACCACCTTACATACCTACCCCTAAGCATTATGGACCACAGCCAATTACAATTGAACAATATCTTGAGAGAAATAAGTCGAAAAAACAGCGTCCAGTACCACCTGTAACTCCAACTAAAAAGAAGACGAAGGGCGGCAAAAAGAAGCGGCTCAATAGAGAAAAAGCGGAATTAAGGCGGTTAATAAGCCTTAGCAGCGGACCGCAAAAGAAACTCTTCTACAACCAATTAAAAGAGTTAGAAAAATAAAAAGCAGCAAAAATTATATTTTATAATGATAATTTACATAAATAATTAAATTATTTCATTATTATGACTTAAAGTAGGCACAAAAATTGTTTTTCTTTTTTAATTTATATATATTTATACAAAAATAAAGCATGCACATACATAAATAAAAACATCAAAATGGGTTGGTGGAGTAAAATTAGTAACGCAATTTTAGTAGCAATTGCTGGCTATGAAATAGGCAACAATACTGAAAAACCCAAACACACTAATGATGAAAAACATTGGATTGTAGTATTAGCTATAATTTTTATATTGATTTTGAGCATATGTATTTCAAAACTAAATAGTCATTATAAAAAATATGTCAATAAGAAAGTAAACAACAACATTGTTTAAATAAAATTAAATATCAAAAAAAAAAAAAAAGCAATAAGTAAAAAATTCTAAAATGTATTGTAAATGGACCAATTAATAGATAGATTGACTAGAATTATCATTAATTTGAGAAAATCGGGTAGCAGAGGATATACTGAAAAAACATTAATTTTAAAATTAGAAGAGGTAGAGTTAATTGAAAAACAATTTGTAGAATTTAGCATTGGTAAAGAAATAAAAGAAAAACTTATAGAGAAATTTTACAAACGTTATGAAAAAGCAAAGACACTGTTAAAGCAAAAATTAGAAAGATTAGATACAGAATCAACTCAAAGTATGTCAGATTCAGAAAGAGAGGCTGAAAATTCAAACGTATCTACTGAAAACTCAAACTTAACTCCTGAAAATTCAAGTTCAAGTTCAAATTCCACAGTTAAAATGGCATCATTCAATTTAGAACTATCATTGAAAAGTATACCAGAATTTTCTGGAAATTTCAAAGATTTAATATCATTTTTGAAAATAGTTGAAATAATTTACAATTCTTTAACAACTGACGCGAAAATACAACTCATAGATTTTGTTATTAATGTGAAATTAACACCAAGCGTTAGAACTGCTATAAGTGCTACAGAAATTTGTGATTTCAATAACCTTAGCTTTTAGAAATGATTGCTGAACTGAATGAACTGCAAATACACGAAATACCGCAATGCAATGTTATACAGAAAAACACAATTATTTCTCTTAATAATACTTATGCATTGAATATATTCAAAAATGGTCTTAATGCAGATATTAAGCCAACAATTTTTGCTTCTAAGCCAAAGGACTTGAATGAAGCTGTACAACTTGCAATAGAACTAGAAAAAGACTTTTCTAGTAATGAAAATCAAGTATTATATTTTTATAATGGAAATAATTCAAATAAGCGGAATAATAAAAACAATAATAAAAATAATAAATTTAGAAATAATAATTATAACAGAAACAATATTTCGAATCAGAATAATAGAAATTCGAATTATAACAATAACAGAAATAATAATAATAATAATATTCATAGAAATAATAATAATAATCATAGAAATTATAATAATAATACCTGGAATGATAATAACCATTACAACTATAGACAAAACAACAATAATAATGGTAGACGAAACCGAAATAACAATAGAAATAGCGTACATGTAGTTCAGGAAAACACCGAAGGCCCGGAGATGAACAATCAAAATTTAATCATTCATCCTCCGGAGCAGAATTAAATAAAATTTTTTCTATTTCTAAAAACACTACTAATTATATAGAATTAGACATAGGAACAGAAACTAGCTTAACATTTTTAATAGATACAAGGGCTGATATTTCATTATGTAAATTAGGAAAATTAAATGAAGACCTTTTTATTGATAAAACACAATCATGTTCATTTTCTGGTATAACAAACGAAAAGATAAGATCTATTGGAATCACAGAATTAAATTTTAAATTATATGATAACCAATTAAAACACAATTTCCACATAGTCGACGATAATTTTCCAATACCAACGGACGGAATCTTAGGAAGAGACTTTTTCACAACATTTTTATGCAAAATTGATTATGAAACATTCACGATTTCATTAACTCTACAAGAAACAGAAATTACAATTCCCATGAAATCTACAATAAATAGAGATTACTACATTAAAATAGAGAAACGATCTGAATTAATATGTCCAGTACAATTAAATCTAACGGAAGATAGTATTATTTTAAGTAAAGAATTAGAGTCAGGAATTTTTATAGGGAATACAATAGTTCCAGGAACAGGCATTACTCATGTTAAATTTCTAAATACAACAGATGAAAATGTAATATTAAAAAATGTTAATTTTGAAATTGAACCATTAAATAAATACGTTTTTCTCACTAAATCCCAAAACAATAAAAACAGACTTAGCAAACTATTACAAACGTTAAAAATTGACAATACTGACAGTAAAGCAACGGATGAATTGATAAACATTTTTAAAGACTATCAAGACATATTTCACTTAGAAGGCGACGTTTTAACAGCAAATAACTTTTATACACAACATATTAATTTAACCGATAAAACACCAGTTTACATCAAAAATGTTATGGTCGCCCTGTGAAACAGGTGTCTTAGGGTCGTCCTGTAAAACAGCTGTTGGTATGCATATGCAACACAATCGGTAGCCATCATGACATACGATAGAGTAGCATATTTGTCCTTGTCTGGTTTGGTAGTGTGAGGTAGAAGGAAAGGGTTACATATAGGGGTTCAGTAGAATGTTTATGCAACACAACTGGCAGCCATCATTTTATGAAAGACCACTTACAGCTAGTTGTCTTGTTCAGGCCAACGGATTTTAGGAGGTAAGAAAGAAATCAACATAAGAGCCAGGAAATTTAGCCGCCAAGTCGGCCATATTTTTTTGCTTGTGGTTTGCGTTGAGAGGTGACAAGCAGAGCAGCGAACAAGAAAGGTTCCTTTTTTTGAACGAGCGGCAAAGGTGGTGGTTGTGCCGAATAAGAAACGGCTGAAAAAAGAAAAGTGTAAAAGAAGCCTTAAGTTACTGAAGGCAAAATATACCTTTTCAAAATTGTGGTGGTTGGTGTTGGCGTGAACGAAGAAGGTGCGGGCAGCGCCACGGTAGACAGCTAAAGGAGGAAAAGGTTTACCGGAGAAAAGGGCACAGAGAAAAATTACAAGTGCGTCATCAGTGCAGAAGAACGGAGTAGAAATCCGGAAACATCGGAGGCATCTCCCCCCCTAAAAGTGTCGCCGAGTGGTCATCGACTGGCGAGAAGAGTAGCAGGAAAGAGCGGACCGGACTTGGACAGGACTTACACGTAAGGAAGAAAACAAGTAAGTGTATAGTTCAATTGATTTATTCTTTTATATTGTGAAAGTGAACACCGTGAACACGTGGTAAAGTTTTAAGTAGTGCCCTACGTTTAAGGGTCAAATTCCGTCGTATAGGGTGAGCTCACACTAGGTCCCGGCGAGGTTAAGTTTAACAGAGGGGAGCTTATTAGCTTCTAATCTCGCAATGGGTGTTGACTACGATAGAAAAGAAATATAAGGAGAGAGAACTATATGCGTTTAGACACAATTTCGCGTTCTAATATTGTAAATAAAGAAAAATAAAATATAAAGACTTACCCATCACCGCGGACAGTTGACCGACTCACCGCTCAGTCCGAATACCACGCAAAAGAAAATTAAACTTACCTGAAACTATATTTTTGAATCCTTAATAAATATATATATATATATATATATATATATATATATATATATATATATATATATATATATATATATATATATATCTATATCCTTAATATATATGAATATACAATCCTACAAACGCTCAAGTTTGTTCATGTGAAAACCTGTAAAAATATCTCAACCGCAAATACCACACATAAAAAAAATTAAACTTACCTGAAACTATATTTTTGAATCCTTAATAAATATATAAATCTATATCCTTAATATATATGAATATACAATCCTACATATGTTCAAGTTTTTTTGAATAAAAACAAGAAAAGGAAACTCATTAAAGAAGATTTGTCGAAAAGAAAGGGTTATGTCAATACCTTTTGATGCAGAAATTTTATAAAATTGTCAAGTAAAAGTCCTTGCGATATATCTACATAACGTAATTGGTAGTATAAGCATATGAAGTTTTAGTTATAACGTAATTAAATAAAATGGAGAAGAAGAAACAACTTGTTTTAGTCATGGATTAGAGATTCCGGAGGGGGCTAGGGTAAAGGTGAGATAGGTGGGTAAGTCTCAAGCAAGGGACAACCCTAACATGCAAAGGCCACGAGGGTTGTCATGGAGAAACCAGTCTAGGTTTTAGAGGGAGGGAAGGCCAAGTTGACGAACACCAGTCAACAAGTACCCGGCTGAAAGTAACAGTGAACATTGAGTATACGGTGGGTGAGAATTTGAGATCTCCTTTTTGTTTTTTTGATTTGTTTTATTAAATTTTTTTTTTTTTGTCACATTCACCTTCGGGCTCCAAAATATTTCATAATTTCCGGTTTAACATCACCTTAACCATCATAGCTGGTATGAATTTATTTTTATTATGACTGATGTCATTGCTGAGTGCGACCAGGGAATATCGGCAAGAACCACCCCAAGACGGCGAGCCCTAGCCGGAGCCTACGCCATCATACCAGCGACGCCGAACACCTGGAACAGCTTACACCGGACACGATAACCCAGAAGAGTTATGTAGGTAACAGCGCGACACAATTGGCGGGGTAACGACTCCAACTGGTGCAACCAATTTGAATGGAAAAACCAACAGGTAAACAATAAATGAAAATGAATACTCCACATAATAGTCAGTTGATCATAATAAAAATGGCACCCAACGTGGGGCCCGAAGGTGAATCCTCTTGTTAGGGAGTATAATGGGATTGAGGCCGAAGGGTGTAAGTCCCGTTTAAGTCATATAGAGTCCTTAAATAGTAGCGACATCATTTGGTCCTCAATATGTACCTCGTTATGGTTCCATTAGTTTCTGAAAGAAAAGTAAAGTTAGAGTAATTTAGATTAGAGCCGCTAGTAAGTATCTGGTTGTTTTTGGGGCAATTGGGTTTCCAGGTTAACGTAAGTCCCGAATGAATAACTTTAAAATTTTTTTTTCTTCGCGTTGCGACGTTAATTCTGGGAGGCGAACTTGTCCGGGAACACCGGGTACGAGATTTCAGTGCCTATGGGGAGTTGAGACAGTGCACTTGACCGAGAGGGTAGTAGTGGTTTCTTAGCTGCAACTCGTCATAGTTTACTGGTAAGAGCATCCAGTAAGAAGTATGTAGAATCAATAGCCCAAGTCAGTCCTATTCTGAGATCAGTATATGATAGTAGATAAATGGGATACCAACTGGTCGGGGGAAGTTAAGAGTCCTGTAACGTTGAGAGTTTTAGTCTCTAGATTACAGCTGCTTCTTCTTTACTCAAGCAGCGGGGCAGGAATTAGGACCTGATACACAGTCTCCATCATCCACTTGTATATTAGCGAAAATTAAGAAAAAGTAAAAGTATAAGCTGTGCTTCAACTGAGTAAAGTTCAGTTTCATCCAATCGAATTGGGATGAAACAGTCGCATTGTTGATGATGCTTACCTATCTCACCTGAGAGTACCATAGCCGGTAAACAAATATATTTGAGTTTTTGCCGTTAGTGAGATTTAGTATAGATTTTTGGGCATTTTGTCTTTACTATTTTATGTCGTACATATTTGGTTGCATATGTAACCATAATTCTCCGTGTTTAACGGAATAAAAATTTTTTTTTCAGATAATAATTTTTAGTAAAAAATTTTTTTTTATGAATTATTTTTGGGCAGCAGTTTCGAGTGTTGAGAAAATTTTTTGTATATAGGTTTGAATGAAAACGTACGGAATTTTGTTTTTGGTATAAAATCTTTTTCTAGATTAGAACGAACCATTGATAAAAGTTTTGGATTTTGTATTGGGTTTTGCTTCTGAATTCTCGATTGAATTCTTTTTTCCCCGAAATTGGGAAGCGTTGCGAGAAGATTATTTGTATATTCCTCGAGGCTAGATTTGGGGTTTTCTCCCTCAGATATTTACAAACTGACAACAACCGTCGTCTGGTAAGTTTTGTTTGAACTTGGACATACATTCGATTCCAAGTTTAGTTTAAGCTCTAGGCGGGGCTATATATCAACCGTATCGCAACTAGCCATCATAGAGAACAGCGTGGAGTTTGTCCAATACTCCGATCTTAGTCCAACATTTAGTGGACATTATAATTAAATAAACAACGAAACAGGTAATGGTTGAAACTCGAGCATCGCGAAATCGTAGGCCAGAAGAGAGTTCCAGCATGGAAAATAACAATACAACAGGGGCTGTGGCCACAACAACAGGAGATACTCGCACCATGCCATCGGATAATCGCCCTATTTATACAGCTGGATTAGACAGAGCAATGGGACCAGTCACACCAGCGGTACAGCAATTTCTAGAAATGGCCCAAGGTAATGCAAGCTTTACCGGACAACTGAACAGCAGCCTCACCGCACAAGGGGTTCAACAGGAAGTACGTGCGAATAGAGCCCGAAATAATAATAATCCGTCAACAACAGCAACAATGAGAGGAACAACGGAAGAGAGTCTAGCCGCGATTATAAGTGAAGAATTGTCACGGCAAATGCAACAGCTTCAAACAACTTTGCGACAAGAGCTGGCACAAGCCGTAGATCAAGCAGTAGATCAAGCAGTAGGCCAGCGGAGTGAGATGAATGCCGCGTCGAATAGAACTGAGAGGATGAGGGCAAATGCGTCCGCAAGCAGTAGATCACTGTCAGGGCAGATGTCAAGTAATTTTCAGATATCCGACTCACGACAGTACGGAGGGAGACCATTAGTGAACAACCGGAATGAGGCACATAATCCAAGTGAACATTTACCTGGTCCCAGTAGGCAACCAGCAGGCGCATTCTTACCGAGCATGTACCGTCAGTCAGAGTTACCAGCACAAGAACATATGCAAGTTCCATATGTACCTGCAAATGATATTCGGCCCAGTCATCGCGACATGGATTTATCTAAATGGGGAATAAAATTTGATGGTACCTCGAAGGGCATGAGCGCTGAAGATTTCATCTTTAGGATCGAAATGATGAGACAAGACCACAATTTATCCCTAGAAGACGTGCGTAGAAATTTTAACCTGCTACTGGAAGGTCAAGCTTTGAATTGGTACTGGAATATTAGAAAATTTAATCCGGCACTAACATGGGAAGGATTATCAGGCGCTTTTCTGACCCAGTATCGGAGATATGATAGTGAATTTCAACTACAGAAAAGGATAATGGATCGAAGGCAAGGACCTCAGGAATCGTTCGAAGAATTTTAAGAGGCAGTGTTGAAGCTGAGGAATCAACAGAGAACACCATACACCGAACAAGATCTGGTGGAAATTATGAAGGCCAATTTGAAACCCTCCCTAACGCAACTGTTATTTGCAGCCAAGATAGATGGGCTGAACGATTTCTGCCAGCAAGCAAAACGTGCCGAAAACCTAGTAGCACATCATCGACAACAAAATCAGTATCGTCCTGGGATGGCACCAAGATTGCATGAGCTGAATTATGAAGAGTTACCTGGCGCAGAGGTAGAGGTTGAGGCCATATCACAGGACAGTAGGTATATTTGCTGGAACTGCAAAGTAGTAGGGCACAGTTTTATGGATTGTCCATCCCCTACACGTAGGATTTTCTGCTACAGATGTGGACGAGACAATGTGGTTACCCCGAGATGTCCTAGATGCCAGGGAAACGTGAAAACGAACCAGTCCCGAACTGGCGAGGCTCGTTCGACACACACGCAAACCCAGTAAATAAAACAATGGCGGCCGAGTCGAGCAATAATATCACCATTTTACAGGATACACTTATGATAAGTCCAGCCGTAGAAGCAAAGCCGAAGACTCGAGAGCTGAAGCCACTACATCAGCGGTTGCGTAAGTATAAGGAAGCAAAGGAGCGAATTTTTGGGAAGGTGTCAAAAAGAATAAAGAAAGCCAGAGAGCGGTATAAGCGCAGGAAAAGAATTCGACGGGAAATTATGTCGGCCTCATTATATGAAGGGGAAGATACCCGGCTATATGCCAAAGTTTCTATTAATGGCGTTGAAGTTGAAGGATTACTAGATGGCGGTGCTACGGTTACTTGTCTAGAAAGAGACTGTCTAGAAGTAATACGACGAGCTGGTCTAAGCCCACAAAATTACCTAGCGTTTATCAAAACGGCGGATGGAAGCCCACATAGGATAATAGGACGAGTGGACGTGAAGGTGACATTTAATAATTTTTCGAGCCAGGTTACTTTTTATTTAGTACCCACACTAAATAGACCATTATTTCTAGGAGTAGATTTTATGCGGGAGTTTGGATTGTTGATGGCAGTAAGTAGTATATCGAGCAATGAGGTAAGCCCCCAGTATAGCGCTGGAAAAGGGACCGAAGAAGTAGAAATGCATGTTTTAACAAGCAAGCAGCGTGAGCTATTGAATCAAAGCGTGGCTAAGTTCCCGTGTTATACTAAGAAAGGACTAGGGCGAACTCACCTTGAGACGCACACTATCGACACAAGTGAAGCCGCTCCGGTAAAGGAAAGGCATTATCCCGTATCACCGGCAGTACAGAAGTTGATGTACGCGGAGCTGGATCGGATGCTGGACTTAGGAGTCATCGAACAGAGTGAAAGTCCGTGGAGTCTGCCAGTCACATTGGTCCGTAAAGGAGAGAAGAATAGGTTGTGCCTAGACGCGCGAAAGCTTAACGCGCTCACGGTCAAAGATGCATACCCTCTACCACACATCGAAGGCCTCCTCAGCAGGCTGGGGGATACTTATTTTATTTCCAGTGTAGACCTGAAAGATGCGTTTTGGCAAATACCGTTGGAGGTGGCCAGCAGAGAGAAAGAGCCAGGAAATTTAGCCGCCAAGTCGGCCATATTTTTTTGCTTGTGGTTTGCGTTGAGAGGTGACAAGCAGAGCAGCGAACAAGAAAGGTTCCTTTTTTTGAACGAGCGGCAAAGGTGGTGGTTGTGCCGAATAAGAAACGGCTGAAAAAAGAAAAGTGTAAGAGAAGCCTTAAGTTACTGAAGGCAAAATATACCTTTTAAAAATTGTGGTGGTTGGTGTTGGCGTGAACGAAGAAGGTGCGGGCAGCGCCACGGTAGACAGCTAAAGGAGGAAAAGGTTTACCGGAGAAAAGGGCACAGAGAAAAATTACAAGTGCGTCATCAGTGCAGAAGAACGGAGTAGAAATCCGGAAACATCGGAGGCATCTCCCCCCCTAAAAGTGTCGCCGAGTGGTCATCGACTGGCGAGAAGAGTAGCAGGAAAGAGCGGACCGGACTTGGACAGGACTTACACGTAAGGAAGAAAACAAGTAAGTGTATAGTTCAATTGATTTATTCTTTTATATTGTGAAAGGGAACACCGTGAACACGTGGTAAAGTTTTAAGTAGTGCCCTACGTTTAAGGGTCAAATTCCGTCGTATAGGGTGAGCTCACACTAGGTCCCGGCGAGGTTAAGTTTAACAGAGGGGAGCTTATTAGCTTCTAATCTCGCAATGGGTGTTGACTACGATAGAAAAGAAATATAAGGAGAGAGAACTATATGCGTTTAGACACAATTTCGCGTTCTAATATTGTAAATAAAGAAAAATAAAATATAAAGACTTACCCATCACCGCGGACAGTTGACCGACTCACCGCTCAGTCCGAATACCACGCAAAAAGAAAATTAAACTTACCTGAAACTATATTTTTGAATCCTTAATAAATAAATATATATATATATATATATATATATATATATATATATCTATATCCTTAATATATATGAATATACAATCCTACAAACGCTCAAGTTTGTTCATGTGAAAACCTGTAAAAATATCTCAACCGCAAATACCACACATAAAAAAAATTAAACTTACCTGAAACTATATTTTTGAATCCTTAATAAATATATAAATCTATATCCTTAATATATATGAATATACAATCCTACATATGCTCAAGTTTTTTTGAATAAAAACAAGAAAAGGAAACTCATTAAAGAAGATTTGTCGAAAAGAAAGGGTTATGTCAATACCTTTTGATGCAGAAATTTTATAAAATTGTCAAGTAAAAGTCCTTGCGATATATCTACATAACGTAATTGGTAGTATAAGCATATGAAGTTTTAGTTATAACGTAATTAAATAAAATGGAGAAGAAGAAACAACTTGTTTTAGTCCTGGATTAAAAATTCCGGAGGGGGCTAGGGTAAAGGTGAGATAGGTGGGTAAGTCTCAAGCAAGGGACAACCTTAACATGCAAAGGCCACGAGGGTTGTCATGGAGAAACCAGTCTAGGTTTTAGAGGGAGGGAAGGCCAAGTTGACGAACACCAGTCAACAAGTACCCGGCTGAAAGTAACAGTGAACATTGAGTATACGGTGGGTGAGAATTTGAGATCTCCTTTTTGTTTTTTTGATTTGTTTTATTAATTTTTTTTTTTTGTCACATTCACCTTCGGGCTCCAAAATATTTCATAATTTCCGGTTTAACATCACCTTAACCATCATAGCTGGTATGAATTTATTTTTATTATGACTGATGTCATTGCTGAGTGCGACCAGGGAATATCGGCAAGAACCACCCCAAGACGGCGAGCCCTAGCCGGAGCCTACGCCATCATACCAGCGACGCCGAACACCTGGAACAGCTTACACCGGACACGATAACCCAGAAGAGTTATGTAGGTAACAGCGCGACACAATTGGCGGGGTAACGACTCCAACTGGTGCAACCAATTTGAATGGAAAAACCAACAGGTAAACAATAAATGAAAATGAATACTCCACATAATAGTCAGTTGATCATAATAAAAATGGCACCCAACGTGGGGCCCGAAGGTGAATCCTCTTGTTAGGGAGTATAATGGGATTGAGGCCGAAGGGTGTAAGTCCCGTTTAAGTCATATAGAGTCCTTAAATAGTAGCAGTAGTACTGGCCATAAAAAAATTCAGACCCTATATAGAATTAATGCCATTTTCCGTCTTAAATGACTGATGTCACAAAAGGATCTGTCCGGTCGTTTAGCTCGTTGGAGCTTACACTTATGCTTGGTTTTCACTATGTCATTTTTGTTGTCAAATTGTCCAAATTGTTGGCAATTGTATGAAAACGGGTTGTCATATGGCGTCATCTATGTTTGCAGTCAGTTATGCACACAAACTGCCATGTAAACTGACAAATAAGTGAAAACGCCAAATTTCAGTTTGTCAGCAGATATGGCAGCATTTTTTTTTCAAAGTAAATTTGACAACAAGTTGTCAATTATTTTTGTTTGTCGTTCGCAAAGCTGTGGGATTTTTTGTTTTTATGCTGAAATGGTAAGTTTTTATATGTATATTTTAAAATTTAACAACTTATTTATAGTTTTAAACGTGTTTTTTAGTTGAGCAATATATTGGATGATTTGGATGACACAAATTGTGTGTCAGAGCCAAAACGAACCTAAAAAGCGCGTACGGAAACTTAAAGAAAAATGGACAAGTGAGCAAATAGCGAGTCTAATTCAAGAGGTAGAAGCTAGGGAAGGTACATGGAATTTCTTGTTTAGAGAATATCGGGACAGAAATTTACGAGAGGCTTTATGGCAAGAAGTGGCAGATGTATTAAAAATGCCACGATCCGAAGTGGCAACGAAATGGAATAGCCTTCGCTGCTCTTTCCGAGTAAGTTCATGTAAAATAAACAATTTATTATTTACTTAAAACAATTCTTTAGGCGATGTTTAACAAAATGGGGCAGACAAAGAGTGGACAAGCTGCTGGAAAAACAACACCAACAAACCTATTGTACAATAGCCTTAAGGTTTTGGAGCCAACATTACAAATTGAAGCGCCCACAACATCAAACTTTGCAAATGTATGTGTATATATGGTTTAGAAGGTATTACCTAAATAATTGTGTCGTTAAAAATTTAGGATTCTCTATTAACTTCCCCTGGTTCGCCGCATGGTGCAGAAGCATATTCAGATTTGGACAACTCACAGCCAATAGCGCGGAGAGCAGCAGTAAAGCGTTGTGCCGTGGAAAACGAGGACGACGAATACTCCAAAGTGGTTAAACGTGCATTACAGACTATGGCTGAATGTACCAAAAATGATGCTTGGAGCGATGTGGGTGACTTTGTAGCATCCAATGGTCGTCTATGGGCAACAGAAAAGCCACAATTGGCAAACAATTTTAAGACTGATGTTTATGAACTTGTTTTAAATTATCAGAAAAAAGCTACAAGGTACAAGCATCAAATATACAGTGAGGCAACATATTTTGTCGGCATTTGGAATAAAAATAAAATAAATTAATTTCATTTTAATTTAATTTCTACATTAAATTATCACGTTTTCATCTTCATAGGTACTATTATTTTCATTTTATAGATATGCATATAGATATATTATTTTCAATTGTTTTACCAATATCGGTTGCATACAGACTTTGTTGCCTGACTGTGTTGTTGCTCTTTTGACTTTTTATCGATAAGTATTAACCACCATTTTTCTTATTAACGTTTGCAGCTCAACATAAGTTATTTATATAATTATTTTCTTGTTTTGAATTATCGCAATTTTTTAGTTATAACTCCACATTGCTTTTAGTTTTTATGATTTCAACATAAGTTACCTTCTTTTTTTACGTGTTTAACATGGTATTATTATAAATTTAAAAAGAAATGTGCTTTATTCTTTTTTTTTATAGTCGAATGAATTTTTAAATTTATTAATTATTATCTCAAATGTGATAAATAAAAAGGTACAAAATCTTAACTTAAAAAATTTTTTTATTGAATTAAAATGAGTTGTGCAGAATTGTCCTATTATATTGCCATGCTACTTCACCATGAGGTGTCATGAAATACTCCATAAACATTTCACGGACTTTTATTGCATTATCAGCTGGCCTACCTGGAGCGCTGTCAAGACGAATAGATGTTAGCATTCCGTTCTCACCCAGCTCCATTCGCCAATTTCCACGTACACCAATACCATTTCTGTCATCGTCGACGTCAGATTTTCGTAAATAACTAGATTTGCGCGTTAACAAAAAATTGTGCAATACGCAAATGGCTAGGACAATACCTTTTGCGTGCTCAGCTGTTACATCCATAGGCCTCCTGAGGATTCTAAAGCGCGATGCACATATCCCAAAAACATTTTCAACTACATTTCTTGCTCGCGATAACCTGTAATTAAAAATTTTGTGCGACATCACTTGCTCGCGATAAGAAAAAGGCTTCATCAAGTACGGTTTTAGGGGGAATGCATCGTCAGCTACGATGACAATTGGCATCGGATCAATTTCATGTGGAAATGGTCTTGGTGGTGGAAAATTTATTGTGTTGTCAGCAAGCGCTTTTGAAAGTGGACATCTAAATGTTTGAAAATTGCGACGTATAAATATAAACATAGTTTAAAATCAAATATAATGTAGATCGCCTACCGTGTGAAAACACCACCATCTGATTCACGACCAAAAGCTCCAACTTCTACAAACAAAAATGTATATTCAGCATCCACCATAGCCATCAAGACTATGCTATTGTATTTTTTGTAATTAAAATATTCCGAGCCACAATTAGCAGGTGCCTGAATTGTTATGTGCTTTCCATCTAATGCTCCACAACAATTAGGGAAATTCCACCGTTGTTCAAAACCCTCAGCAACTTTTGTCCATTCTTCGGAAGTTGTCGGAATCTTTATCAAAAACGTTAAAAAGTATTAACAAACGAAGTTGTGGGCATATTTCTTAAATACTTACCTTTAAAAAATCGTCCTTCAGTGCATCGAATATAGCAGCACAAGTGTCGTGGATAATATGACAAATGGTGGTTTTTCCGATTAGAAAAACAGTCATCAGACTCGAAAAGCTATCGCCTGTTGCCAGGTAGCGTAAAGTTACTGCCAATCTTTCACCAACTGTAATAGCATTCCTTAACCTTGTGTTTTTTTTCATAATGTATGGGGTGAGACGCTCCACAAGAAACTCAAAATCTTCCATATTCATTCTTAAGAAATTTTTTAACCACCTCGGATCCTGTTGCACCAGATTCGAACGGAGTGTAGCGTAGAAGCCACTGGTTCTTCTATTTCTTAATCCTGGCCTAATCCAATATAATTTCTTCTTTCTAAGCTGCTTCCTTTTATTTTTCCAAGCCCTTAGAGTTGTAATAACACAAAGTGCCGCAGTAGCTATAGCCATTTGCTTTTTTTTTCATATATCAATTTTTTTCACTTTTAACTTATTTTTTTACTAATAAATGCAAAAATGGAAATTGACGCACGAAATTTGACTTTTGTAATAAAAACAGCGTGTCATTCATCTGCACTAAAATTTGACGTAAGTCTTTGACAAGCTCTGTTTTATCGACTTTTTGTCAGTTTTTAAAATGAAGTGAAAACGCGTTTGACAGAAACTGACGGGAATTCATTTGAGGCAGTTTTTGTTGGCATATCATATGACATAGTGAAAACCAAGCATTACAAGCATATTCCTTTTCGATTGAACATCGGCCTGGAGCCAAGAACAAAGTACCTGACACGTTATCACGGTACGATATGGGCGAAGTGGCAGCGAACATCGGCAGCGGAATCGATTTGGATTCGGACGCATTTAAAACCGCCTCCTACGTTGATTTGGTGGCTACGGTTGCGGAAAACACTGACCAATTACCCGATTTAAAAGTTATGGATAATTTCGTCTATAAACGCACGGTACCTTATGATGGAATCGCCCAGAATGAAGATTTCGCATGGAAGCTTTGGGTTCCTTCTGAATTGACGCAGGATATAATCAAAAACGCACACAATCCGCCGCAAGCAGCGCACGGTGGGGTTATGAAAACGCTCCAAAGAGTACGCGAATATTTTTATTGGCCTAATCAGAACGCACAAGTTAGGAATTTCGTGAGAAACTGCCAAGTATGTAAAGAAAGCAAACCTACTAACATTACGCTACATCCGCCGATGGGTAGTGAGATATGCACAGAACGCCCATTTCAGATGATATTTGCTGATTTTCTGGGACCACACCCTAGATCAAAGGGAGGTAATTGTTATATCTTTATCGTGTTGGATCACCTCACGAAATACGTCCTGCTAAAAGCTTTAAGCAAGGCTAGCAGTAAACAAGTCGTTAAAGTTATGATTTCAGAGGTATTTCACATGTTCGGGACTACGGAAACGGTAGTATCAGATAACGGTAAACAGTTCGTTAGCAAGGAATTTACTGACACCATGAGATTATTCGGCGTTAGACACGTCAAGACAGCTGTCTACTCACCGCAAGCTAACGCATCCGAGCGAATAAATCAGTCCATTTTGTCTGCAATAAGATCATACGTAAAAGAGGATCATAGAGATTGGGATAAATACTTATCGGAGATTGCCTGCTCGCTGAGATCGTCAGTACACAGTGCCATAGGGACAACGCCGTATTTCGCACTCTTCGGTTCAAACATGATAACTCACGGAAGTGTATATAAACTCGCTAGAAAGCTACAGAGTTTGAACGACCCCGAGTTGAATGTCACGTCCAAGTTGAGTCAGATGGAAGGCCTGAGGCAGAAATTGCGCGAGAGCCTACATCGAGCACATGTCAGGGGCGAAAAGGTATATAATACTAGGTGTGGGTTAGTTAAATTTGTGCCAGGGCAAGAGGTCTACCGACGTAACTTCCAGACTAGCGATTTTAAACGAGGCTACAACGCAAAGTTCGGTCGGAAATTCATTAAGTGTCGAATTATACGTCCCATTGGGAAGAGCCTATACGAGATCGAAGATCTAAAAGGGAAACTGATAGGGGTATTTCACGCCAAGGACCTGAAGCAATAGTTTTGGTTTCATTGAGGGTTTTAGACCTATCGACACGTCCTTACAGGGGTGGTCATGGTCCTAGCAATTTCAGCCACGGAACACAGGGTGTATCAGTAAGGAAAACTTCTCCCCCATTCTAGGCCCAGGAAGGACTAAAGAATGGTGGAGTTTGTGTTATGATCGCCCTGTGAAACAGGTGTCTTCGGGTCGTCCTGTAAAACAGCTGTTGGTATGCATATGCAACACAATCGGTAGCCATCATGACATACGATAGAGTATCATATTTGTCCTTGTCTGGTTGGTAGTGTGAGGTAGAAGGAAAGGGTTACATAGAATGTTTATGCAACACAACTGGCAGCCATCATTTTATGAAAGACCACTTACAGCTAGTTGTCTTGTTCAGGCCAACGGATTTTAGGAGGTAAGAAAGAAATCAACATAAGAGCCAGGAAATTTAGCCGCCAAGTCGGCCATATTTTTTTGCTTGTGGTTTGCGTTGAGAGGTGACAAGCAGAGCAGCGAACAAGAAAGGTTCCTTTTTTTGAACGAGCGGCAAAGGTGGTGGTTGTGCAGAATAAGAAACGGCTGAAAAAAGAAAAGTGTAAAAGAAGCCTTAAGTTACTGAAGGCAAAATATACCTTTTAAAAATTGTGGTGGTTGGTGTTGGCGTGAACGAAGAAGGTGCGGGCAGCGCCATGGTAGACAGCTAAAGGAGGAAAAGGTTTACCGGAGAAAAGGGCACAGAGAAAAATTACAAGTGCGTCATCAGTGCAGAAGAACGGAGTAGAAATCCGGAAACATCGGAGGCATCTCCCCCCCTAAAAGTGTCGCCGAGTGGTCATCGACTGGCGAGAAGAGTAGCAGGAAAGAGCGGACCGGACTTGGACAGGACTTACACGTAAGGAAGAAAACAAGTAAGTGTATAGTTCAATTGATTTATTCTTTTATATTGTGAAAGTGAACACCGTGAACACGTGGTAAAGTTTTAAGTAGTGCCCTACGTTTAAGGGTCAAATTCCGTCGTATAGGGTGAGCTCACACTAGGTCCCGGCGAGGTTAAGTTTAACAGAGGGGAGCTTGTTAGCTTCTAATCTCGCAATGGGTGTTGACTACGATAGAAAAGAAATATAAGGAGAGAGAACTATATGCGTTTAGACACAATTTCGCGTTCTAATATTGTAAATAAAGAAAAATAAAATATAAAGACTTACCCATCACCGCGGACAGTTGACCGACTCACCGCTCAGTCCGAATACCACACAAAAAGAAAATTAAACTTACCTGAAACTATATTTTTGAATCCTTAATAAATATATATATCTATATCCTTAATATATATGAATATACAATCCTACAAACGCTCAAGTTTGTTCATGTGAAAACCTGTAAAAATATCTCAACCGCAAATACCACACATAAAGAAAATTAAACTAACCTGAAACTATATTTTTGAATCCTTAATAAATATATAAATCTATATCCTTAATATATATGAATATACAATCCTACATATGCTCAAGTTTTTTTGAATAAAAACAAGAAAAGGAAACTCATTAAAGAAGATTTGTTGAAAAGAAAGGGTTATGCAGAAATTTTATAAAATTGTCAAGTAAAAGTCCTTGCGATATATCTACATAACGTAATTGGTAGTATAAGCATATGAAGTTTTAGTTATAACGTAATTAAATAAAATGGAGAAGAAGAAACAACTTGTTTTAGTCATGGATTAGAGATTCCGGAGGGGGCTAGGGTAAAGGTGAGATAGGTGGGTAAGTCTCAAGCAAGGGACAACCCTAACATGCAAAGGCCACGAGGGTTGTCATGGAGAAACCAGTCTAGGTTTTAGAGGGAGGGAAGGCCAAGTTGACGAACACCAGTCAACAAGTACCCGGCTGAAAGTAACAGTGAACAGTGAGTATACGGTGGGTGGGAATTTGAGATCTCCTTTTTGTTTTTTTGAATTGTTTTATTAAATTTTTTTTTTTTGTCACATTCACTTTCGGGCTCCAAAATATTTCATAATTTCCGGTTTAACATCACCTTAACCATCATAGCTGGTATGAATTTCTTTTTATTATGACTGATGTCATTGCTGAGTGCGACCAGGGAATATCGACAAGAACCACCCCAAGACGGCGAGCCCTAGCCGGAGCCTACGCCAGCATACCAGCGACGCCGAACACCTGGAACAGCTTACACCGGACACGATAACCCAGAAGAGTTATGTAGGTAACAGCGCGACACAATTGGCGGGGTAACGACTCCAACTGGTGCAACCAATTTGAATGGAAAAACCAACAGGTAA
The DNA here is from genome assembly GCA_951800035.1 of Linnaemya tessellans. Taxonomy (NCBI): domain Eukaryota; kingdom Metazoa; phylum Arthropoda; class Insecta; order Diptera; family Tachinidae; genus Linnaemya; species Linnaemya tessellans. Next base: position 20,471,957 of record OX637537.1, read on the forward strand.
ACAATAAATGAAAATGAATATTCCACATAATAGTCAGTTGATCATAATAAAAACTATAGACTTCCACAAACTCAAATAGAAGAAATCGATCAACAAGTTCAAAAATTATTTGATGACGATATTATTGAACATTCAACCAGTCCTTACAACTCACCATTACTTGTTGTACCAAAGAAAAGCAATGGAGACAAAGAGAAATGGCGACTTGTAGTAGATTTTAGACAATTAAATAAGAAAATAGTTAATGATAAATTTCCACTTACAAGAATTGAAGATGTATTAGATAAATTGGGAAGAGCAAAATATTTTTCAACTCTGGATATGACAAGCTCGTTTCATCAGATTAACTTAGATAAAGAATCAAGAAAACCAACTGCATTTTCCACATCAAACGGTCACTATCAGTTTAAACGACTACCTTTTGGTCTTAAAATTTCATCAAATAGTTTCCAACGTATACTAACTATAGCACTTTCAGGTCTCGATAGTAAAGCATTTTTATATGTGGACGACATCATAATTTTTGGGTGTAGTTTGAAACATCACAATGACAATCTGAGACAGGTATTTGAACGTTTATCAAAATACAATTTAAAATTGAACGCAAAAATATTTGTATTTTTAAAGTCGGAAGTTGTTTATTTAGGTCATCTAATAACAAAAGAAGGTATCAAAACAGACCCAGCAAAACACAAGGCAATACAAAATTATCCAATACCGAAAGATGCTAACGAGGTAAAACGATTTGTAGCTTTCTGTAATTACTATAGACGTTTTATAAAAAATTTCGCTACATTAACAAAATGTCTGAATGATCAAACAAAGAAAGGAAAAACATTTGAATGGACAGATGAATGTCAACAAACTTTTAACATATTAAGACAAAAATTAATTAGTTCACCAATATTACAATATCCGGATTTTGAAAAACCTTTCATTCTAACAACAGATGCTTCAAATTATGCTTTAGGTGCAATCTTATCACAGGGAGAAATAGGAACAGATTTGCCAATAACCTATGCTAGCAGAACTTTGAATAAACACGAAATTAATAAACCTGTGATAGAAAAAGAATTACTTGCTATACATTGGTGCATTGAATACTTTAGACCATATTTATATGGTAGAAGATTTATTGTAGTAACTGACCACAGACCTCTTGTTTCACTTTTTACTCATAAAAACCCCTCTTCTAAATTAACTAGAGTACGGATTGATTTATCAGATTATGACTTTGAAATTATATACAAAAAAGGAAAAATAAATACAAATGCTGATGCATTATCTAGAATTAAGATAGATTCTGATATGCTAAAAAACATGATTCCAATAGAAGACGATTATTCCAAACCAACAAAAATTTTAGCAATTACGCGTGGAATGAACGCAAAGGGCAAAACAACTGAAAACAACACAGATGAGAAAAACATATCCCAACAACAAAAATATACAAACATATGGGAATGTACTTCACTACAGGATATTAAAAATGTGCACAAATTGAAATGATGATAAATTAAATGGTACCATTGACTGTATAAATAATAGCTATCATATGCATATTAGTGATGATCTTGCAAAATACGTTTTGTTTCTAGAGAAGCTGATAATCTATATGCATAAGCAGAATATTAAAGATCTCGCATTAGCTAGCAACGATGAAATTTTCAAACTGATATCAGTAGAATATATGAAAAGAATTTATGATGAGGTATACCAAAGATTGACAAAATCTAAAAAATATAAAAACATTAACTTGAATATCATCTTGTATAATCCTTTGCAGTACATTAAAAATAAGAAATTACAAAACAAATTAATTGAAGAATTCCACAACTCACCATTATCAGGACACTTAGGCATTCGAAAGACTGTACTAAGACTCAAACGAAGATATGTTTGGAAAAATATGAGAAAAATGGTAAGAGATTACGTTGTAAATTGCGATAAATGTTTAAGAAATAAGCAAACAAAACATATTAGAGAGGAAATGAATATCACCAAAACCCCAAATACTAGTTTTGAAATAATAGAAATAGATACAGTAGGACCATTAAGAATTTCTAATAATTATAGATATATACTAACAATGCAATGCGAATTAACAAAGTATGTTGTAGCATACCCTATGGAAACAAAAGAAGCGAAAAATATAGCTAAAACTCTAGTAGAACAGTTTATTTTAAAATATGGTTGCTTTAAAGTATTAAAATCAGATAGAGGCACTGAATTCAAAAATGAATTAATGAATGAAGTATGCAAACTATTAAATATAGACCAGAAATTCTCAGCACCATATCACCATCAGTCTATAGGAACACTAGAAAGAAATCACAGAGTATTAAATGAATATATGTTAAATTTTGTTGAGGATTTAGAATGGGACAAGTGGATACCTTATTATACATTTGCGTATAATACCACACCTCACGTAAATAGCAATTATTCTCCATACCAGTTGATTTTTGGTAAATTACCAACTCTGCCCACAGACGCATTATGCACTAACACTAAAGTTTATGATTTGGAAAATTATGCTAATGAACTTAGGACTAGGATTAAGAGAGCATTAGATAACGCAAAAAATTTAATAAATATGGCAAAAGAAAAATCAAAATTAGAATATGATAAGAAAATTATAAAAAGTTTATTTGATGTAGGAGACTTAGTATTAGTAAAACTAGAAAGTAGAAAGAAAAATCAGAGTCCCTACATTGGTCCATATAGAATACTAGAAAGACAAAATTGTAATTCAATACTAGAAATAAATAATAAAGAACGAATATTCCATAATAACTCATTAAAATTATACAAAAAAAAATCATGAAATAAAGTAGATATAAGTATATATTCTTATTTATAATACTTACTAAAAATGCATTAACCATATACAAAAAAAATTTTAAAACTATTAATTTGTATTCAGATTTAAATATATTCAAAATCTCATAAATTTTATCTTAAGGGTAAGGGTGTGGTGTACACTTATTTTTCATTTCCACAAAAGCATCACACAATATTATTGTAAGAAAAATAACAGAAAATATTAATTGTAAACGACCATATCAATGACACATAAACATTATGACACATGTGGTAAACAAATGCTTGCACTTCATACGTATACCAAAATACCTACAGCGAAGTGAAACATGAGTATTTTCACTTGCTCCACTTATAGTTTATTGCTTTAGGTACTTGACCGTACTTAAGGGGTAACAATGGAAAATCAAATTTCTTTTTATTTCTTTTTATTTTATTTTAAATACCTTAAATAGGAGAAATGTAATTTGTTTAAAAATAATGACTGTGCTGATTGGTCAGTCGATCAGTAAATGCATTTTGTAACATGAACAAAAAGTTGAACACCATGTTACATTGGGCATTTTGGATGTATGAATGAAATGCAAGATGTGTCAGATAATTTTTAGATAATTTGTAAATTAGTATATAAGTTAGAAAATTTGTAAATAAAGGTTAGTCTCAGTTTGGACACAAGAATTCATTCTTCTTTTCACTGAACTCAAATAAAGGGCATCATTTGCTCGTCTGCCGAGTTTTAAAGCCTCGCTCTACAAACCAAGGCTTTCTATTGCATTAGTCGCGATTCTATGCTAATGCAATAGTAATAGATTTGCAATTGTTTTGAATATTTAAAAACCATACATACCAAACTTACTATACCTTGAAGATCGACTGGGCCCTGACCGTGGGACATTCATATCCGAAGCAGGTGCGCGGAATCTCTGCACCCACGAACGAAATAAATTTACACTATGTCCGTCTCTTATTCGCCGAATACCGAACTTTGAACAAGATTGTCGACGAGCAGTTACGTAAGAATCAATACTCTTGAAAAATGTCTTGACGCGATGCTGACCCGACCACTGCGACAAATCCGCACAATCGATAATTGCAACGGTATTAACGAATTCTTTTATGTTTGCTCATTTTAGTGCAAGAATTACTTTATATATTTTTTATTATTAATAAACTCCAAATAATAAATAACTTATACATTTTTCACTTTCCGCAAAGAAAATTTTAATAAAAGTTGGAAGCTACTGGTGTTTCCCCGTTTTGAAAAATTCGAGTTTTCACCTGATCTAAACGTTTTGAGTTCTTAGGAAGCTTTCCTGCCTACTACTGAGTAGACGTCACTATGTCTGTAATTGTGTGTGCAAGTATGTGACTCATAACTTTTGAACTGCTGAACCGAATCCAACCAAACTAGAGGTTCCTTCAAACTGACATATCCTGTGAATTGTAACCGATACGGAAAAGCAGATTTCGAGAAATATCTAACAACGTAAAAACCGAGGTTAATTAATCGAATGATTAACCGATTAAAGCGAAAGCCCCATTAACTGGATACCCTAATACATACATGTATGTATTTCACTGAGAGTGTTCCCAAATTATGGCCAATATACTTATATACGTACATATATATATATATATATATATATAAATATATATATATATATATATATATATATATATATATATATATATATATATATAAATATATATATATATATATATATATATATATATATATATAAATATAAATATATATATATATATATATATATATATATATATATATAAATATATATATATATATATATATATATATATATATATATATATATATATGTATGTATATACATATATAGAAATGTTGAAATCTACTGATGATTTGGTAAAGCACCAATGAAATGCATATACATTACGACGACCAAAAGTCGCCAACCTCGTGTTTGGCGCACAATAGATCAGGGAAAGGCAACCTATACTATTACATTTTGCGATTGTATTACTTATTACTCTCTGCGCTCCCACCACGAATCGGTATTGCCAATCAACTTTCGTCACTTCTCCCCAATTAAAACTTTAAAATCTCCAAAAACTAACTTAATTTTGTTATGGGTATTTGCAATATATTAGAAAATTAGTATCGGCATGGCATTGGGGCAAAATGATGTTTGTGGCTCTGTATGCAGTGATGGTGTGTAAATAAGAAGGTTTTGTAGGACATTTGACGAAGAGTAATGCAAATACACATACGTACATATATATTTTTCATTGCATTATTCACCAACAGGCATTATTTGCAAAAAGTTTGAATGTAATGAACACAATGAATTGTGGTTCAAATTGTTAACAAAACGCCAGGTGGTCATAAGGGAATGTCATTCATAATTTTCCGCATCTCTTTATACTTTTCGCCAAAGCATTTGTCTTTCCCTGTGCTAGAATCAGCAAACATTTTTTTCATAAAGATTTCTCAACTGTGATCGGACTCACATTGCTTTCTGGCAACACTGATTCTTAAAGTATGCGATAAACACAACCTGCCTGTTTGAATACTGAAACTAGACTGATTAAAGTTGTTTACAGCTCTACAATGCGTGTACACACGTACGTAACAGAAGAGTAAATGAAAAGGCGCCGCGCCCTGCATTTGCCTTTCCCTGCAATAGATATAAGGTGCCCGTATATTTTGAATTAGAAGAGAATTTTAATTACATAATTAACGAAACATTCCCACTGTGGTGAAGAACTGGCAAACTAGCTTATATGTATATTAAAATACTTACTTACGTACATACATGCCTATGCACATACGATATGAGTACCGGTCACAATCCAAAATATCGATTTGTTTTGTTACTGCATTGGTTAGACTATGTCCACACGGTGAAACATTTGCTGCAGAAACATTGTGTTTGTTGATGAGAGGGGAAGGACGAGTGGAAAAGGGTACGGTGGTTCATGTACATGAAACATTTGTTGAGCACGCCATTCTCCGCTTCTGCATATAATATATTATATGTATGCTGCAAAACAAATGTTTCAACCGTGTGGACACGAATGCAGCTTCAAAAGGGAATTAAGAAATGTTTCTGCAGCAAATGTTTCATCGTGTGGACATAGTCTTAGTTGTTACTGTGATCTGCTTTGCTCTTCATCGCACAGCCGTGATCATATATGTAGTTGGCATGTACGCGTTTACCTACTCATGTATGTCGGTATGTACACATACCGGTTGTTGTCTATTTGTAATACTTAAGCTGGTTGTCAACGAAGTATAGTGGCGATGAACTGCTTATATATTAATTTAACATACGCGATATGATTTCAAGAATTGTTCGCAGTCATGGCGTAATTAAACCATGTGGCAGCGTAAGGGCTACAACTACAACAACATAGGTGTTTTTGTTTGTGTAATGAAGTTTTGAATGTCAAAACATGAATGAAACACAAATGGAAAACATGCTACAATTGTACTTTTTATGGTACCATGGTACTACCGCGAATTACTTGGTACAATTTATATATCTCAATCAATCTATAATCGGACTAATCTACAAAAATTATTTTACATTTGTTATAAGCTTATTTGAAAAATGTATACAGATATTTTTTAAATAATCATTGAATAAAAGTAAAATATTTTATATGGTTTATAATAATCAATTTAATGTATGGCAATGTTTGAGCCAGCATTATTGAAATTATGGAGTCTTTGTTTTACTCCTCTACTCGATCAAAGTAACTGATAAAGTATAACTAATTTTCGAGACAGTCTTGCTATTAGTATGATGTTTTTTCACAACTAAAATGTTTTTCAATTTCATCTTACCTAGATCCAAGCAATTTATAAAGTTTGTTTTTGTTTTTTAGTTACTTTCTAAGCTTGTCTTAGAACATCCATCTCCTTTGAACTGAGTGGGACTATTCTTGTCTATGTATTTATTTTTATGACTGTTAATTTGCATTGAATATATTTAATTGCTTCTATAATAACAAAATTTGTGTATTAAAACATTTTTTTAAACAAAATTTATGGATCTAAAATATTTTGTTATATACTTGTGAATTTGTAAAAATATTTTTTTTTGTCATATATAAAAAAATGGTACCGCCATGATGTGAAAAGTACAATTTGCTTATTTACTTGGTACAAAATCAAAATAGTCATTTTCCATCCCTGTTGTGAAAAGCATAAGAAAAAGAAAGCTCTGAACATAAATAGAATTAACCCTTATGTCTGCGGCAAAAAAACACATTATTAGTATTATTCTAAACATTTAAAACTGGATTATATACAATATTTCATTGATTGATACACTTAATCTGGTTATAAATTTTCTATAATGGTTTGAAATATATTTCAGATCATTATATACTACAAAATTTTGCTTTTAGTAAAGAGACGGCTTTATGTTCCCATGTGCCAAAAAAGAAAAAGGCACTTATTATGTTATCTACTATGCACGCCGAACCTAATGTTGAACCCAATACTTGTGCAAAACCGGAAATTATAATGTATTATAATAAAATAAAAGGAAGAGTAGATAATATGGACAAACTAGAACAAGCCGATAGCCATTGTCACTTTTTTAATGCTATAGATATAGCATCACTAGCATCCTATATTATATATAGAATTTAAAACATCAATCTAGTGATCGTCATCGAAAATTCTTAAAAGATCTTAAAAGGTTTGTGTCAAAAAATACTTTACAAATTTTTTATATACCAAACTTTGAAACTGCAACATCTTCCATACTGTACTGGCTGTTCCAAGCCAATCTGCAGTCAACACTCTATTAGTCGACCAATATGTTCTATCACACTAAAATCAAGGCAAATTCAATTAGGTGAACTTATTTATGCAACTCTGTATAAAGAACATGTATTTTGTTAAGTTACAGGCTTCTGAAGTGTCAAATTTAGTTAAGCAGAAAAAACTAAAAAATTGTGACACAAATGTTTCTTATACAATAGAAAAAAGAAAAAAATATCTAGTAAGAATTTTAACGAACATTTTTTATATTGCTATATTAAATTGAATTAAGATTCTATAGGCTAATTGTTCGAAATTTTTAATTAAATCTCAGAAAGACATGATAAATATTCCAAGGCACGAAGGCAAGTCAACATCAGTTTTTGTTATTCAACTTACACAGCAGAGCAGAACAGCTGTTTTCGAAAGACGCAACCCTTTCATCATCAGTGCTCATGTGTATTGTGTTTGTCACCACTTATTAGGTGGCTTAGTTGATTTCGATTAAGACATTAAATACCTAAAATTTAAAAAAGTTTTATATTGAATGATTCAGAACCAGTTTAATTTGCAATTGTAAATGCATTAATAGTACTATACAATGGACTGATAGCATAAGAGGTATGGCTCTTACAGCAGTTCTTTGTTGCGTTTGGAGGAGGGCCACCACACACCAAAAACTGGCGTCCTCAGATCTTGGTGCTCTCGAAACTGAAGAACTATTTTATGCCGAAATATCGCAAAATCTTTGCGTTTGCTACTCAACTTAAAGCCGGTAAGGGCTTGACTATTTGTATATCAGTCATACAGGGAGATCATACCAAAATCGGCAATAGTGCTACAGAGGCCAAACAGTCGTTGCGCAAGTATATGGCTGATGAGAGAGTAAAAAGTTTTTGTGATGTTATGGTGGCCGTGTAGAGTCTAGGAAGAGGGATCGTGTACGTGAAAGACAACGAGAACGTACTCGTGAGTTGGAAGTTAATCCTGCTGGTCCCATTGTTCGATGTGGCCGCGCTGCAAGATGCTATGTGGTTACAATGCCAACAACCTTGCACAACAACGGTGCCAGCAAATCAACGTTACCTTTAAATGCTTATTGCAGTAATGGATTGCAGTTATTATTCTTTATTCTATACTCTAATAATTACATATATTTATATGAATACTTCCAGTAATAAATTGATCACACAAAATTGTATATTAAAGAAAATTTATTGTAATATTAATCAAGCTTGTGGTCGTTTTTTATAATATGTTATTTCTTATAATTTTAATTCGATATTTCGTTAACAGCTTGTTAACATCTTCAGGAAATAAATATATTTTTATTTTTGACTCGCGTCTGTTCAATAACTCAATAGTTTGAAAGTTAGTAGTTATCAAAATGTTTCAAATATGCAAGTTATCAATTTAAATGACAAAACTTTGATTGAAGACGCCAAAGGGTACCTTGGTGCGCACATAAGGGTTAAGCAATCTTTGACAGTGCAAACTCACAACAAACAAAAAACCAATAAGAGCAAAAAATTGTTTACATTCTTAACGCTGCCACCTGGTTAAGTATGCCCTGTTCGTAGTCATTACATTGCTTATACATTATTCTTATATGTATATGTAAGAACGGTACATTATGATGGAATTGTATTGTAAATGTTAAGTTAAGAAAACAGACAAGAAAAGAAAATACATGCATGACCAGGGCAATGTGTGTATGCTGCGCACAGCTATAAAAGGCGAAGCATTTCGCACAAACAGTGAATTCCTGTGCAGCCTGGTGATACATTCTTTGCTCACCAACAGCGCGTAGTAAGACACTTGCCCGAGCCCATTCCCAGCGTTTAGCTTCATATTGGGAAGCATTTGTGAAGGTTAGAAGTGAATTACCGGGATTGAAATCCCTACCTTTAGTTACATTTATTTTTAAAGCTATTATTGTAAATTATAACTTCCGCTTTTGTTTAATTATTAGTAGAATATATAATAATATTTAAAATAAAATCAAGAATATAAAAATATCTACAAAAAAATTGTGTATATAATTCATTATGCGTATATAAGTAAGATAGTATAAGAGGTATGGCTCTTACAGCAGTCAGATATTCTTTGTTGCGTTTGGAGGAGGGCCACCACACACCAAAAACTGGCGTCCTCAGATCTTGGTGCTCTCGAAACTGAAGAACTATTTTATGCCGAAATATCGCAAAATCTTTGCGTTTGCTACTCAACTTAAAGCCGGTAAGGGCTTGACTATTTGTATATCAGTCATACAGGGAGATCATACCAAAATCGGCAATAGTGCTACAGAGGCCAAACAGTCGTTGCGCAAGTATATGGCTGATGAGAGAGTAAAAAGTTTTTGTGATGTTATGGTGGCCGTGTAGAGTCTAGGAAGAGGGATCGTGTACGTGAAAGACAACGAGAACGTACTCGTGAGTTGGAAGTTAATCCTGCTGGTCCCATTGTTCGATGTGGCCGCGCTGCAAGATGCTATGTGGTTACAATGCCAACAACCTTGCACAACAACGGTGCCAGCAAATCAACGTTACCTTTAAATGCTTATTGCAGTAATGAATTGCAGTTATTATTCTTTATTCTATACTCTAATAATTACATATATTTATATGAATACTTCCAGTAATAAATTGATCACACAAAATTGTATATTAAAGAAAATTTATTGTAATATTAATCAAGCTTGTGGTCGTTTTTTATAATATGTTATTTCTTATAATTTTAATTCGATATTTCGTTAACAGCTTGTTAACATCTTCAGGAAATAAATATATTTTTATTTTTGACTCGCGTCTGTTCAATAACTCAATAGTTTGAAAGTTAGTAGTTATCAAAATGTTTCAAATATGCAAGTTATCAATTTAAATGACAAAACTTTGATTGAAGACGCCAAAGGGTACCTTGGTGCGCACATAAGGGTTAAGCAATCTTTGACAGTGCAAACTCACAACAAACAAAAAACCAATAAGAGCAAAAAATTGTTTACATTCTTAACGCTGCCACCTGGTTAAGTATGCCCTGTTCGTAGTCATTACATTGCTTATACATTATTCTTATATGTATATGTAAGAACGGTACATTATGATGGAATTGTATTGTAAATGTTAAGTTAAGAAAACAGACAAGAAAAGAAAATACATGCATGACCAGGGCAATGTGTGTATGCTGCGCACAGCTATAAAAGGCGAAGCATTTCGCACAAACAGTGAATTCCTGTGCAGCCTGGTGATACATTCTTTGCTCACCAACAGCGCGTAGTAAGACACTTGCCCGAGCCCATTCCCAGCGTTTAGCTTCATATTGGGAAGCATTTGTGAAGGTTAGAAGTGAATTACCGGGATTGAAATCCCTACCTTTAGTTACATTTATTTTTAAAGCTATTATTGTAAATTATAACTTCCGCTTTTGTTTAATTATTAGTAGAATATATAATAATATTTAAAATAAAATCAAGAATATAAAAATATCTACAAAAAAATTGTGTATATAATTCATTATGCGTATATAACTCTAAAGTGTTTAATGTAATTTGTTGGAAATGTTGTCTCACTTAATTTAATTTGATTACTGATGCGCTGATCAGTTCTCCTCAACAGATCATTTTTTTGTTGTATTTGTTTAAAAGATTACCAATATTGTGCGAAAAAAATAATTATTTTCCTATATGGGCTTGGATAACACTGCTCACCAAAAAATAATTTTTTGTCTCTCCTTTAAATAAAATTATGTGGACTATATGGATTTTGATGCGGTGAGTTCAAATCAAATATTGATGCGGTGAGTTCAAATCAAATATTGCCTATTTTTCTGAGAACTACATATCTTAAAAATAAAATAATCTATAAACCATAAAAACTGGTTAAAAAATTTGGATTGTATTGTCAATTTACCGCAGGTACCCAATCGTTACGCATCTTTTGGTGCTTTACTCTTAAAAATCGAATGACTCATTTTCGAGATAGGGTAAAATATGTCTCCGTACCTGACTAATGTAGGGGGTAAATTTTGCCACGCTTATAAAAAAAATCCCGACATGATGGAAAAAAAGCGAGAACGGATTTGAACTCAGCGCATCAAAATCAATATAGTCCACATAGTTTTATTTAAAGGAGGGTTTTGCTGCTGAGCAGTGTAATTAGAGCTTTTGAGATGTTCAATACGTAGTAAAGTATGCTTAGATTGAGGTGATCTCTACACTCTACGAAGCCTATCACAAACAGAAGCTGTCTGTCTATCCATTCGATTTATGTGATATGTGTTATTGTTATTGACGCTAATGGTTTTAGTTATTTTGATATTCACTTCTACGCACGTACGTTTCGCAACGATGATCAGTTCGTCGATTTTTCTCTGCAGATGTTTATGAGATTTATAATGTAATTTATAGAATATATTTCATGCTTATAAACTTCATATTTGACCATTTTCGTATAGAGATATGTCAAATAATGATGTTATAAGCATCAACTATTTTTTATGAATTATCTTTTTTTATCTTGGACCAGCACTCAGGGGATGACCTCTACATATGCAGCGCATTGCGCCAGAACTAGAAAGGAGGGGATAGTATTGAGGGGACAGATGAAAGATGAGAAGAATCTTTTGCAGCTTTTTTCCACCCTTTTTGCTTCGCCGTCTAATTTTTTTGCTACAGAACCGACGAAAGAGGGTGCTGCTACTCTGCTTTTAGTACATGATAGTGTCAGTCGTTGTCAATTATGTTTAGTGACCAGTGCTATGCCTTCATCATTGAAAACATGCTGGCAACAACTAACACCACCATGCACTAATGCTGATCAGAAGAATTCAACACAATATTTCATGACTCAGCACGGGGTTGAACTCAAGACCCTCCGCTTCATGTCTCGTGTTCTACTACTTCAGCCAACAGCACAGACACCATCGCCCGTGGGGCAAGTGAGCGAGTTGTTAATGTGTTAAAATGTTGATGAACATACTCTTAACTTTTTCTATTTCGGCGTCATTATTTTAACACGGTGATGCCATTGGAGGCCTTACATGCTTGCGGATACCTAATTCTAAATGCCACTGCAAAAGAGTCATTAGAGTAGCTGATTACTTAAAAACCATTAATAAACCACTTAAATATAATGCCTTATAGAAGTCATGGTCGGTAAATGACTTAGAACTTACTGCAATTTTTTTTCATAAACAACTTATGAAATATAATTAATAATTTCGGGATATTTACAAATTTTATATAAATTCAAAATAGAAAATAAAATTGGAAAAATCAGGAACTCCGAATTTGTGAATTTTTATAAAAAATTTCGGAACTATATGATTGAAAATTCCATTTTTTTAAAGGTAAAATTTTTGCGTGAATTTTTATTGAACTGAATGCTTATGTTGAATTTATAATTTATATATTTTAAAAATTGTTGCTGCTCTTTTGGCGACTCCGATACGTAATATTTACATTTCTTTTTTCTATACAGCAACCGTTTCCATCGGGTGTTGTTAACTTTTAGTATGGAAAAAACACCAGTATGGGTTAGAATTGCTAAAATGAAAAATTTTAAGAAAGTCAAACCCCGATTTTATATATTTTTAATTTTAGAACTATTTTCAACATCGTTTCGATTTTTTAACATATCTACATAAATATTACCCAAATTGCACACGTTTGTCTGATTTTTCGGCCTCTTAAGAAAAATGAAGATTTTCAAAAAAGTGGGAAGTTACAGATTTTATCCCGTCTTGAAAAAGTGGAGTTTTCACCGGATCTCCAAGTTTTCAGTTCCTAGGAAGCTTTCCTGACTACTCCTGAGAAGCCGTCATTATGACTGCATGTGTGTGTGAGAGAGTATGTGACCCGCCAATAACTTTTCAACGCGTGAACCGTATACAACCAAACAAGTTGCGTTTCAAAGGGTTCCTTCAAACTTAGATTTTCTGTGAGTTGGTACCGGTGTATTTATGGATATATCAAAAAACCTGAAAAAAATTTATTTTTCAAAATAACTTTTAAACGGCTCTGCTGAGCAATTCTAAAAACTAATCAGCCCTTGACAATCGGGTCAAAATCGGTTGATGCGTTCGTGCAATTTCACGAGCGAAAAAATTTATTTTTTAAAGAAAACTCTGAAATCATACATATATCTGTGTAATTAGTGTTCGAACCAAGCATAGATTTTCTCTGAACCGGTTGAGACCTGTAGATTTCGAAAAAAATACTGAAATTTTTTTCAAAAATGTGTTTTTAGAATAACTTTTAAACTCCTTTTAAGATTGATTTTAATATCCAATAAAAAACCACGTCAAGTACTACCAAGAGGTTCAAAACCGATTCACACGTTCATGAGATATCGTGAACAAAAAATTTGAAAAAAAAGAATTTTTCAAAGCACTATGGAACGGTTAATCCATTCCAAAGTTATAGCATTTTTCAAATTTAAATAATACGATGTTTATCGTTTAAAATTAGAATATTATATCAGCCCAATTATGAAATTCCGGAGGGAATTTTTTCCCTTCCCAATCATTTATTCCCGGTAAAAAGATCCTCCTATTCTATAAATTGAGGGAATGTGAAAATAAGGAAGAGGAAGTCAGCTGTTTTCCGTTTGCATTTTGTTTTATAGTAACGAAAAAGTTGATTGATAAATTAAATAAGTTTGTTACTGTTTTGTATTCATTTAAATTAAATTAAAATAATTAAAATGTTTAGTGTGGCTTTTCATTTGCTTGAGGAAGAACTAAGTGATGAGGAACAGTGGAAAAATAGTGATCAAAGGGTTGCACGGAGAGATATGCGTGATGCTTCTAATCCGCTGGAATTACCACAGTCATTGTAAGTACAAACTTAACTACTTTATTTTGTATTAACGCTGTTCTTGGTTTAGGTTTCAAAAATATTACCGGGTAAACAAAAATGCTTTTAGACGTACTCACTTCACACTCGAAACCGGTAAAATATGAATCTGCTGTTAATTGTATTACAGAGGTAAGTGCCTGTTTGCGTTTCTTCGCGGAAGGCGGATACCAGACTGGTATTGGGTAGGACATAGACGTTTCTTTGGCCCAACCAACATTCTGCACTTTAGCTTGCGGAAGTTGTTGACATACTTGAAGCACAATTTTGTCCAATGTGGATAAGAATGCCTACCACAATGGAGGAAAAACGAAAAATAGCACTATAATTTTATAGAAAGAATAATATGCCAGGAGCTATCGGGTGTGTGGATGGTACGCACATAAAGATCATAGCTCCATTCAAAAACAAACATCTCTATATTAATAGGAAAGGGAACTATAGTTTGAATGCAATGCTAGCAAGTGATCCAATAATAGCTTATGATACTGGAAATAAATTCTTAATTTATATTTTTACATTTGCGATCACGAGCTTAGAAGTGGAACCAACTTTTGGCTCTTAGGTAAGGTTTTGTTTTAAGTTTGAAGTAACCTTTTGAAATTTTATCTTTTATTAAAGGTGACGCTGGTTATCCTTTGGAGCCATGGCCTTTAACAGCTCATCGTATCCCAGAGGATGGTTCCAGAGAAATGCGACTCCATGAAGTGCATTCAAAGTCGCGTAATATTTATGAACGTACCTACGGAGTATTAAAAAACAGATGGCGATGTCTTCTTGGTGCAAGAGGGCTTCATTACAGTAATGAGAAAGCTGTAAAAATTACAAATGTGTGCTGCGCTCTTCACAATTTATGTTTGCACTGCAAAGTAAGCGAAGAACTCTATGATTGCGTCAGTTCTATGGAAACATCAGATGTCATCTATTTTGATTTTAGTAAGGCCTTTGATAAGGTGAATCACAACTTACTCACTCATAAGCTTGATCGAATTGGATTTGGAACGTCTCTAACAAAATGGATCGAATCTTATTTGAAGAACAGAATGTAGTGTGTCAAGTTCCGCAATATGTCCCCTACTGATATAAATGTTATATCAGGTGTACCTCAGGGTAGTCATATAGGCCCACTTTTATTTACTTTATTTATTAATGATCTTCCGTTGTTGAAAACTCAAATATACTAATGTATGCAAATGACGTAAAGTTATTCTTATCGCTTGATTCTATTGATCAATAGTTGCGTCTCCAAGCTGACATTATACACTTAACCGCTTGGTGCGCTAATAATTTAATGGACCTAAATGTGAAAAAGTGCAAATATATGATTTTCTCAAGAACAACTCCAATCAATGGACTCTATAAAATGAATAATGCTGTTCTTGACCTAGTGGATTCATTTAATGACTTGGGAGTTATTTTAGATAAAAACTGGACGATTAACAAAGCTACTGGTGTTCTGGGTTTTATTAAACGCTGGGCTAAGGAGTTCTCTGACCCTTATACAACCAAGATGTTATTTACTACTTTAGTTCGCCCAATACTTGAATACGGACCTGTTGTTTGGGACCCACAATATCTTTCACATTCAAATAAAATAGAGTCAGTACAAGTGCAATTCTTATTATTTTGTCGTCGTGGTCTTCCTTGGAACTCTAATGTAAGATTACCATCTTACGAGAGACGCCTATTACTTATTAAGCTTCCAACCGTAAGGAGCCGTCGACAAATGCTAAATGTTACCTTTCTGCTGAAATTAATAAACGGCTGCATCACATCTCAATTTCTCCTGAGCAAAATAAACTTGAATATACCCAATCGTCAAAAAGGTATTATAGCTTTTTGAGAATTAAGTTCTACACTACAAACTATAGTAACTTCGATCCCTTTCGGAGAATTTGCAGTGATTTTAATAGTCTTTACCCTTGTATCGATTTCAACAAAAGTATTGATGTCGTAAAAAATTATATAATTTTACATCTTAACTCATTACAAAATTGGTTATAAATAAATGTTTAATTTGTTAAATCGACATTTGATAAAGCCATATGTTTTGTTTTTGCTGTAATTTGTCTTGTTACTATTAAAACAAAGCTTTATACGAGTAGATTCCATTTATATATGTATGTACTTATAATTACTGAAACATTGTTATATATTAATTGTATCAGTCTGTAAGGATTAATCCATAGACTATATAAATAAATAAAAAGAAAATAAATAAACATCAGATGAAATAAATTTACCAATACCAACGCAGTACTTGACCACAGCTCAGTCAATTAGAGCTAATATTGCCAATATGCCCTTTAAAATAAAAACTAAATATTTGCAACAAATGCACTTTAGCTACGCACTTCCGCTTGAGATGAAATTTCGCATATCGATAGAAAATTAAAAAATAAGTCGAAAATTTGAAATGGTGAAAGTCTCGGAAATGTATAGTTTTCGAGTTATGGACTTTGATTTGGGTGTTTCAATTAATATGGGCTCCACCGCAACCGCAATGATTTAACTACGATCATCTTCAAGCATTGACATATCCATAACAGGCGATGTTTCTGGAAGTTTGCTGATATTTTTGGACGATTCCAGTCCAAAACGATTAGAAGATACACCTTCAACAGAGGTTTTCATTCCAATCAAATCAAATATACTTTATTCTGTTGGCGAAAACTTGTAGTCCAGATTTGGTCCTCCTCCTGTGGCCTTCTGTTTCTGCAAATTTAGAGCTGGTTTTTGCCGCACGTATTTTTATTGGTCGTTTTACACCTGCAATTTATATGTGTATGTAATTATGCTGAACTACTAATTTTTATTTGGTCAGGTACAGTTACCTTCTTCCATTCCGTACTATTTTTAGTCGGCGGACCAAGTGAATTTAATTCATCTTCAACTCGACGCCAGAATTGTTGAACCAACTACTTGTCTCCCTTAAAATAATAAGCATAATAAATGCTGTAATATATAAAAAATTTATATATTTTATTTGAATTTTTTCATTTAAACTTACATTTTTACATTAGCTGCCTATTAAATTTATGGGGGAAAAATTAAAATGAACTGTTAACAGTTTTTCCCTTTTTTTAATTTTCGTAATATCTACTTTTCCCAGAGTAATTTTTCCCTTTTTTGGGAAGTGTTTAGAATAGGATGAATAAAAATAGGGAGAAATTTCCCGGGGAATTGTTGTTCATACTTGGGCTGTATATATTTTTATGTAATTGAACCATTTTTATGAGCTTTAGGTCTTTATTTTATTTTTTTATTGTATTAATTTTAGTTTTCAATATTTCGTTAACCTTGATTCAACTTCTGTACCAAATCTTATATACTGTTTTTTAATTATTTGATTGCTGATTTTTCGATCTTTAGGTTTTTAATTAACAAGCTTTAGGCCACTTTTTTATAAAAAGTTTTAAATTTCTTATTTTCTAATATTTCGATATCCTCTGGATATTTTCTTCAGGGCTATAATTTTAATTAAATTTACTATACCAATAGTTTTAAAAATTGTAACAGTAAAATTATTTTTGTTGTTATACCCTCCAAAAAAGGATTTGGAGGGTATATTCACTTTGTCATTCCGTTTGTAACGCATCGAAATATCCATCTCAGACTCCATAAAGTATATATATTCTTGATCAGTGATGAAATCTAAGACGAACTGAGCATGTCCGTCCGTCCGTCCGTCCAAACGAAAAGAGCTAGACTCTTGAAATTTGGCATAAATATATTCTAAAACTTAGAGCAGGTTAAGTTCGAAGATGGGCTAAATCGGGCAAGAGGGAAAATGTTCCCCTAAGAAGAACTAAACCAACCCAGAAAAAACAACATAATTTTTAAAGTTTTTTGGTTATTTTGTTAAGCAAATTATATATTTTTATGTCAAATACGGTCCAACACCTTAAACTTGGAACCATTAAATAAAATAAAAATATTTTTTGACCCCGCCCACTTCAGTGGGCGTTATTATAGGCAAAAATAGCATAAAAATTTAACAAATTGTTTTACTTAAGCCTACATTCCTTAAAAATAACACTTTTAAGCTTTAATGATGAAGCTGAGACGAAACCTGGTACTACTCTGCCCTACCCCCTCCTTCCCCTTCGCCCCCTAAACGACCCTACCAAAAAAAATTTTTTTTTTTAATTTTGTATATAATTATCCCAAGCATTTATCTATAGAGTTTTATGACTCCCGATTTCTGCCCTATCCCCCCCCCCTCTTCCTTTGCCCCCTAAATGACCCTACCAAACAAAAATTTTTTTTTTTTAAATTTTGTATATAATCATCCCATGCCCTCCCCCTCCTCCCCCTTTGCCCGCTAAATGACCCTATTAAAAATAAATATACAAATTTTTTTATTTTGTGTATAATCATCCCAAGCATTTATTTTTACAGTTTTATGTGTATCTGTTTCTGCCTTACATCCTCTCCCCCTTTGCCCTTTAAATGACCCTATCAAAAAAAAGAAATTTTAATTTTGTATATAATTATCCCAAGCATTTATTTTTAGAGTTTTATGACAAAGGTGAAATGTTTCCCCCACAGCCCTTGCCAGAGCGACCGCGCCAAAATACAGTTTTTATAGTCTCCAAAGAGAATTGTGATGAAGTCTAAGACGGTCTAGCAATGCCCATACGTTCGTCTGTGGAAAAAATGATATTGTATATTTTTGAACCCCGCCCCCTTTAGTGGGCGTTGACGTACGATATTATATAAAGGAACTCTGTCCCACCAAGTTAAACATTTCAAATTCACTTACTAAATATTTGTAGGGTATTTAAGATTCGACCCGGTCGAATATAACGTTTTTACTTGTTTTTTGCTTGTTTTGTTTTTTATATAAAAATTTAGTAAATAAAATGAAAATAATGTTTAAAATAATTGTTCAATTTAGTTGAACATGTGTTAACAACTTTAGTAATAAGATAAAATTGATTTTCTTTTTAAGTGCTCAGTCTAAGTACGGTTTAAACATATGCCGTTTAGTTTTATTTTTGCACATGTTATCAAATACATGTTGCGGTCCATATTTGTTTAGGCTACATACTTTCTATTTTAATCAGTCTAGACACATTTTATTGATTCATATTTGTTTAGGCTACATATTTTCTATTTTAATCAGTCTAGACACATTTTATTGATTCATATTTACTTAGGTTACATACATCTTATCTTACATATGTTATCACTTTAAATTTCAAGAAACGTACGCATGAGCATTTTAATTTTCAGTTGTAAGATTTTATTGTTAGTATTTAAGTAAAGATATTTTGAAGAATAAACTAGTGTCTTACAAACCAAAAAGAAAAAAAAAAAATTAACAATTTACATTACAAAGTTCGACTAATAAAAATTCATACATAATTTAAAACATTGCGGGGGCACGCGCACTTGTTCATTGTAAATTGACAACTAAATTCAATTACTTGAACATAAATAACAAAGAAGCTTTAGCAATCAGCAGCCGATGGCTCTGGAAAAAGCGAAAGAGATACATGGAATATTGGGAATATTAATCGTCAGGGTTGGGGAATTTCGTACTAACCAAAGAGGTAATAACTTAAAAAAATATGAATGTGATAACTTCTCATATTCAATTTTCGTTAAAATATTGGTTAAATAGTTGATATTCCTACTAACTAGCACCACTTGCAAAAGTGGAAAAATTGAACAAAGAACGCTGATGAGATGGCGTAGCGGCCTCGAAATCTGTACTGATCCCTTCTGCTGGTTTGATGATTATTGAAAATATTCTTAATATTCCAGTCTTAATATAAAAAATAATAAATAGAATTTGAACAAATTCATTTATTAATAAAATAATAAAAAAATCATTTGCAGTCATGCAGATTCGAACTTAAGCCCAAAAAAAGAGCTCCATTTGAGTTTGTTGGGTCAATATATCACATCCTTTTTGGAATGATGGACGCTGATGATCGCGAAGAAATGGAGGCAAATATGAAGAACATCTTAAACAACCAAGAAGACTTAGATAAGTTAATTAAACAGCAAACATCCATAGTTGATTCAACTTTAAATGTTTTAAAGAAGACAACTGATGATGTAAACGAAAACTTCAAGAAGATGTACAATCAGCTGAAAAACATATTAGAAGGAATAAAAAATGAGACAAAGGCAGATCACCAGACGCTAATATTTTGGGTTTTGTCAATGCAATTAAACTTAATGATCGACGAGTGTTATGAATTACAATCTGCGGTGATCAATATGCTGATTGACGTAAATCATGGACATGTGAATACTAATCTATTGACGCCATCCCAGCTCTATGAAGAATTAAACAAAATAGAGAAAATAATGCCAGAGGATCTAGTTTTACCAGGGAAGGCAACGGGTACTGAACTTAAGGAAGCGTATCATGGAATAAAAGCAAAGGGTATGATAATTGAGAAGCAGTTGGTGGTTCAGCTTGAAATTCCCTTGATTCAATTACATAGCTCTGAGATATATGAACTAATCAAACTCCCAGTTAATATAAATGGTACCGTGGTAATGCCGAAAGTGGAATATAAATTTATAGTATACAATTTTGCTACTAACATGTACTATCTGACTTCACAAGCCGAATTAAACACCTGTGAGAAAGGTCTGCAGGGACAATACAACTGTGTCGGAAATATGCCTTGGAAACCGGCCGTTGAGCGCTCTTGTGAGGTATCTGCTTTAAAACAGTCTCGAAATGCAGAATGCACGTTTGAGGAATTTCCAAGGAAGGGAATCTGGAAGAAATTATCCACGGACAACAAATGGATCTTCACGGTTTTTGATGGCATGATTTTAACGGTGGATTGCGGCCAAGGTAATCGGAGTTGGGTAACATTGCCAATGAAAGGGATATTAGAGCTATCATTTGGCTGTACTGCAAAATACGAAGGAGTATCCATGACGGCATCGCGGAAGCTAGGCTCGGTTGTAAGGTCTTCAATTCAAGCATCATCCTGGAAGCTAGATCCTGAGAAGAGATATGCTACCTTGGTAAGGTCCTTCAATTCCACTTTGATTGACAATACGGAAGACATAAATCATCTTAAAAATGAGGTTCAGAACATGAAAGGCAACACCATCAGTTTAAGAGGTCTCCACTTTCATACTGCATCCGGGCATATATCATTAACTTTAATTATTATTATTGTTATAATTTTGATTAGCTTCATAATTAAGAAAAAAATGCTGTAATTCAAAAGATACTGTAACTGTAAGGTTTTCTACTCCATTACCGTTGCGTAGCCAAGTAGATTCTAGAATTCAAAATAACTAAATATAAAATAAAATCCATTAAACATTTAGCTAAGTAGTCGTATGAGCTCGGCGTTGTGCCCGGCAGAATGTTCAATTTAGTTGAACATGTGTTAACAACTTTAGTAATAAGATAAAATTGATTTTCGTTTTAAGTGCTCAGTCTAAGTACGGTTTAAACATATGCCGTTTAGTTTTATTTTTACACATGTTTTCAAATACATGTTGCGGTCCATATTTGTTTAGGCTACATATTTTCTTTTTTAATCAGTCTAGACACATTTTATTGATTCATATTTACTTAGGTTACATACATCTTATCTTACATATGTTATCACTTTAAATTTCAAGAAACGTACGCATGAGCATTTTTATTTTCAGTTGTAAGATTTTATTGTTAGTATTTAAGTAAAGATATTTTGAAGAATAGACTAGTGTATTACAAACATTCGAATGATTATTTTCTTTTATAAGAGAGTAACAATAATGTTTTTCCTTCCTGTCTTATTTTGAATATTAAATAAATCCATTGTAAATTTAACTGTGACGAAATATCGTCACGTTTCTTCTCAAACCACGTAAGCGCCATTTTTCCCAAATTGATTTTTTTGGAGATTCTGGTACAATCACACCTTGACAACTTTGTTTGAAAAAAAGTTAGGTCCATATCGAAAACCTCGTAAGCGCCATACAAAATGACACTTGCATTGAAAATTTAATTTAATTTATATTAATTGTTGGAAATATTAAAGTCTCACGCACAATGTTTTTTATTCTAGAGATGGAGAAAATATAAGAAAAATTACAAGTCAATCAGAGCATTTTTGTAGGGGTGATAGTCTCTCAAAGTTAGTATCTTTGAAAACCTCGTATACTTTGAAAATATATATTCCTTTGTATATAAAGCTAGAAATGTCAGAGCATCACCCACTATTTTTTTGTTTTTGAGTGTTCAAAGCTATCAAAAATGTTCAATATAGCACTTAAAATATCTTGAACATGAGCTTAATTCAAAGATGTTCAATATAGCACTTTAAATATCTTGAACTTCAGTTTGATTTTTACAACAGCAGCACTTTAACTGTGTTGCTTTCTCTTACTTAAAAGACTTGGTTTTTGCTTTCAAAATAAAAGAGTAATTTTATTAGTAATTATTTTCAACTTATATACTAATTTTACAATAAAGGTTATGCTTAATTTGCTAATAATATTTCTGCTGGGTTTACAATTTAATAAATTTTACATTTAATATCGATAAAACAAAAATAAGTGAATAAGCAAATTAATTAAAGTTGCAATAAACAACCAAAGAACAAAAAATATTATGTATCTAGTTTCAATTATAAATAAACCAAAGCAAAACAAGTAAAAACGTTATATTCGACCGGGTCGAATCTTAAATACCCTCCAAATATTTAGTAAGTGAATTTGAAATGTTTAACTTGGTGGGACAGAGTTCCTTTATATAATATCGTACGTCAACGCCCACTAAAGGGGACGGGGTTCAAAAATATACAATATCATGTTTTCCACAGACGAACGTATGGGCATTGCTAGACCGTCTTAGACTTCATCACAATTCTCTTTGGAGACTATAAAAACTGTACTTTGGCGGGGTCGCTCTGTAAAGGGCTGTGGGGGAAACATTTCACCTTTGTCATAAAACTCTAAAAATAAATGCTTGGGATAATTATATACAAAATTAAAATTTCTTTTTTTTGATAGGGTCATTTAGAGGGCAAAGGGGGAGAGGATGTAAGGCAGAAACAGATACACATAAAACTGTAAAAATAAATGCTTGGGATGATTATACACAAAATAAAAATATATGTATATTTATTTTTAATAGGGTCATTTAGCGGGCAAAGGGGGAGGAGGGGGTAGGGCAGCAACAGGCAGTCATAAAACTCTAAAAATAAATGCTTGGGATGATTATATACAAAATTTAAACAAAAATTTTTTTTGGTAGGGTGATTTTGGGGGCAAAGGAAGAGGGGGGGGGGGATAGGGCAGAAATGGGGAGTCATAAAACTCTAAAGATAAATGCTTGGGATGATTATATACAAAATTTAAAAAAACATTTTTTTTGGTAGGGTCATTTTGGGGGCAAAGGAAGAGGGGGGGGGGGGATAGGGCAGAATTCGGGAGTCATAAAACTCTAAAGATAAATGCTTGGGATGATTATATACAAAATTTAAAATAACATTTTTTTTTTGGTAGGGTCATTTTGGGGGCAAAGAAAGAGGGGGGGGGGGGTAGGGCAGAAATCGGCAGTCATAAAACTCTAAAGATAAATGCTTGGGATGATTATATACAAAATTTTAAAATTTTTTTTTTTTTTTGTAGGGTCATTTAGGGGGCAAAGGAAGAGGTGGGGGGGAGGTAGGGCAGAAATCGGCAGTCATAAAACTCTAAAGATAAATGCTTGGGATGATTATATACAAACTTAAAAAAAAAAATTTTTTTTTGGTAGGGTCATTTAGGGGGCGAAGGGGAAGGAGGGGGTAGGGCAGAGTAGTACCAGGTTTCGTCTCAGCTTCATCATTAAAGCTTAAGTGTTATTTTTAAGGAATGTAGGCTTAAGTAAAACAATTTGTTAAATTTTTATGCTATTTTTGCCTATAATAACGCCCACTGAAGTGGGCGGGGTCAAAAAATATTTTTATTTTATTTAATGGCTCCAAGTTTAAGGCGTTGGTTCGTATTTGACATAAAAATATATCATTTGCTTAACAAAATAACCAAAAGACTTTAAAAATTATGTTGTTTTTTCTGGGTTGGTTTAGTTCTTCTTAGGGGAACTTTTTTCCCTCTTGCCCGCTTTAGCCCATCTTCGAACTTAACCTGCTCTAAGTTTTAAAATATATTTATGCCAAATTTCAAGAGTCTAGCACTTTTCGTTTGGACTGAATCGTGATTTCCACAGACGGACGGACGGACGGACGGATATGCTCAGTTCGTCTTAGATTTCATCACTGATCAAGAATATATATACTTTATGGGGTCTGAGATGGATATTTCGATGCGTTACAAACGGAATGACAAAGTGAATATACCCTAAAAATTCTTTTTTGGAGGGTATAAAAAGGTGAGCAATTCAATTAACTTAAAGTAAGAAAAATATATGCAGAGGTTCAATAAACTTAAAATAAATGAAAAACAATAAAATTATGTATTAAGTAGGCAAAATATAAAGTCTGCTGGTGATATTGATCAAATATGCAGCGTGAAGTGCGACGATGTTTGCTGATTGTGAGGTGCTGAAGTCCGTTGGTGTATTGCAATAAGATAAAATAAGATGCAGAAAGTGATGACTAAAGCTGAGTAACCGACAGTCATGTGATGATAATTATGAGTCTCAATTTTATTTGGTAGCTGAGGTATCTCCTGAGCCCTTAGTTAGGTTTGTAAATCTGTTAGGTTTTGTATTTGTGAACTGTACTCGCTTGTATGTATTATATTGAATAATGGCTTTAGACGTGTTGAATGGGTTTGTTCTGTTATTTCCCAAAGCTTGGTGTAAGATGCCTTAAGTGAGCTGGATGTTGTCTGTTGGTCTTGTATTGACATGAACTTATTTTTGAGAGTACATTCCGGTTCCAAATAAAGCAAACCCGAACCCTTTAGTTTAAATTGATTGATATCTTTCTTAGACACATCCGTTGTATGAGTTGCCGTGGGTTGTGCATTTATTCTGGTGATGGAGAGGGATCCCAGCATTGGTGGCCTTTATTTGTTGAACTGGGCAGTCAGCTTTAGTTTCGTTGTGAAATCAATTTATTTCGCAGGCGCATATTTGTGAACTTGATTCATACAGGATCTGTACCTTGGAACACACAAATCTATCTTCTTCGATGACGTCGCATAAGGTAAGTAGTAGTTAATAACTGTATGTGCGAGAACAATTAAAATACTCAAATTTCAGCAATTAAATTTTAAAATTTTTAAATTTTAATTGCCAAATTTGTGTTAATGGGTTTTTTTTGTAATTTGATACTTTAATGTGTGTGTGTGTATTTTCCCACGGTTAAATAGGGATGTTCACATTGTTGTTGTTTAATTTTTTATGATGTTGGGGTAGGCGTGGGAATTTTTGTCTGTCCATATGAGACCTTGGGAGTTTGTGTCTGTCCGTATGAGACCGTGGGAATTTCTGTCCGTCCATATGTGGGGGGTAGTTTGGTGGAGGGGTGCTGTAGTAACCAAAATGAGTTTGTATAAGTGAGCGTGAGACCGTGGGAATTTTTGTCTGTCCATATGAGAGCTTGGGAGTTTGTGTCTGTCCATATGTGACCTTGGGAATACATGTCCGTCGGTATGTGAGCGTGGGAATTTCTGTCTGTCCATATGTGAGCGTAGGAATTCTGTCTCTACATGGGTGCTATGGCCTAATAGAAAATAATAAATTTTTAGTATCTGACACAACATTTTTTAGGAAGTACAATATCTCAAAAGTGTTGTATAAATGGATGGCCCTAATGTTTGTGGTTCGTTTCTTCTTGCTGGAGTGAGATTTCTTTTTTTATTTTTTAGCTTGTTTTTAATTGTGGTGTGTGTTTACTTAAGATATTTTTAATTTTGGTGTGTGTTTACTTAAGATATTTTGTCCAGCAATTCAGTTATTTCTTTTTTGTGTGCAATGCTTGAGTGTGGGGGAATAATTTGATTATTCTGATCTTGAAGACGTTGTGAAAAAAATTACTATTGCATAAATATTGAATTTGATATTTTGTTTATTTTATACATGACGATCATCGATGGATTTTATTTGGGGATCTGGATGGTGGTGCGATTTCTGTATTTTGTAGAATATTAATATTTATGCTATGTTTAAGTGTGTGTGTGTGTGTGTGTTTTTGTGTTCTGAGTGGCGATTGGAATGTCTGCCTGTCAGACAGGGGGTGTGTGTGTGACGATTGGTGAGTCTGTGTGACAGTCCGCTTTTTTGTTGCTTTCCTGGATTTAGCGCAAGTGGGTCAGTATGAAATGAAATAAATTTGTAGATATTTATGTACGCATATACATACAAACAAATAATAAGCGTTTATTCGTTGTGCCCAAATATTCCCTTGACCATTTGAATGAATGAACCATTGTGTTTATTTGTTTGTGTGTTCTCTGAAATAAATATGTATGTAGATTTTTATTTGAAATAAAAGACATTTATTTTAATTTTTATAAGCATTTATTTAAAAGTTTGTTAACATTTTCATTTTTAAGTAAAATTGCATTCCTTAAGGCACAAACACCATAGTCGTGATAGCTACAATAGAGATATGTTGAATGCTTAGTTTCCATTTGTTTAAAATTAATGCAGCCAATGTCTTCAATGTTATAAACTGTTTGATGAATCATTTTTTCTAGCCATTTTTTCTTCTCTCCCCCCTTAACATTTATTTGTGAATTTCTTATATTGGATTTTAAAAACTTGCAAACGCTTTGAAATGAGACTGATCCATCATTCCAGTTAATATGATGATAGTTTTTTGTTAACCAAACTGCTTCTCTCTGTTTTTTGACCGATAAACATGCGAAATCAAAAGGAGGTTTTATGATGAAATTGAGGCATTCGTTGTTGCTGAAAACTACAGCTAGTTCTTTTGCGATGAAGTCATTTGAATTATTTTTGAAACCTTGCAAGTCTACAAAAACAATATCACCATCCATGTTATTTAATTTATAAGACCTTCCGGACTTGACCTCTTATTGGTATGTATTCTATTACGCGGTCATGAATAAGAACGCAGAAAGCTGATGTCGTTGCTGGAATATTTGTTGCTGTTTCAAATTCAAGTTTTATTCAATCGGTCCGGTATTGACTGACTCGTTCTGATAGCTTACATCTACTACAATAATTGGGGCGTTGTCTTTAAACTCCTGGGCTGTTAACAATGGTTGAGCCTCTTTCATATAGTAGCTTTGTTGAAATCTGACATACATATCATATAGAATTGCATAACGCTCATTTTTAAATTTTATGTTAAGATCATCATAGGGGTAAGAGGTTGAATTTAAATGTATGTACTTTTAAATTAGTCAGGTCACAGTGAACAAATTTTTTATCTCGTTGAAATGCGACCAGTACAAAACGTGGTCGCTCTTTACTTGCAGCTAATTTAACATTCCAAATATGACTTGTTCCTGTATTCAATTGTGGATTCATATGACAATCCCAGCTACGAAATGCCATCGGTATAGAAGCACCATTGTTAATGATTTTAATCATATTCAACTTGCTCTGATCAGATAATTGTACGTGTGGAATTCGCCAGGAGATGAGTGAAATTGTAAGTTTCGATTTTTCAGTAGAAACGCTCGAGTGTACAAGAGCTTCGTCATTTTTATTGCGCAAGAGTATCAATTCATGTTTTCCATTAAGTATAACTTTGTTGTAGTCTTCAGCAAATCCCAAAAGCATTTTTAGTGGTACATAAAAATTAAAATATCCATTCTTAAGATTCAAATCATCAGTTTTATGCCATCCACCATTTTGCATTACAACGCTTTCAGTTGGTGATAGAGATACCAAATTTTTTATTGTTGTTGTTGTTCCTAAATACCTTGTATGATCGATTTCAATACCAT
This sequence comes from Linnaemya tessellans, assembly GCA_951800035.1. Taxonomy (NCBI): domain Eukaryota; kingdom Metazoa; phylum Arthropoda; class Insecta; order Diptera; family Tachinidae; genus Linnaemya; species Linnaemya tessellans. Next base: position 20,500,231 of record OX637537.1, read on the forward strand.
TAAGCTCGTAGCGGATTTCATCAAATAAATGTGCAACAAAGTTATTTTTTAATTTAAAATTTTCTGACAAATTTCCAGTTTTTTCATCTACAACTAAACCTTCCACATATATATAACTCTCACTAGGTAACACGTACAAATCTTGATTTTGTATTGAGATTCGAATCTCATCATTATTGTTGTACGATTGTAGATATGGTATGTAGGTATGATAGTCCTTTTTTATTATATTTTCATCAGACAATGGCTTATCCAATACGTTTATTATTGAGCTCATTTTGTTTTCAGTTTGAAATTCAAAGACTTGAGAAAACTTTTGTTTGTTGTTGTAAGTGACCTTTGACGAGCAGATCTTTTCAATTGTGGTTTAGGTTGTAATATCTGTGGATGAGACGTGACTGCCGTATTTTGTGATATACTTGTATTGTATATTATCATTACTTAGTTGGCCTTAAATGTATTCGTATTGTAATTTCCTCTCCTCGAAAATTAATTAAATCACCGTTCTGATCAACCACGCGCAGTGATAGAGAACTTATCTCTTTGGTGTTTACAGGTAAATAAATGAGATTCCTTGGAATCTCATCTATTTTATAGCCTGCAGGCACATTAATCGGAAACTCATGAAGTGTGTGTGATTTTGAATTGTTCATATATGTATTTGTAGCGATACTACTTTCAATTCGCAAGAGATTTACTTTAAAAATATTAACAGGAAGATCTGAGTAATGATCATCGGTCGGTTTTAGGATTTTACTATTGAATCCTAAAAGATTCCCAATTGTATTTTCTTTATTAAAATATATCGGGTCTTTAGAACTATTTATTTTAACTTGCATCGTATTGTTGTTAGCTTCTATAAAAATATGCTCTCCAGGACTGAGTCGTTTGTATTGCTCTTCTATGTAGTCAACTATATCTTTCAATTCATAAGATCCAATTGGTATTTCAATTACATATTCCCCTATATGAAACATATTGTTATAGGAGTCTACATTTGGAATACTGTTGTATGAATGAAAATCAGTTAGCGCACACTAATATGAGTCGTTTAAGTCAATGGGAGGAAAATAATTAGCATATAGCGCTGATGAGTTAGAGCTCAGAGTAAGTGTTATTGACATTATAACAGCCTGTTCACAAATAAATAAAGTTTAATACACACCATGGTTTATAAGAATAATTTGCATATATATTTCATAATCTTATTTTAAAATTAACATTAGTTATTAAAAATATTGATGTTATTGTCGTTGTTATCATTGCGGATGTGTTGATTAGAAAATCCCAACCATTTAACTAATGCTTTGCCCCCTTTCAGTCGAATCACCTTTTCAACTAGATATGTATTTGGAAATCTAGTTCTTGACAGTTCTTCCGTAGAGAAGCCACCTTTAATAGGATTTCCAAGATAATCTTCTAATATGTATGTTGTAGGATATGTATTCTGAACTCTTTGGATTGTGAAAATTTCTGTTGTCCAATTCGGAGTATAGCCTTTTTCAAAAATATGTTTATATTTGCTAATACGTACATGGTCTCCTGCATTAAATTTTGACATTTTGTACATCTTTAAATGACTGTATACTGTATTTAGAAGTTGTTTTTCATTTTTTGAGTTGACTTTAATCGGTGGCATTTTAATGGTGCGATGAACTTTTCTATTGTATGCATTAAGTAAATCTTTGTATATATCAAGCCAGTTGTAGGAACCATTAAAACTAAACTCTTTCCACATCATTCCTTTTAATGTTCTATTGAATCGTTCTACTATTGATGCTTTCATGATGCTATACGTTGAGTAGTGTTTGATGTTGTATTTATCCATCAATTGATTAAAGTGTTTGTTGAAGAATTCTTTACCATCATCTGTTTGTAAGTTTTTTGGCACACGCCCCAACTGAAAAATAGTCTCCATTGCCTGCGTTGTGTCAACAGCTGTTTTTCTTCTCAGAGGTACTGCCCAAGCATATTTGGAGAATTGACACAGTTAGCAAAAATCTATAATTTTTATTGTATGTAGAATAGTTCCCCATTTCAACTAAATCCGCTTGCCAAAGATCGTCTATTCCTTTCATAACAACTCTACGACGTCCAAACATTTTTCGAGCTTGCTTATGGAGCTTGTTCACTAAATTTCTTTTTGTATCCATGTCTAAGCTTTAAGAAGTCTTTGGGGTGTGTTGTGATCTATCTGATGCGCTTTCACCAATTGACACAAACATGTAATTTTCAAATCTATACATTTTCTCATTTAATCTTTCAATTTCTTCTTCGAAGGATGCTCTGATCTTGGAAATGCTTTCTTGCACTTTTTTATTCTCTTCCAACTGTAATATTATTTCATGTTGTTGCATTTCGATTTGATTTTTTAGAGTATTGTGCATTTTGTTGTTATCTTCTTTAAATTCTTTTATAATTTTGTGTTCTACTTCTTCCATTTGAGTTTGCAAAAACAATTTATTGATAGCATCGTTTTCCTCCAAAGCTTTTGCAACATTTTTGATTCTTTTGTTTTGGACATCAATGTTGTTGTTCGCATCCAAAAAGAACCCCAACAATTTAGGTGCATTTTTCAATGAAATTATACTGCTAGTGTCGTTTAGATAATGTCCGAATTTATCAACAGACATAATTTATATTTAAAATGTGTATGCGTTTATATAGTTTATACTATTATATTAGCTTCACGTAGTTCTTCAATAATTGAGACAATCTCGTTGTTGTGATTAGTATGACCTGCAGATTGTGATGCAAGCAGTAGTCTAAGTCGATCTACCAACTCGTTTGGATCATCCCAGTATATATAGTTTGATTTATGCGGATTTACCTGCATCAATCCCTTACCTAAATAAGTAGCCTTTGTTAATTCCGATGAGGTCTTATGATTTTTCTCTTTAAAAAGTTTTCCAATAATATGTTTGTACTTGTACCCTCTAGTCCCCTTGATTTGACCATCGGACTTATAATCTCTTCTGTGTGCATTGGTAGTAAGTAATATTTTTTTATAGATTTCAAGCTCGAATTTATCATAGTTTTTTGGTGTTTTATGAAACATCAAAGAAAACAGTCCTGGGGTGAGAGCCCATATTTGACCACCAACTTGTATTTTATCTTGATTTAACTCGATGTTGCTACTACCAAATTTCCATTCGTTATTATAATCTCTATGTGGACCATAGTTAGTATCTAGTTCATTTCTCGATTGCAATAGTGATAAGTCAGGATAACTCTCGTCATGATTAGAATGTTGTGAATAAAAGTCATCTTCATCAAAATCGCTGTTACTTTTACTATTAGACTGTTTAAACATTGATTCTTCAATTAGTTTCTTAGGGGTACTTGCTTCCAACTTCATTGTTGAGTTCTGAGGATGAAAACTGGCACTGTCCTCATATTCAGTTTTCTTATCATTCTTTTCTTTTTTATTCGGTATATCAATATATTTAGAGCTATTTATAAATTCTTTTAAAGGTTCTGTTATGGGCTTGAATGTATCACTTAATTGCTGATGTGTATCTATTTCACCAGTTTTTATACTACGAAGCTTTTTCTTTAATATATTTCTTGTTGTCACCAAGTCTTTTAGAATTTTTTCATTCATTTTAGCTTTTCAGATATCAGATCAGCTTATCAAGTATCAGATCAGGTTATCAGATCAGGTATCAGATCAGTTTATCAGGTATCAGATCAGCTTATCAGGTGTCAGATCAGGTATCAGATCAGCTTATCAGGTGTCAGATCAGGTTATCAGATCAGATATTAGATGAGTTTATCAGGTTATCAGATCAGGTATCAGATCAGTTTATCAGATGAGGTTATCAGATCAGCTTGTTAGGTATCTGATCAGATTATTATGTATCAGATCAAGTTTTTGCTTAGATGACCAGATTATGTACTAAGCGATACCCTTGATGAACAGTAATTTATATTACGATGAAGTAATCAAATGATTTTCTATAGCGACCATTGTTTAGTTCATTATCTTTACTTATCATCAAAAATCCATATTTATCATTCCAACATTCTTGACATATATACTGAAACTTTTCAAATGTCATGTCGCTGGCAACATGATCATCGTATACATGTCTCATATTTTTCGCATCTTGTTTAAACATTATAATTAAATTGGCATTATCTCTTATTAAATGTTTTGGAATTCTTGTGTAGGTTTGACACAAGTAAAATGAATCCACATTCTTATGACGCCCCATACAAAAATATGCACGTATATTGTTTTGGTTTTCACATGCAACATCATCGAAAATCATAATTGAATTGCTTTTAGCTTCGCTAGGAGGAACAACGGACTCATTGTCTGCGAATGTGTAGTATCCCATTCCTTTAATTGGCGAAATTAAATTCTTTAGGTATTCATATTTAGGTTGATACAGAGATTTTGAGTACAAATAGATATTTTCAAACTTGAGACCATTAGGACTTTCTAGCAAACTGATCATTACATTAGTTTTTCCACAAATGGAGGTACCAACTATTAATGCTCGAATAGAATTTGGTAGCAAGGAACTATGTCTTATTTTTGTACTGTCATTTGAAGATACATCCATATTACGAACTAAAATAAAATAAAACTGATGTTGACTTGCCTTTGTGCCTTGGAATATTTATCATGTCTTTCTGAGATTTAAATTGAAATTTCGAACAATTAGCCTATAGAATCTTAATTCAAATTTAATATAGCAATATAAAATGTTCGTTAAAATTCTTACTACATACAAATTTAAGCTATGGCTTGAGCTACCCAATAATAAAAATTGGAAAAAACGTTCACATGTACTTAAGTATAAAATTCAAACCAAAAAAGTTTGACTTAGGTATGATGGAACAAAAAATTCAGAAAAATGGGACATGAAGAAAAATAATCAAACGGTAACACGGGTATTATAACAATAACATGTTAACATCAGGTTGATACAGTTCCCGTATTCTTTTTCACAATAAAATTTGTGTAAATAGGAACTGTTATCACATTCAACTAAGCCACCTAATAAGTGGTGACAAACACAATACACATGAGCACTGATGATGAAAGGGTTGCGTCTTTCGAAAACAGCTGTTCTGCTCTGCTGTGTAAGTTGAATAAAACTGATGTTGACTTGCCTTTGTGCCTTGGAATATTTATCATGTCTTTCTGAGATTTAAATTAAAATTTCGAACAATTAGCCTATAGAATCTTAATTCAAATTTAATATAGCAATATAAAATGTTCGTTAAAATTCTTACTACATACAAATTTAAGCTATGGCTTGAGCTACCCAATAATAAAAATTGGAAAAAACGTTCACATGTACTTAAGTATAAAATTCAAACCAAAAAAGTTTGACTTAGGTATGATGGAATAAAAAATTCAGAAAAATGGGACATGAAGAAAAATAATCAAACGGTAACACGGGTATTATAACAATAACATGTTAACATCAGGTTGATACAGTTCCCGTATTCTTTTTCACAATAAAATTTGTGTAAATAGGAACTGTTATCACATTCAACTAAGCCACCTAATAAGTGGTGACAAACACAATACACATGAGCACTGATGATGAAAGGGTTGCGTCTTTCGAAAACAGCTGTTCTGCTCTGCTGTGTAAGTTGAATAAAACTGATGTTGACTTGCCTTTGTGCCTTGGAATATTTATCATGTCTTTCTGAGATTTAAATTAAAATTTCGAACAATTAGCCTATAGAATCTTAATTCAAATTTAATATAGCAATATAAAATGTTCGTTAAAATTCTTACTACATACAAATTTAAGCTATGGCTTGAGCTACCCAATAATAAAAATTGGAAAAAACGTTCACATGTACTTAAGTATAAAATTCAAACCAAAAAAGTTTGACTTAGGTATGATGGAACAAAAAATTCAGAAAAATGGGACATGAAGAAAAATAATCAAACGGTAACACGGGTATTATAACAATAACATGTTAACATCAGGTTGATACAGTTCCCGTATTCTTTTTCACAATAAAATTTGTGTAAATAGGAACTGTTATCACATTCAACTAAGGCACCTAATAAGTGGTGACAAACACAATACACATGAGCACTGATGATGAAAGGGTTGCGTCTTTCGAAAACAGCTGTTCTGCTCTGCTGTGTAAGTTGAATAAAACTGATGTTGACTTGCCTTTGTGCCTTGGAATATTTATCATGTCTTTCTGAGATTTAAATTAAAATTTCGAACAATTAGCCTATAGAATCTTAATTCAAATTTAATATAGCAATATAAAATGTTCGTTAAAATTCTTACTACATACAAATTTAAGCTATGGCTTGAGCTACCCAATAATAAAAATTGGAAAAAACGTTCACATGTACTTAAGTATAAAATTCAAACCAAAAAAGTTTGACTTAGGTATGATGGAACAAAAAATTCAGAAAAATGGGACATGAAGAAAAATAATCAAACGGTAACACGGGTATTATAACAATAACATGTTAACATCAGGTTGATACAGTTCCCGTATTCTTTTTCACAATAAAATTTGTGTAAATAGGAACTGTTATCACATTCAACTAAGGCACCTAATAAGTGGTGACAAACACAATACACATGAGCACTGATGATGAAAGGGTTGCGTCTTTCGAAAACAGCTGTTCTGCTCTGCTGTGTAAGTTGAATAAAACTGATGTTGACTTGCCTTTGTGCCTTGGAATATTTATCATGTCTTTCTGAGATTTAAATTAAAATTTCGAACAATTAGCCTATAGAATCTTAATTCAAATTTAATATAGCAATATAAAATGTTCGTTAAAATTCTTACTACATACAAATTTAAGCTATGGCTTGAGCTACCCAATAATAAAAATTGGAAAAAACGTTCACATGTACTTAAGTATAAAATTCAAACCAAAAAAGTTTGACTTAGGTATGATGGAACAAAAAATTCAGAAAAATGGGACATGAAGAAAAATAATCAAACGGTAACACGGGTATTATAACAATAACATGTTGACATCAGGTTGATACAGTTCCCGTATTCTTTTTCACAATAAAATTTGTGTAAATAGGAACTGTTATCACATTCAACTAAGCCACCTAATAAGTGGTGACAAACACAATACACATGAGCACTGATGATGAAAGGGTTGCGTCTTTCGAAAACAGCTGTTCTGCTCTGCTGTGTAAGTTGAATAAAACTGATGTTGACTTGCCTTTGTGCCTTGGAATATTTATCATGTCTTTCTGAGATTTAAATTAAAATTTCGAACAATTAGCCTATAGAATCTTAATTCAAATTTAATATAGCAATATAAAATGTTCGTTAAAATTCTTACTACATACAAATTTAAGCTATGGCTTGAGCTACCCAATAATAAAAATTGGAAAAAACGTTAACATGTACTTAAGTATAAAATTCAAACCAAAAAAGTTTGACTTAGGTATTATGGAACAAAAAATTCAGAAAAATGGGACATGAAGAAAAATAATCAAACGGTAACACGGGTATTATAACAATAACATGTTAACATCAGGTTGATACAGTTCCCGTATTCTTTTTCACAATAAAATTTGTGTAAATAGGAACTGTTATCACATTCAACTAAGCCACCTAATAAGTGGTGACAAACACAATACACATGAGCACTGATGATGAAAGGGTTGCGTCTTTCGAAAACAGCTGTTCTGCTCTGCTGTGTAAGTTGAATAAAACTGATGTTGACTTGCCTTTGTGCCTTGGAATATTTATCATGTCTTTCTGAGATTTAAATTAAAATTTCGAACAATTAGCCTATAGAATCTTAATTCAAATTTAATATAGCAATATAAAATGTTCGTTAAAATTCTTACTACATACAAATTTAAGCTATGGCTTGAGCTACCCAATAATAAAAATTGGAAAAAACGTTCACATGTACTTAAGTATAAAATTCAAACCAAAAAAGTTTGACTTAGGTATGATGGAACAAAAAATTCAGAAAAATGGGACATGAAGAAAAATAATCAAACGGTAACACGGGTATTATAACAATAACATGTTAACATCAGGTTGATACAGTTCCCGTATTCTTTTTCACAATAAAATTTGTGTAAATAGGAACTGTTATCACATTCAACTAAGCCACCTAATAAGTGGTGACAAACACAATACACATGAGCACTGATGATGAAAGGGTTGCGTCTTTCGAAAACAGCTGTTCTGCTCTGCTGTGTAAGTTGAATAAAACTGATGTTGACTTGCCTTTGTGCCTTGGAATATTTATCATGTCTTTCTGAGATTTAAATTAAAATTTCGAACAATTAGCCTATAGAATCTTAATTCAAATTTAATATAGCAATATAAAATGTTCGTTAAAATTCTTACTACATACAAATTTAAGCTATGGCTTGAGCTACCCAATAATAAAAATTGGAAAAAACGTTCACATGTACTTAAGTATAAAATTCAAACCAAAAAAGTTTGACTTAGGTATGATGGAACAAAAAATTCAGAAAAATGGGACATGAAGAAAAATAATCAAACGGTAACACGGGTATTATAACAATAACATGTTAACATCAGGTTGATACAGTTCCCGTATTCTTTTTCACAATAAAATTTGTGTAAATAGGAACTGTTATCACATTCAACTAAGCCACCTAATAAGTGGTGACAAACACAATACACATGAGCGCTGATGATGAAAGGGTTGCGTCTTTCGAAAACAGCTGTTCTGCTCTGCTGTGTAAGTTGAATAAAACTGATGTTGACTTGCCTTTGTGCCTTGGAATATTGATCATGTCTTTCTGAGATTTAAATTAAAATTTCGAACAATTAGCCTATAGAATCTTAATTCAAATTTAATATAGCAATATAAAATGTTCGTTAAAATTCTTACTACATACAAATTTAAGCTATGGCTTGAGCTACCCAATAATAAAAATTGGAAAAAACGTTCACATGTACTTAAGTATAAAATTCAAACCAAAAAAGTTTGACTTAGGTATGATGGAACAAAAAATTCAGAAAAATGGGACATGAAGAAAAATAATCAAACGGTAACACGGGTATTATAACAATAACATGTTAACATCAGGTTGATACAGTTCCCGTATTCTTTTTCACAATAAAATTTGTGTAAATAGGAACTGTTATCACATTCAACTAAGCCACCTAATAAGTGGTGACAAACACAATACACATGAGCACTGATGATGAAAGGGTTGCGTCTTTCGAAAACAGCTGTTCTGCTCTGCTGTGTAAGTTGAATAAAACTGATGTTGACTTGCCTTTGTGCCTTGGAATATTTATCATGTCTTTCTGAGATTTAAATTAAAATTTCGAACAATTAGCCTATAGAATCTTAATTCAAATTTAATATAGCAATATAAAATGTTCGTTAAAATTCTTACTACATACAAATTTAAGCTATGGCTTGAGCTACCCAATAATAAAAATTGGAAAAAACGTTCACATGTACTTAAGTATAAAATTCAAACCAAAAAAGTTTGACTTAGGTATGATGGAACAAAAAATTCAGAAAAATGGGACATGAAGAAAAATAATCAAACGGTAACACGGGTATTATAACAATAACATGTTAACATCAGGTTGATACAGTTCCCGTATTCTTTTTCACAATAAAATTTGTGTAAATAGGAACTGTTATCACATTCAACTAAGCCACCTAATAAGTGGTGACAAACACAATACACATGAGCACTGATGATGAAAGGGTTGCGTCTTTCGAAAACAGCTGTTCTGCTCTGCTGTGTAAGTTGAATAAAACTGATGTTGACTTGCCTTTGTGCCTTGGAATATTTATCATGTCTTTCTGAGATTTAAATTAAAATTTCGAACAATTAGCCTATAGAATCTTAATTGAAATTTAATATAGCAATATAAAATGTTCGTTAAAATTCTTACTACATACAAATTTAAACTATGGCTTGAGCTACCCAATAATAAAAATTGGAAAAAACGTTCACATGTACTTAAGTATAAAATTCAAACCAAAAAAGTTTGACTTAGGTATGATGGAACAAAAAATTCAGAAAAATGGAACATGAAGAAAAATAATCAAACGGTAACACGGGTATTATAACAATAACATGTTAACATCAGGTTGATACAGTTCCCGTATTCTTTTTCACAATAAAATTTGTGTAAATAGGAACTGTTATCACATTCAACTAAGCCACCTAATAAGTGGTGACAAACACAATACACATGAGCACTGATGATGAAAGGGTTGCGTCTTTCGAAAACAGCTGTTCTGCTCTGCTGTGTAAGTTGAATAAAACTGATGTTGACTTGCCTTTGTGCCTTGGAATATTTATCATGTCTTTCTGAGATTTAAATTAAAATTTCGAACAATTAGCCTATAGAATCTTAATTCATAACTAAAATATTTTTGTGTTGTTTTACTAAGCGCATTTCAATAACTACTTGTAAAATTCACAAAACAATATCTTTTATTCTAGAATAAAATAATATGGTTACGTTTTATAAAAAAACATTCAGTCATGAGAAAACTATCGTTGGAGAAGGTTTACTAAATAAAACAATAAATTCTCTACCTTTTGAATTACATCTTCCTGGATATCAGTACTGTGGACCTGGCACAAAATTACAAAAGCGTTTAGATAGAGGAGATAAAGGAATTAATTTATTGGATGCTGCTTGCAAAAATCACGATATAGCTTACTCCAAAAACAAAGAATTAAACAGTAGACACCAAGCTGATAAAATTCTTGAAAATAAAGCTTGGGAAAGAGTTCTTTCAAACAATAGCAGTCTTGAAGAAAAAACATTTGCATATATGGTGTCCAATGCAATGAAAGCAAAAACTAAATTTGGTATGGGTATGGAGAAGAAGAGCAGAAATAGGCAAAGACTATCGTTACGAACTCATTTAAATGATAAAAAGCTGTTCAATAGTTCAATTAGAGCAGCAAAAACATTACGGGAAGAAAAACCACAAGACATTAACTCGGCCATTAAAATAGCTCGTAAAGTTATCAACAGATCACTTAAGGGGAAAAAGGCACGCGTTGTAATACCACGCATAATCAATGTTCCAAAAATTGGTGGATTTTTACCGCTAATTCCAATTCTAACTGCTCTAGGTGCACTTGGTAGTCTAACAACTGGAGGTGCCGCTATAGCTAAGACTGTAAATGCAACAAAGGACGCAAAAAAACAACTTGAGGAAGCCACCAGACACAATAAGGCAATGGAGTCTATTGCTGTGGGAGAAGGACTGTACCTTAAACCATATAAAAAGGGTTATGGACTTGTTTGTAAAGATCATTCAAAAAACTATTAGAAATGCTACCCAACAGACCATTATCAGAATTTGATCTAAGAAAATTTTCAAGAAATATTCCACACTTTAGAGGAGTTTATATGTTGGATTCTCTACCAGAACGGCCAAGGACAGTAGAATGTGGAATAATTAATTTAGATTTATCAGCAGGACCAGGTACTCATTGGGTAGCATACTATAGAAACAAGGATGAAAAACAATATTTCGACAGCTTTGGAAGTTTACAACCTCCTTTAGAATTAATCAAATATCTAGGTAGAAATATTGAATACAACTACAATCAATATCAAAACTTTAATACATTTAATTGTGGTCATTTATGTTTAAAATTTCTTTATGAAGCAACTAAAGAGTTGAAATAAAACACAAGCATATATTTGTATATTTTAAAAAATTCTTTCGTTGTTTTATTGTATTAGTTACAAAATATACATAACATTTTTTTTTTATTTTTACAGCCAAACAGGGTACTGAGAGTTTGGTACCAAAAACTCGCGCATCTCGCTATGTAAGATCAGGTTTCGCTCTCCTTTTCTTTGTTGTCGATATATATCATTCGAAAGATCTTCTAGTTCTACATTGGTTAATGCATTATATCGGTTCGGGAGAAACATTATATGGTTTTCCAGCTCAAGTTGAACTGTTTCTCCGTACTTTGTTGTTAACCGCTTTGCACGTAGGATGTTGTATTTGATTGAATCATCTAGATCCTTTATATGTATTAAGGTTTTTGTATTGCACGAATTAAATTTTTTCACCAGATCCATTGCGGTAGAAATTTTTCACAACTTATAGCTTTGAACTTTTATTGCAAACTAATCTCGATTTTAGCTTTCTAGACTGTAAGAAGCCTAACAGAAAATCGTTATACAATGATTTTTTTGTTTTATTTTGACAAAAGACAAAGTGAGGAGAAATGAAATCTATATAAGTATTTAAAACTAAGTAGTTGAAAAAAGATAGAGAGATGATACAAATATGTATACATTTTTTTGAGTCGTTCACACAAAATTTTAAATTATTTTTCGGATTAAAAACGATCAGGCTTCGTTTTTTAAATTTCATAACATGCACCTTCGTACTGGTTCCTTGAAATGATCAATTATAGTTGCAAAGTAACAGTAAAACGGAACGCAAGTAAATTTTGCTAATAAAAATATTAAATTTAAAATAAAAAACATGAGTCAAATAAGAGACAAGATTGTGCAATTCCTAATCAACTTTGAAGGATGTCAACTACATGAACACCGGGATATGATGAAATATTTCCTAGACATGTTGGATCAAAACGAAGAAATGGGTATAATGGAAGATGAAGACAAGGACGATGGCCATTTCAAATCCTGTCTTGGAGCCATCCGGATTGTGTGGAGGGACCAGACACCTGCCGGTGTTCGGTATATTATTTAAGAAAAATGGCAATTAGCCATTTAATTAATTCATATTATGCATTATTTCACTAAAAGTAAATAATCAGAATAAAACAAAATCTTTAATGTTTTTTAATATATAATATATTTGTAAAATTCTGGTTTTTTCTCACTCTCTCTTAACAATAAAACAATATTTAACTTAAAAATAAAACATGTTTTCTTTTATTACTAGATTTAACTACTTACACAAAGAAATTATTACCTAAAAAATTAGTTGCAGTTATTCCATTGCTTCTTCCTTTTCTAATCTTGAAATTTCCCACAATAGCATATCAAGTTCGTAATCGGGATTGGTTTCTTCGATTCGAAAATGATACCATGCATACGTACTTTTATCATCACTTCTTATTTTTCTTTTATCATCTGCATAATTTAATACTACTTTATTTATTTGATTTGTGTAAATTTGATGAATTTTTGATTTAAATGTTAGCATATCATCATACACAGTCGACTTATTGAATAAGCAATTTCTATATGAAGCTATACTATAATTATTAAGAATGCAGTTCTTTACTCCTTTCGATTTTTTAATATCACTTTGATATTGCACACTAAAAGAGTACATTTTTGATCGCAATCCTACAAATTCCTTCATTACCTTTCCACAATTCTCATCCTTCATCATACCCAACACCTTTTTGTTTACCAGAGGAAATCCATATACATTGTCTTTTGGGTAATCTGAAGTATCAAACTTATGGTCGACATCAGTTTTTATGTCAGCATAGAAATCTTCAGTTTGTACTGTGTAAATGAAAGAGTCTGTGTCCATATAGTTTAATGATAGGTTTGTCTTGAATTTGGGTTGCATGTACCCATAATGGAAATCATACATTTTCCATTTGGAAAGCTCTAATACACAAAATCCTAAATATATGGGTTTATTGTAATAGGTTTTCACTCTTTTCATTTCAATCGCTACCATATCCTCAGAAAATATTGACAAACTATGAAAATTAGGTTTAGATATCCAATCTTGAGCTCCTAAATGATTACAGTTTGTCCTATTCCAGTTAGTAACTATTCGTACATCTTTTCTCTTTTCCACATTCTCCATAGTTTTACCATATACTGCATTATTTAACAATTTAAAGAAATTTTTTTCAAAAACATTTTTTGCAGTAGCCCTATGTTTGGTATTCAAGTCTATATAACTTTTCAACCAGGTTGATTGCTTATAGGTGAGAATTCGATGTACTTTCTTTAGAACTAGACCATACTGCAAACATTGTTTAAGAACTCTATAATGTATGACATATGTTTGTTTTGTAGAAAAATCTGCTAGTAATTTAATGTGCTTTGTTTGCAAAATTTTTTTATTTTCTGGACAGAAAGGAAGGTCATTGTGAGAGTCGTGCAAATGAGAAGGATAGTCTAAAGTAACTTCATAGACATATCCATCGCTTGAACTATCCTCTATGGTTGTCGGATCTAGATTTAGCTCTTCAGTTGACATCCATTTGAATCCACCATAAGGTAGATACTCAGACATTGCCCAACCGTAAAGGTTATTTGCGTCTAAGTACACAATAAATTCTGAGGGCTTCTCTCTATCAAAATCAGCTAAATATTTATTGTTAGCTTTTGAATAACGATTACTACATTGTACAAGCCCACCACGTATTCCTTTCTTGAAGAAATTGTACATATCTATATCCGTCAAAAGCTCTAATTCTATATTTGTATGCTTCAACATAGCATCCCACGATAGTCCTGGTGCAGTGTAATACTGACATGGATCTAAGTGGTAGATGTTCTTGCAAACCTTTCTAAAACTTTCAAATATATCTGCAAGTAAGAGCACATCCGTTTTTAAATATACTTCCATGTAATCTTGCAAGGTTTTGCAGCTGAAAGCATTCCAAACTTCTTTTGCATGATCATAGTCTTCAATCGAGCACTCCTTATTATTGAGCTGGTTGAAGAAATCTTCCCTTGCTGGAAGTTCACCAACATTCAATTTTTCAAAAGATTCTAGAAAATCATAGGGAAAAACGCCTTTTTTTCTCACAAGATCAAACTCTGTTTTGGTTTTGAAATGTTTTTTAATAATGTTAAAGTCTTGCTCTGAAAGATTATTGGCTAAAGATTCTAAACTATCTGACATAAAACGAATTGTATCTAAAAATCTAATTTCAAGGTTGTAGTTGTCGGTCATTTTTGAAAATGTAGACAGTGATATATATAATTCTTTGTTGAGCGGAAGGACTTTTATATTGTCGGATTTTTTACCCAACTCTTTAACAAAAAGGTGCGAGTCATAGGAAGAATAATTGTGGAAATAAACTGGTATAAATTTAGGAACTTGAAATTTTAAATTGTAAATCTTATGAGCTGCGCCTCTAAATTTACCACTTATGTGACAGTGATCTCCCACTCTATCATTGCCTAGATGTTTGTGACAAATATGACCATTTATTGCATTTTGTAAATTAAAAATTTCGAAAGGAGATAAAGCATCCATTTTCCTTTTGTTTGCTAAATATTCATTATAAATATCTTCACAATCTTCAATCAAATTTTCTACAAACTTTTCTGCTGCATCCCTACCCGTATATAATTTAAATTTATCTAAACTATCATTATGCTTACATTTAATATAATAACTATAAGCACATGGTATGTGCTTCTTAATATAATTACTTTTATCACTTACTCTAATACTAACCTCCTGCAGTATGCATTCAAAGTCTGCATACACAACAAATGGTACATCCATTTGTCGTTGCTGGTCTTTAAACTGCAACACCGCTTTTTCCTCAGACGGTAGCTCCGCAACAATTTTCCCACATTCTTCTTTATGTTGTTCTAACGTCCTCTCATTGTGGGTATATTGGAGGCAGCTGTTACAAAACAGAAGTTTTCTGCAGTGCTTGGTAGTCTGGGATTTTAAAAGTCTATGGAAAGAAAAAAGTTATAAGAATACATATTAATATATTTACGTAAATAAATGTATATTTCTTTACTTACTTTGATATATTTGTTATAAGAATATAATGCTGATATCCTCCAGCATTTTCTAATAATAACAAATTTATATGTTGAGATTTTTCATTCTTGGTGTTATAGAATGGTCCAACAATTTCATTCCATTCATCGTTGTATCCGAATACATTGACGCTGATATTAGGATTACTTTCTTCAAATATCCTAATACTCTTTAATGCCAACGGAAACTTTAAATTTTTAAAACCAAGCTCATTTCCGTTTTGCATGTATATGATGTCAGCGCTGATGTCTGCAATGTTGTATGAGCTGCAACGTTGTGGTGTTTTAATAACAGAGGTATCCAGTGCAGATATTATAGCCCATTTAAAGCAGTAAATGTCCTTGTTTTCAACATTTATGCAGGCAGCTCTACTTTTTAATTTCTCCGACGTACTTATCCAGTTCGATCCTTTCACCAAAGATGACTTATTTATGACGATTTCGAGGCGAACAATTCTAATTAATGTCCATCCTGAATCCCGTTCTTGGAATTCAGACATTTTGTTGTGGATTTCTTGAAATTGCTTTGCCATAACTTCCTCAACATCATCTCCAATGCATAGAAGATCCATCTTTGCCCGGTGGGAAATAGTACACAATTCCATTTCATCGCTTGCTATTTTAATATACTCTCCAATTAGAGTAATATTAAATTTAATGATGTTGTGCACGGCAAGACTATTTTCAAGTCTTTTTTTGATTATAGTTTTATTATCCACAATCACATCTTCAAATAGAATACAATCCTTATTTATTAGAACTCCAAATGTTGTAATATTATTTTTAAAAGCACTATTTATTATATAATATTTGCGTTCATTTGGAGCTTGAGAGAGTAGATCATCCGCAGAATTTGAGATATCCATTTCTACTTCATCATTTTGAGTATTTGCTTGATCATGTGGAATAACTTGACTTATATCCATGTCTTGAGGAGAATTCTCTACGGGCAAATAGCTTGGGTAATTATTATTGGGTCTATTATTTTGCTGCAACTGTACACTATATTCAATGGGATATGGAATTTCCATAGGTGCTGTGAATTGGTTGGTTGACACTGGATACGGATACAAAGGATACGCTGGAGCCTGCACTGGATACTGATACTGCACTGGATACTGATTCTGCACTGGATACTGATACTGCACTGGATACTGATTCTGCACTGGATACTGATACTGCACGGGATACTGATTCTGCACTGGATACTGATACTGCACGGGATACTGATATAGCAAATTGTTGTAGACCATTGGGTTATAGGGTTGTATGGAATGATATACATCTTGGGGTTGTACGGACTGCTGCACATCTTGGGGTTGAATATGACTTTTTCAATTTTTTAAATAGAAATTTTGGTATCTGTATTGCTTATTACAGATATTACAACGGAAAACTGAAGAACTCATTTTTTTAATTTTTTTTAAATTTATTTATTGAAAAAACACTTTAATATATTTATTGAAATAACTTTATAAATGCACTTATATACTGCTTTAAGTTTGTAATATAAAAAAAAGTTCAATTTTTTAAGACACAAGGAGTTTTGAAATATTCACGACTTATTGGTTTTAGATACAAAAATGTAATAACTTCAGTCTTTAAAAATTTTATTTACATTAATTCGTGAAAATGTTTAGTATGGTCTAGTACGCTACATTTCAAAAAGTAGTTTTCAGTATTTGCGTAGTTAGTAACTTGTAGCTACAAAAATCGTTGGTTGCAAAATTTTAAAAAAGTAGTTTTAGAAGTACAGCGGGTATATGAGATACAGCTTATGCATGCCGATACAAAATGTTTAAGGGAATGAAACTGCTACGTAGACAATATTTATGTAAACAAACATTTTGATAAGTGATATGTACAGAGTACAGAGACATGCTTGTGCATGCAGATACGTTACAAAGTTTTGAACGGAATGTGATATATACAGAGTACAGGGACATGCTTATGCATGCCGCTACGATACAAAATGTTTAAGGGAATGAAACTGCTACGTAGACAATATTTATGTAAACAAACATTTTGATAAGTGATATGCACAGAATATGTAGACATGCTTATGCATGTAGAGACGTTCCAAAATTATGTAGCAAAAGAAACTGCTACGTGGACAATATTTATGTAAACAAACATTTTGATAAGTGATATGCACAGAATACATAGGCATGCTTATGCATGTAGAGACGTTCCAAAATTATGTAGCAAAAGAAACTGCTACGTGGACAATATTTATGTAAACAAACATTTTGATAAGTGATATGCACAGAATACGTATACATGCTGCATGTAGAGACGTTCCAAAATGTTTAAGGGAATGAAACTGCTACGTAGACAATATTTATGTAAACAAACATTTTGATAAGTGATATGCACAGAATACGTAGACATGCTTATGCATGTAGAGACGTTCCAAAATGTTTAAGGGAATGAAACTGCTACGTAGACAATATTTATGTAAACAAACATTTTGATAAGTGATATGCACAGAATACGTAGACATGCTTATGCATGTAGAGACGTTTCAAAATTTTGTAGTAAAAGAAACTGCTACGTGGACAATATTTATGTAAATGACAAACTACAAAAGTTTTGTAGCTAAACAAATTTTCAAAAGCAGAATTATTAAAATTTTAAGTTGAGCTTTTATTTGTAAAATGAAGCCCTTCTGGTACACTCCATTGTATCGCAGACTTCAGCGGCATCACTTGAAGGAATATCTGAGAAGAGCCAGACAGGAAGAATTCCATAGATATCTTGAAGGAGATGAGGATCTTTTCCTAGAGCTGTCATCGCAGTTAACATCTGACGCAGTCCCAGAAAATGCAGCATATGAAGAGATGCTAACAGACGATGAGGATCTCCTTTTAGCGGTGTCTTCGCAGCCAACGTCTGACGCAGCCCCAGAAAATGCAGCATATGAAGAGATGCTAACAGGCGATGAAGATCTCCTTTTAGCGGTGTCTTCGCAGCCAGCCACAACAGTTGATGGTCCAAGAGAGGTAGCAATCAAACCTCAAATAGAAATATTGGACGTGCAAATTCTCCCAAATATAGATATACCTATGTTTCTCGCGTTATATGAAGACAATCAATTGTTGGTAGAGGCAGCGGACGCAGTGGAGTCAGATCTAAATTGATATTTATATCAATGCTTATAAAAATTAAAATAAATGTCTTTTATTTCAAATAAAAACCTACATACATATATATTTCAGAGAACACACAAACAAACACAATGGTTCATTCATTCAAATGGTCAAGGGAATATTTGGGCACAACGAATAAACGCTTATTATTTGTTTGTATGTATATGCGTACATAAATATCTACAAATTTATTTCATTTCATACTGACCCACTTGCGCTAAATCCAGGGAAGCAAAAAAGCGGACTGTCATACAGACTCACCAATCGTTACACACACAGCCTGTCTGACAGGCAGACATTCCAATCGCCACTCAGAACACAAAAACACACACACACTTAAACATAGCATAAATATTCATATTCTACAAAATACAGAAATCGCACCACCATCCAGATCCCCAAATAAAATCCATCGATGATCGTCATGTATGAAATAAACAAAATATCAGATTCAATATTTATGCAATAGTAATTTTTTTTTCACAACGTCTTCAAGATGAGAATAATCAAATTATTCCCCCACACTCAAGCATTGCACACAAAAAAGAAATAACTGAATTGCTGGACAAAATATCTTAAGTAAACACACACCAAAATTAAAAATATCTTAAGTAAACACACACCAAAATTAAAAACAAGCTAAAAAATAAAAGAAGAAATCTCACTCCAGCAAGAAGAAACGAACCACAAACATTAGGGCCATCCATTTATACAACACTTTTGAGATATTGTACTTCCTAAAAAATGTTGTGTCAGATACTAAAAATTTCTTATTTTCTATTAGGCCATAGCACCCATGTAGAGACTGAATTCCTACGCTCACATATGGACAGACAGAAATTCCCACGCTCACATACCGACGGACATGTATTCCCAAGGTCACATATGGACAGACACAAACTCCCAAGCTCTTATATGGACAGACAAAAATTCCCACGGTCTCACGCTCACTTATACAAACTCATTTTGGTTACTACAGCACCCCTCCACCAAACTACCCTCACATATGGACGGACAGAAATTCCCACGGTCTCATACGGACAGACACAAACTCCCAAGGTCTCATATGGACAGACAAAAATTCCCACGCCTACCCCAACATTATAAAATATAAAAAAAATTAAACAACAACAATGTGAACATCCCTATTTAACCGTGGGAAAATACACACACACACACATAAAAGTATCAAATTACAAAAAAAAAAAACCCATTAACACAAATTTGGCAATTAAAATTTAAAATTTTAAAATTTAATTGCTGAAATTTGAGTATTTTAATTGTTCTCGCACATACAGTTCCTAACTACTGTAAGTTCAGTGTTGTCAATAGTAAAATACTGACGACGGACGACATTGACGGCCAAAATGGAAGAGCATGGTTTTATTGATAATAAGGTATCGTTGATCCAATTTGGCACTGCTATAAGGTTGAATACTAAAAACTGGTCACGCTCAACTAATGGCAAATTAATATGGCGGTGTTATTCGTGAGTCCGCCTTGAACTTTCATCAATTTGTATAATTGCAATGTATCATTCTGTTCTACAGGCAATTCAAGTGACTCTGGTAAACGCATTCTTATTTTGACTATTTCCTGTTGAAATTGGTTTGGAGTAAGGATAAATGGGCTTATAATACCGCGATGAGTATTTGTAAGAATATCCAGTATTGAAGACTGTATGTGTTGTAACGGGGAAAGTCAGCACCCTCGTTTCCCCCTCACCATAAATGAAGTAATAGTATATTACGAATATTTTTTCTTTTATTATTTATTTTGTTTCACTTTTATGAAGCAAATGAATGCTGGTTAAGTAATGTTAATAAGTGAATTACTTTGCTCTGGTACCATTATTATATTTAGCTATTAAGTCACATATCTTAATTGAATTATAACGAACATGAACGGCTAGAAGTAACGCCCCCCCCCCCTCCATCAGGCGACGTCTATCATCCCCCCCGCCCCAGGCGACTTCTATCATCCACACGAGGCAGCTTCTAACACTCCATCAGGCGACTTCTATCAAGTACATCAGGAGGCGTCTATCATCCACGTCAGGCGACGTGTATCACTTCCACCAGGCGACTTCTATCACCTCCACCAGGCGACTTCTATCACACACACCAGGCGACTTCTAACAGCTACATCAGCTGACTTCTATCACTTACATCAGACGGCGTCTATCACCTACATCAGGCAACTTCTATCTCCTCCACCAGGCGACTTCTATCACGTACATCAGGCGCCGTCTATCACCCACACCAGGCGACTTCTAACAGCTACATCAGGCGATTTCTATCACGTACATCAGGCGGCGTCTATCACCCACATCAGTCGACGTCTATCATCCACGTTTGACCACAATAGGCGGCGTTACTTCGAGCCGTCCCCCTCTCTAAGATACTAAGCAATAAAAGATTATAACGTGAAGAAAAAACAGTGTGTCTTATTCTTCACTAAGCAAACCCACGACCCTGGAAGCCCGCTGAGTCTATCCCAGCAACCAGCGGGAAACGTGTCGTTAGTGTTGCAAGTTTGCCGCAGTGATCGTTAGTTGAATGGATAGTGATGAGCAAATGCGGTAGATTCTTTCTTCGTATAGTTCCTTACTGACGTTCTGTATCTTGTTGCATACTTGCGATATTTGTTGGTCGATTTGGTCAGATTTCTTTTTTATTAGCCCTTGGGCTGCTTTCGGGATGTTCATAGTAGAGTATACAATTGACGTTTGATTTCTTAACAGACTGAGCAAATGTGCCTCATTTTGCTTAACTTGTGAAATCGTGGTTGCCATCTCTTCTGCATATTTTGAGTCCAGTACGCCAAATAGTAAGTTTACAATGCTTCCCACTAAATTGATTGCTTCCATTTTGTGTCTTCTGCCGGAAAGTAGAGTGCTACTCATATCTAATTCTTTTTTGGTATGGTCAAAGTATTTGACAAGGTTTCGACACGTCGATTTATCTTGCATGTCTTCACATAAATTGGTTAAAGCTCAGGTACCACTTGCAAACATTTCTGATTCGGACCAAAATTCCTGTAACTCGTAATAAATTAGGATCTACCAGTCTGAAGATGAAATTGTTGCTGATCCAATGGCTTCAACATGTATGCCTAGCTATTTCCCGAACTGTTTGTTGTGAATCTGTGCTGTTAATACTAGCGGCATTAAAATGATCGCCATCATAATAGTGAAAATGTTTTGGCTTATTGACATCCGTCTTCTTTTTCTTTTACTCTCAGGAGTCTCGTTCTGCCTAGTGGTTGTGCCAATCGAGTCATCTTGTTGAGTGGATTCGTCCTCTTTAGAATTGTTAATTGGTAATGGGGCTAGCCTGGAAATCGGTCTCCTGCAAACCCTCTTTGATGTCTTGATGTTTGCTACTCGAATGAAGCCATCATCGCCCTTATGTGTTTTTATGATTCTTCCTAGTGGCTGTGTTGTCTTCCTTTACTACTACCTTGACTCCTGTTTTGATGTTGTCCTGTTGTGTGTTCCATTTGTATCGGTACTGTAGTTCGGAGAGATACTCTCGTGACCAACGCTTCCAAAACTTTGACTTTAAGTCTATGAACACTATGTCGAATTCCTCATATGTCAGTGATGCTGTTGACACACTTCTTATCAAGAGATGTTTGGCTGATTTTACAGCTGCTTCCCATAAGCCACCGAAATGAGGTGCTCTTGGTGATATAAAGTGAAACATCATGCCTCGTGCTGTGCATCCTTTTTTTTTTTTTTTTTGTTTTTTTTTTTTAGGAGTAGGACCAGGGGGATAACCCCTACATATGCAGTGCATTGCGCTGGAACTAGAAACGAGGGGATAGTATTGAGGAGACAGATTAGGAAAGATGAGAAGATAAGAGTTTTTTTTTTTTTTTTGTAGCCATTTCAACCTTGTACTTCACCGGCTAATTTTTGCTACAGGGCCGACGAAGGTGGGTGCTGTTACTCTGCTTTTTAGTACATGATAGTGTCAGTCGCTGCCAATTATGTTCAGTGATCAGTGACTATGCCTTCATCATTGAAACAGGCTGGCAGCAACTAACACAACCACGCACTAATGCTGATCAGAAGAATTCAACACAATATTTCATGACTCAGAGCGGGCTCGAACTCACGACTCTCCGTTTCATAGTCTCGTGTTCTACTACTTCAGCCAACAGCACCCACCCACTTTATCTATTATTGGCGCCCAACAAAGTTAGTAGCATTGTCATAGTACAAATTTTTGCAGTGACCTTGTCTGCTTATGAATCTTTTTAATGCCCCTATAAATGCATCTGTAGTTAAACTACTAACTACTACTAGATGCAGCGCCTTGGTAGCAAAGCAGCAAAATACTGCTATGTAGGCCTCTTTCCTCTGATCTTATAGTGAACCCAAAATAGGCCACAAAAATCCACTCCAGAGTTAATGAAGAGTCGAGCTGGACTGGTTCTGGGTGATGGCAGATGTCCGTCCCATAATTTGAGTAAGGAGTTTTGGTTTGGCCCTAGCGCATTTTATACAATGTTCGACAATTTATCGGGCTGTTGACTTTCCCTTGATTGGCCAGTATATTTGGCTTGTATATGACAGCAGCGCTTGAGGACCACAGTGTCTATTTTGTACATGAACCGTTTGCATTAGCACCTTTGATAACGGATCGAGGTAGGGAATCACCATTGGGTGTTTGGCGTCGTACGAAAGTTCTGATGATTCCAGACCTCCTCCTACTCTGATAATGCCATTGCTACCCAAAAAAGGCGTTATATTTTTAATCAGACTATTTTTGTGTACTGTGTTGTGTATTGCCAAATGTTTTAAATCGTTTTTACAATCGGACTGCAGCATTGCCCCAATAATGGTAATAGTGGCTCGCTCCAGCTCCAGTGTTGATAAAGTGAAGTTACTTCGTGTCCTTAATCCTCTTGCGTTATTTATAAACCTCAGCATAAAGCCTACTACTCGTTGTAGTTTGTTAAATGATCCATTGTGTCTTATTTCATAAATAATATTTGTTGAATTGTCATTGGTTATTGCGGCTGTAGTTATTTTCTTTCGTTCCATATCAGTGCCATCAGTTCTGCCTTGCACCATCGAATACCCTGGTCGCCAAATATCCTTCCGCCCATGCAGAAACAGAGGGCCGTGGAACCATAATGTACTTGTTGTTAACCTTTTTGGGGAAAGACCTCTTGATACTTTATCTTCCGGTTTGTCAGTTGATTTAACGTGCCTCCACTGGGCAGCTAATGATGATTCTTGTATAGCAGCAACGCTATTGGCCACAAATGTTTGGTAGGATGATGATGGAGAGTTTATCCAGGCCAAAACGATTTCTGAGTCTGTCCAGAAATAAGTTGGTGTATCTTCAAATTTTAACTCTTCTTTAACTCTTGCCGTTAGTTGAACACTTAACAGTGCAGCGCATAACTCGAGACGAGGTAATGTCTGACGTTTTACTGGTGCTACTCGTAATTTGGCGCAAAGTAAACTTACTATTACTTGCTCGTTCTTGATAACAGATCTGATGTACAGTGCTGCACCATTCGCTTTTTCCGATGCATCTGCGAATGCGTGAAGTTGTATATTTGATGAAACATGTCCTTCAAATACATGTCCTCGCGGAATGTACACGATTTTTGATGAAGATCAGATGGCAGAGGGTCATCCCAGTTTGAATTTATTTGCCATAGTTCTTGAAGGAACATTTTTGCCGTAACAATGATAGGTGAGAGCAATCCCAATGGATCAAACACTCTAAATATGTCGGAGTTAACTGAGCGTTTTGTGACAGTTTGCACATCTCCTAGGTTGACCTTGAAGGAGAACTTGTCTATATTTGGCATCCAGGTTAGCCCCAATGTTTTTACGTACTGATTGTTTTCATTGTTAAAGTCAATGTTGACTTCTTGTTGTTGTTCAGTAGCGTTGGGGAAGAGTTGCTTATGATTTGCGCTCCATTTTTGAAGGTTGAAGCCGTGTTTTTGTAGTATATGTTGTAACTCCCTTTGCTGTACTAGTGCAATGTTTAAGTTGTCATTTCCACCAGTGCCATCATCCACGTAGAAATTTTCTAGTAGAAATTGAGCTGAATAGGAATACCGTGCCATATTTTCCTTCGCTATGCTTTCTAAACATTTCGTAGCCAGATACAGTGCTAATCGTGTTCCATAAGTAACTGTGTTAAGTTGGTAGTATTTCAGTGGCATATCGGTACTTTCTCTCCAGATGATAAACTGGTATTTTCTATCTTCTGGGTGCATTAGAATTTTTCGATACATCTTTTGGATATCTGTAGTGAAAACAAATCGTGGTAGCCGAAAACGCAACAGGAGTGAAAAAGGTCACTTTGAATTGTGGGTCCAGTAAACATTAGATCATATAGTGATATGCCATCAGAAGTTTTAGTAGAATCATCAAATACCACTCGTAACTTAGTTGTTTGACTTTCTGACCTAACTACGCAATGATGCAGAATGAAATACTTCGGTTTGTCAGTGGAGTTTATATCTATTTCCGTTATGCCACCCAAGGCTTCGTATTCTTTTAAGTACTGGATGTATTATTTTTTGATTTCTGGAGTCTTAGCTAAACGTCTCTCTAGAGACAGAAATCTGTTGAACGCTACACCATGTGAGTCGCCTAATTCATCAGGGTTTTAGCAAAATGGAATCCTGACCACAAAACTTCCGTTGGTATCTAGTGTCACAGTTTGTGCAAAATGAGTTTCACACTGTTTTTCTGACACTGATAGGCATTTTTCAGCTGGTTTTACCGTCTCAAGTTCCCAGAGCTGAAGCCATTGGGCTTCTTCTAAGCTGGATTCATCTCCGGTACATACTCCAAATGCCAAAGGAGATGCATCGAGTCCGTCAACCGGTCCAGCAATAACCCAACCTAGTACGGTATTCTGTATTGTAGGTAGATCTTTGGCTAGCTGGAATTTTCCAACTGACAGCAACTGATGGTAAAACTCGGCGCCCAGCAAAACATATATTTTGGCGGGCTGATGAAATTCTGGATCGGCTAGAACGATGTTTTTCAGAATTGGCCAGTTGTTAATATTGATTAGTTGCGAAGGTAGTGGTGAAATTATATCTGGAAGTACTGCTGCTTCTAATATTGTTGTGAAGTTGTTGATACGTGATTGTAAAGCGACTTTAACTCGGTATTGAGCCTTTGTGTTACTTGATCCAACTCCACTTATATAAATTGAGGTTGACTTGGGCGATATTCCCAGGCGTTTGACTAGTCGCTCACTAACCAGATTTAGTTGCGAGCCTGAGTCGAGGATTGCTCGGCATTGAATTTCCTCCTGATTTGCTTTAATCGTTACCATTGCAGTAGTAGGGAACTATATGTGCGAGAACAATTAAAATACTCAAATTTCAGCAATAAAATTTTTAAATTTTAGTTGCCAAATTTGTGTTAATTGGGTTTTTTTTTTGTAATTTGATACTTTAATGTGTGTGTGTATTTCCCCACCCCTATGTTCATATTGTTTTTTTTTTTATAATGTTGGGGTAGGCGTGGGAGTTTTCGTCTGTCCATATGAGACCTTGGGAGTTTGTGTCTGTCCGTATGAGACCGTGGGAATTTCTGTCCGTCCATAGGGAATTTTTATCTGTCCATATGAGACCTTGGGAGTTTGTGTCTGTCCATTTTGTGACCTTGGAAATACATGTCCGTCGGTATGTGAGCGTGGGAATTTGTGTCCGTCCATATGTGAGCGTAGGAATTCTGTCTGTCCATGTGTGCTATGGCCTAATAGAAAATAAGAAATTTTTAGTATCTGACACAACATTTTTTAGGAAATAAAATATTTCAAAAGTGTTGTATAAATGGATGGCCCTAATGTTTGTGGTTCGTTTTTTCTTGCTGGAGTGAGAATTCTTCTTTTATTTTGGCTTGTTTTTAATTTGGTGTGTGTTTACTTAAGATATTTTGTCCAGCAATTCAGTTATTTGATTTTTATATGCAATGCTTGAGTGTGGGGGTATAATTTGATTATTCTGTTGTTAAAGACGTTGAGAAAAAAATTTACTATTGCATAAATAATGAATCTGATATTTTGTTTATTTTATACATGACGATCATCGATGGATTTTATTTGGGGATCTGGATAGTGGTGCGATTTCTGTATTTTGTAGAATATGAATATTTATGCTAAGTTTAAGTGTGTGTATGGGTGTGTTTTTGTGTTCTGAGTGGCGATTGGAATGTCTGCCTGTCAGACAGGCTGTGTGTGTGACGATTGGTGAGTCTGTATGACAGTCCGTTTAAACATATGCATTGTTTTAATTTTTATTAATAAGTAATATGTATTTTTATATATATCTTAATGTAAATTTGCCTCTACTACGTCCGGTGCCTCTACCAACAATTGATCGTCTCCATACATCGCAAGAAAAATAGGTATATCAATTTTTGGGAGTATTTGAACACTCAATATTTCTATTTGAGGTTTGAATGCCACCTCTCTTGGATTATTTTGATGGTCTGTTGTGGTTGGCTGTGAAGACACCGATAAAAAGAGATCCTCATCGCCTGTTAGCATCTCTTCATATGCTGCATTTTCTGGGGCTGTGTCAGCCGTTGGCTGCAATGACAGCTTTAGAAGTTCCCCATCGCCTTCAAGATGTCTCTCGAACTCTTCCTGTCTGGATTTTCTCAGATATTCCTTTAAACGGTGCCGCTGAAGTCTGCGATACAATGGTGTGTACCGGAAGGATTTCATTTTACAAATAAAAGCTCAACTTAAAATTTTAATAATTCTGCATTTGAATATTTGTTTAGCCACAAAACTTTTATAGTTTGTCATTTACATAAATATTGTCTACGTAGCAGTTTCAATACATTAAATATTTTGTATCGTAGAGGCATGCGTAAGTCTCTACATGCATAAGCTTGCCTACGTATTCTGTGTATACCACTTATCAAAATGTTTGTTTACATAAATATTGTCCACGTAACAGTTTTGTTGCTACAAAATTTTGGAACGTCTCTACATGCATAAGCATGCCTACGTATTCTGTGTATATCACTTATCAAAATGTTTGTTTACATAAATATTGTCCACGTAGCAGTTTCTTTTGCTACAAAATTTTGGAACGTCTCTACGTGCATAAGGATGCCTACGTATTCTGTGCATGTCACTTATCAAAATGTTTGTTGACATACATATTGTCTACGTGGCAGTTTCATTTTCTTAAACATTTTGTATCGTAAAGGCATACATTAGCATGTCCCTGTACTCTGTATGTATCATATTCCGTTCAAAACTTTGTAACGAATCTGCATGCACAAGCATGTCTCTGTACATATCACTTATCAACATGCTTGTTTACATAAATATTGTCTACGTAGCAGTTTCATTCCCTTAAACATTTTGTATTGTAGAGGCATGCATAAGTTCCATCTTATATACCGCTGCACTTCTAAAACTACTTTTTTAAATTTTGCAACCAACGATTTTTGTAGCTACAAGTTACTAACTACGCAAATACTGAAAACTACTTTGTTGAAATGTAGCGTACTAGACCATACTAAACATTTTCACGAATTAATGTAAATAAAATTTTTAAAGACTGAAGTTATTACATTTTTGTATCTAAAACCAATAAGTCGTGAATATTTCAAATCTCCTTGTGTCTTAAAAAATAGAACTTTTTTTTATATTACAAACTTAAAGCAGTATATAAGTGCATTTATAAAGTTATTTCAATAAATATATTAAAGTGTTTTTTCAATAAATAAAATTAAAAAAAATTAAAAAAATGAGTTCTTCAGTTTTCCGTTGTAATATCTGTAATAAGCAATACAGATACCAAAATTTCTATTTAAAACATTGAAAAAGTCATATTCAACCCCAAGATGTGCAGCAGTCCGTACAAGCCCAAGATGTATATCATTCCATACAACCCTATAACCCAATGGTCCACAACAATTTGCTATATCAGTATCCCGTGCAGTATCAGTATCCAGTGCAGGTTCCAGCGTATCCAGTGCAGGTTCCAGCGTATCCTTTGTATCCGTATCCAGTGTCAACCAACCAATTCACAGCACCTATGGAAATTCCATATCCCGCTGAATATAGCGTACCTATACAGTTGCAGCAAAATAATATACCTAATTATTACACAAGCTATTTGCCCGTATAGAATCCTCCTCAAGTTATTCCACATGATCAGGCAAATACTTAAAATGATGAAGTAGAAATGGATATCTCAAATTCTGCGGATGATCTACTCACTCAAGCTCCAAATGAACGCAAATATTATATAATAAATAGTGCATTTAAGAATAATATTACAACATTTGGAGTTCTAATAAATAAAGATTGCATTTTATTTGAAGATGTTATTGTGGATAATAAAACTATCATCAAAGAAAGACTTCAAAATAGTCTTGCCGTGCACAACATAATTAAATTTAATATTACTCTTATTGGAGAGTAAGCGATGAAATGGAATTGTGTACTATTTCTCACCGGGCAAAGATGGATCTTCTGTGCGTTGGAGATGGTGTTGAGGAAATTATGGCAAAGCAATTTCAAGAAATCCACAAGAAAATGTCTGAGTTTCAAGAACGGGATTCAGGATGGGTTTTAATTAGACTTGTTCGCCTCGAAATTGCCATAAATAAGTCATCTTTTGGTGAGAGGATCGAACTAGATAAGTACGCCGGAGAAATTAAAAAGTAGAGCTGCCTGCATAAATGTTGAAAACAATGACATTTACTGCTTTAAATAGGCTATAATATCTGCACTGGATACCTCTGTTATTAAAATACCACAACGTTGCAGCTCATACAACATTGCAGACATCAGCGCTGATATCATATACTTGCAAAACGGAATTGAGCTTGATTTTAAAAGTTTAAAGTTTCCGTTGGCATTAAAGAGTATCAGGATATTTGAAGAAAGTAATCCTAATATTAGCGTCAATGTGTTCGGATACAACGATGAAAGGAATGACATTGTTGAACCATTCTATAATACCAAGAATGAGAAATCTCAACATATAAATTTGTTATTATTAGAAAATGCTGTAGGATATCAGCATTATATTCTTATAACAAATATATCAAGGTAAGTAAAGAAATATACATATATCCATTTATTTACGTAAATATATTAATATGTATTCTTATAACTTTTTTCTATCCACAGACTTTTAAAATCCCAGACTACCAAGTACTGCAGAAAACTTCTGTTTTGTAACAGCTGCCTCCAATATACCCACAATGAGAGGACGTTAGAACAACATAGAGAAGAATGTGGGAAAATTGTTGCGGAGCTACCGTCTGAGGAAAAAGCTGTGTTGCAGTTTAAAGACCATCAACGACAAATGAATGTACCATTTGTTGTGTATGCAGACTTTGAATGCATACTGCAGGAGGTTAGTATTAGAGTAAGTGATAAAAAGTAATTATATTAAGAAGCACATACCTTGTGCTTATAGTTACTATATTAAATGTAAGCATAATGATAGTTTAGATAAATTTAAATTATATACGGGGAGGGATGCAGCAGAAAAGTTTGTAGAAGATTTGATTGAAGATTGTGAAAATATTTATAATGAATATCTAGCAAACAAAAGGAAAATGGATGCTTTATCTCCTTTCGAAATTTTTAATTTACAAAATGCGATAAATTGCCACATTTGCCACAAATATCTAGGCAATGATAGAGTGAGAGATCACTGTCACATAAGTGGTAAATTTAGAGGAGCAGCTCATAATATGTGTAATTTAATATATTAAATTCCAAAATTTATACCAGTTTATTTCCACAATTATTCTTCTTATGACTCACATCTTTTTGTTAAAGAGTTGGGTAAAAGTCCGACAATATAAAAGTCCTTCCGCTCAACAAAGAATTATACATATCACTATCTAGATTTTCAAAAATGACTCACAACTACAATCTTGAACTTAGATTTTTAGATACAATTCGCTTTATGTCTGATAGCTTAGAATCTTTAGCCAATAATCTTTCAGAGCAAGAAAGACAAAAAACAATTCAAAACCAAAACAGAGTTTGATCTTGTGAGAAGAAAAGGTGTTTTTCCCTATAATTTTCTAAATTCTTTTGGAAAATTGAATGTTGGTGAACTTCCAGCAAGAGAAGATTTCTTCAACCAGCTCAATAATAAGGAGTGCTCGATTGAAGACTATGATCATGCAAAAGAAGTTTGGAATGCTTTCAGCTGCAAAACCTTACACGATTACATGGAAGTATATTTAAAAACGGATGTCCTCTTACTTGCAGATATATTTGAAAGTTTTAGAAAGGTTTGCAAGAACCATGTCAGTATTACACTGCACCATGACTATCGTGGGATGCTATGTTGAAGCATACAAATATAGAATTAGAACTTTTGACGGATATAGATATGTACAATTTCTTCAAGAAAGGAATACGTGGTGGGCTTGTACAATGTAGTAATCGTTATTCAAAAGCTAACAATAAATATTTAGCTGATTTTGATAGAGAGAAGCCCTCAGAATTTATTGTGTACTTAGACGCAAATAACCTTTACGGTTGGGCAATGTCTGAGTATCTACCTTATGGTGGATTCAAATGGATGTCAACTGAAGAGTTAAATCTAGATCCGACAACCATAGCGGATAGTTCAAGCGATGGATATGTCTATGAAGTTACTTTATACTATCCTTCTCATTTGCATGACTCTCACAATGACCTTCCGTCTTGTCCAGAAAATTTTGCAAACAAAACAAATTAAATTACTTGCAGATTTTTCTACAAAACAAACATTATAGAGTTCTTAAACAATGTTTGCAGTATGGTCTAGTTCTAAAGTAAGTGCATAGAATTCTCACCTGTAAGCAATCAACCTGGTTGAAAAGTTATATAGACTTGAATACCAAACATAGGGCTACTGCAAAAAATGTTTTTGAAAAAAATGTCTTTAAATTGTTAAATAATGCAGTATATGGTAAAACTATGGAGAACGTGGAAAAGAGAAAATATGTACGAATAGTTACGAACTGGAATAGGACAAACTGTAATCAATTAGAGTAGTTAGATAATGTATGTGCCAGGACCATTAAAATTCTCAAATTTCAGCAATTAAATTTTTAAATTTTAATTGCCAAATTTGTGTTAATGGGTTTTTTTTTTGTAATTTGATACTTTAATGTGTGTGTGTATATTCCCACGGTTAAATAGGGGTGTTCACATTGTTGTTGTTTTATTTTTTTATTTTTTATAATGTTGGGGTAGGCGTGGGAATTTTTGTCTGTCCATATGAGACCTTGGGAGTTTTTGTCTGTCCGTATGAGACCGTGGGAATTTCTGTCCGTCCATATGTGAGGGTAGTTTGGTGGAGGGGTGCTGTAGTAACCAAAATGAGTTTGTATAAGTGAGCGTGAGACCGTGGGAATTTTTGTCTGTCCATATGAGAGCTTGGGAGTTTGTGTCTGTCCATATGTGACCTTGGGAATACATGTCCGTCGGTATGTGAGCGTGGGAATTTCTGTCTGTCCATATGTGAGCGTAGGAATTCAGTCTCTACATGGGTGCTATGGCCTAATAGAAAATAAGAAATTTTTAGTATCTGACACAACATTTTTTAGGAAGTACAATATCTCAAAAGTGTTGTATAAATGGATGGCCCTAATGTTTGTGGTTCGTTTCTTCTTGCTGGAGTGAGATTTCTTCTTTTATTTTTTGCTTGTTTTTAATTTTGGTGTGTGTTTACTTAAGATATTTTTAATTTTTGTGTGTGTTTACTTAAGATATTTTGTTCAGCAATTCAGTTATATCCTTTTTGTGTGCAATACTTGAGTGTGAGGGAATAATTTGATTATTCTGATCTTGAAGACGCTGTGAAAAAAAATTACTATTGCATAAATATTGAATCTGATATTTTGTTTATTTTATACATGACGATCATCGATGGATTTTATTTGGGGATCTGGATGGTGGTGCGATTTCTGTATTTTGTGGAATATGAATATTGACGCTATGTTTAAGTGTGTGTGTGTATGTTTTTGTGTTCTGAGTGGCGATTGGAATGTCTGCCTGTCAGACAGGCTGTGTGTGTGACGATTGGTGAGTCTGTATGACAGTCCGCTCTTTTGCTTTCCTGGATTTAGCGCAAGTGGGTCAGTATGAAATGAAATAAAGTTGTAGATATTTATGTACGCATATAAATACAAACAAATAATAAGCGTTTATTCTTTGTGCCCAAATATTCCCTTGACCATTTGAATGAATGAACCATTGTGTTTGTTTGTTGTGTGTTCTCTGAAATAAATATGTATGTAAGTTTTTATTTGAAATAAAAAGACATTTATTTTAATTTTTATAAGCATTTGTTTAAAAGTTTGTTAACATTTTTATTTTTAAGTAAAAGTGCATTCCTTGAGGCACAAACACCAAAGTCGTGATAGCTACAATAGAGATATTTTGAATGCTTAGTTTCCATTTGTTTAAAATTAATGCAGCCAATGTCTTCAATGTTATAAATTGTTTGATGAATCACTTTCCTCTTTTCCTTGGTGCTTTGCAGCTGCGCTGGAAATGACCGATTTTTCCGCAGTTAAAGCACTTAGGCTTTTCTTTGATAGCACTTTCCGCCAACAATTGTCGCATTGCTTCCTTAACACTAGCAACTAGGCTGTTATCCTCCTCAGACAAAACCTCCACATTCCGCACCTTGCATATCTGCGGTTTGAAAACCATCCTTGCAGTCTCTTGAGCCAGCGCAAATGAAACAGTCTCAGCGAAAGTGGATTTCTGCGTTGCGCACACAGCTAGTTTAACATCAGAGTCGCGAATGCCATTAACGAACGCCTCAGTTTTAAAGTGGTCCAGAAACGGGTGACTCTCGCCTGGATATGTGAGCTGCACTAAATGCTCGATTTCCATTGCGAAATCTTGTAGAGACTCGTTAGGATTTTGAACTCTACATCGCAATTCCATTCTGTATAAATCGCGCTTGTGCTCACCACCATACTTGCGCTGCAATGCTGCCATTATTTCATTATAGTTGTTTCTGCTGCTTACTGGCACGGTCTCAAGTACCTCTGCGGCTGTACCCTTTAAGGACAAAATCAACTCTATGGCTTTTTCTTCAGCATCCCATCCATTTCTGCTAGCAACCGTCTCGAACTGGAATCTAAAGATGCCCAATGGTACGCTGCCGTCAAAGCATGGCGCTTTTATTCGCGCTGAAACCTCCGCAACTGCTCGTACTGTCCCGCCACTACGCTCGAGGTTATGCACTTTGTCCTCTAGAGCATGAAATTTTTCTTCGAACTCTTTTGCATGCTGTTCTAGACCACCGCTTTCTAGATGTTGGACTCTCTCTGCCAGCTCTGAGAATTTGTTCTCAATAGAATCCACCCTCCTATTAATGGCCTCAGAAACCTCTACCAGAGTCTCATTCGTGGCTCTATTTGACTCCTGTATTTCTGCTACAAGCTTTTCAGTGCTAATCCTTGATGCTTCCTGCATCTGCTGAGAGTTCTGTTTAATTTCAGCTATTTCGGCTACAAGCTTTTCAGTGCTGATCATTGATGCCTCCTGCATCTGCTGAGAGTTCTGTTTTATTTCAGTTATTTCGGCTACAAGCTTTTCACTGCTGACTTTTGAGTTCTGTTTAATTTCGGTTTGTGCGTCATTGATTCCTTTTATCTGGATCATCATAGCAGCGAACATTGAATTTATGTCCATGCTGCTGGTCGTAGCAGGATCACATACCTCTACATCGTCTTTGTCCTCAAACTCGTATGTCGCGATGTCCATGCCGCGATTCTTAAACTCATCTATCAGCCTCTTCTGCAGTTCAGCCTTGTTACCTGCTGTTGGCAATTCCCGCTTACTAAGCTCCTTTTTTAGCTGTTCAACTTTTAGCTCATCAAATTTCATAATTATTTTATTTTTTTAATGTCCTTTTTTTTCCTTAAATTTCAATGTCCTTTTTTAATTATTTTTGCAATTCCACTTCTGACACCAATTGTTACGTTTTTAGACCTTTTCGTAAAAACGCTTTTTACTTATCCTTCCAGGATTCGTTTAATTGCATCAAATTAAAAACACAGACAATTAATTTTAGAAATGCGGCAACACTTTATTTACTATTTTATTAACACGAGTATTTGTACTACTAAACACTTAGCGATGTAAACACGTCTAGATTTAAAATCACACTGATCCCGCTGATTACTGGCAGCGACTTTATATAGCAAAATGACATCGTCTGGTAACTTCGTGAATCATCTGGTCATGGTTGTTGTTGGTTGTGCTTTACTTAACATGTAGCTATATACGTGTGTTTGTTGATATGACAATGCTGTCTTGTGTGTTTTGTTTATTGTAACTATGTGCGGTTGTATGTATGAGTGTTCTGTGTGTTGCGTAGTTTTGTTTCTTCTTGTGCTATGTCGGTATGTTTATGTGTATATTTGTGTGTATGTTGCTGTGTATATTTGTGTTTAGCTTTTATTAACAGCGAATACTTGCGTACAAGATCATTAAAAATAAATCATCATCTCTTAGCATTGATGTTGCTTGGTTTTTCGTTGTTGTTATTTACACTTATTATCGCACAGCCTCGAATGATCTTGTATATTCTCAACGATGTATCCGGAATATTCCATTTCCGTTAATTCAAATATTATCTGCATTGTGTTGACCAGGGTTGTAACATTTTGACAACTAGAGATGATTTGGCAGTGCTGCCAAGTACATATAGCCACATTGTCGTTATATTTGAATCTATTTTTAAACTTTGTAACAATATGTTAGAGGGAATGGCTATACATAGCAATCTCTGAAGACATGTTTTACAATTTCAAGCAAATAATGGTGGTTAAAATAAAAGATGAATTTTCTTTTAGAGATAAAATTTGAAATAATTAATACAAAAAAGTGTAGTTAAGTGTTTAAAAAAATATATTAAACTGTTTCTTAACAGTAAACAAAGATACTAAAACATCTAAATAGTGGTTGGCGGTCAATGCTGTTAAGAAATCAACATAAAAATGTGCCCCGATTCCCAAAGACTTGGAATTTAACCATACTAATATTGTTTTCAATTTGTAACAATTTTAGTGCTCGAAAAAACAGTTAAAATCCTTAAATGAAACACCAAAGACAAAGATAATCGTTGCAATGACCACCACTTACTCAGGTTGAATATATGAAATGGGGCTTATAGGTAGAATTTGCAGGTACAACTAAGGATCCCAATGGTGGTTGGAAATGAGACAAACATTTTGTTTATGTGGGCAAACATAAAATATTTAATAAAATTTAGTATTTAGTGTATGCAAATGGGTGGTTAAGGCAGCTAAATGAACTTATCGGAACAAAAAATCAATTCCAAATTTTAGATACAACTTAAATTGATTTAAAAGTAATTATTGAACTGCGTACTGGAGAACTAAAAGGATTGAATTTAGAAAAGCAAGAATGTATAAAAATGTAAGTATTTTACTTTATTATTAGTTTATTACAATTTATACAAAATTTTTAATAAAAATTTGTATATCTCTTGCAGAATCACGATACCTACAAAGAATTTGCTGATGAAAAATTGTTCTTGAAGTCATTTTCAGCGATGAGCCAATTTTGATGATTCCTCAAGCATGGAGAACAGCAACGTGTGGAGCAAGGGTGATCTGATAACAATATAAGGATAAAAGACAATGTGCACCAATTGTCCCAGAAAACCTATATGTGGTGGCTATGATTTAGATGACTCCAATATTTGATTTCATAATTAATTACTTTGCATGATACTAAACAGTAAATATACAAGTGTTTTGATTATTGTGTGGTTAAGTTAATGTCTCATATGCATATGAAGTGAATATGAAATTATGAAAGATGATACTAGTAAAGCAGCAAAGAAAGCTGGTAAAACGCAAAAAATATTAACAAGAACTAAAAGGGAAAAAGATTTAAACACAAGGAAAGTTATGCCATCTACATTTATAAAGTTTTGAAAGAATTACATCCGGATACTGGAATCTCATCAAAGGTCATGAATATTATGAATATTTATGATATTTTTGAGTGCTTTGCTGCCTCAGCATCACGTTCACCTCACTACAACAAGCGTTCAACAATTACCAGTCGTGAAATTCAATTTGCTGTCCGTTTACCTGGCGAATTGTCTAAGCATGCTGTCAGTGAATATACTAAGGTCGTAACCAAATATAGCAATTCCAAGTAAATGCCAATGAATGTTTATTTAAAAAAACAAACCAGAAAGAAAACACAAAAAGCCCTTTTCAGGGCTACAAAATGAATTTCAAGAAGAGGTAGCCGATTTTGTGTCTACAAAAAATAAAAAAAATTTATATTGTGAAATATTTTGTTTCATACGGTTTATAAATTGCGCTATTTTTAAAGTATATTGTTACCCTTAAAAGGGCGTTTTTTTTATTTCGATTGTCGAAAAATAGTTTAAATTGAAGCGAAAGCAATTTACTTGTTTCATGCGGTCCCTTTCCCTGATGGTTCTTTAGTAAGGGTTATCTTTTTCGGTTTCACTGCTATAGAACTTTTAGCTTTGGGTGCTTTTAATTTGGTTGCTGGTATCTTTTTGGTGGGTTTTGCTCTCATGGTGACAGTCTTTCTGATGGGCTTTGCTTTGCCGCTGTTGTTTTTGAAGGTGAACTCGAATTATAATTGGATATTCACCTTCTTAAACACGATTCCGGATCATGATGAAACGAATGATACAAATTTTCTAATGCATTTACGAGTGTAGAATTTTTATATAAAATATACACAATTGACTCACCTGGTCAGATATTTAGGGAATAGGTACGCATTTACGGATCCTGGAAGACATTAGAATTATAAGTTTTATAAAAATAAATATTCACACTTACATTTCTTACATTTTGTTGCTGGTACCACTATTTTGTAGGTAATTTTATTGTTCTTCTGTGCTTTTGCTTATCTTCGCACATTGTTGGTAATCAGTGGATGAATCTATAGATGATATTTCATCCATAAATCACCAGCTTTGACCAATAAATTTGGCGTAGAATGAACTATTTAACAATTTGCGCCAATAATAATGCCATAAAATTTTTTTTTAATGTAAACAAAAATTAAATGTCATTTTACTACGACGAGATAACAGAGATAGCAAACAAAGAAATTTGCCGTCCCTGTCGCAATATCGTAATAACCGACATCTTTGTATTAGACATAAATAATGTCTCTGTATTTTAGTTGTCGTGTCTAGTTATTTGTCTATGGTTGACTATATACCACAAAAGATGAGTTAGGTGGTAACATGTGACAAATAAGTGTCGATTACCGACATGAATTTTAACTGCAATAAATTCGATTTCCTCAGAGTCATCAATTAAGGAATTATTTATTACCTCACATTGGAAAGCATCACGGATTGCAATTAGAACACCACCACCAAGTCTCCGTACACGATCGTATCTAAATATTTGATATTTAGAACATAAAATTTCACTGTTGAGAACCGATTTCTTACAACCATAAATAATATTAATAAATGTTTTGATACTTGCTTCTATTTAGCATTAACAGTAATTTTATCAAAGAAGAAGCATATTTCTTAAAGTAGAAGCATATTCAGACAAAGTACCAACTCGAGAAAAAAATTTTGTAAAAAAGTTCTAATTGAACATTTGCTTATGTTAATGTTTATTCCATTATCATACTCTTTTATATACATATATATATATATATATATATATATTGTATATATATATATATATATATATATATATATATATACATATATTTATATATATATACATATATATATATATATATATATATATATATATATATATATATATATATATATATAAACGGTGATTTTTTAAGAGCTATCGGAAATTTTTTAAAAAAAAAACATATAAAATTAAAAAAAATGAATGAAATATTTATTTGGATCGATAGTAGGATCGATATAATTTAATGTTTGAAGATTATTATATGCAAATCTTGGCCACGGCTGCGCTTCAAATGGTCCATCCGCTTAGTCCAATTTTGGCATACTCTTTCCAACATTTCGGCCGGTATCTCACGAATAAATGCTTCAATGTTGGCTTCCAGTGCGTCAATCGAAGTGGGCTTGTCGCTATAGACATTAGCCTTAACATAGCCCCACAAAAAATAGTCTAGAGGCGTTAAATCGCACGATCTGGGCGGCCAATTGACCGGTCCCAAACGTGAAATAAACTGTTCACCGAACTCGCCTCTCAATTTGTCCATTGTTTCGCGTGCTGTGTGGCATGTGGCACCGTCTTGTTGAAACCACATGTCATGCAAGTCAAGCTCTTCCATTATGGGCAAAAAAAAGTTTGTTATCATCGCACGGTAGCGCTCACCATTCACAGTAACGTTGTGATTCGCATCATCTTTGAAGAAATACGGCCCAATGATGCCGCCAGCCCATAGTCCGCACCAAACGGTTGTTTTTTGTGGATGCATTGGTAGCTCTTGCAATGCTTCTGGCTGCTCTTCACTCCAAATACGGCAGTTTTGCTTGTTCACTTATCCATTCAACCAGAAATGAGCCTCGTCGCTGAACACAATTCTTCGATAAGAAGGGCGCGATGAACTTTCTTAACAGAGCACGCATTTTGGTAATAAAATTCAATAATTTGCAAGCGTTGTTCGTTTGTAAGACGATTCATGATTAAATTAGAGACCAAACTGAAGATGTTTGACAGTGACACAAGATACGAAAAGTGCGTGAGCTGTCAAAACCAGTGTTGCCAAAAAGATAATAGCAAAAAAATCACTCGTTATATATATATATATATATATATATATATGTATTTATTTTTTTTTTTGACGTAATAATAGCACCTATCAATAGTGGCCCCACGACAACTTCACTAGCACCACCCTGGAACAGCTTTTGCATTTCATTTGGGTGGGTAGTATTATCAGTATTATTCCTACCTCCTCCTTAGTTCCTAGGTAAGGAGGTTCGAAACTGATGCGCATATTTAATCTTCAGTTGCTAAGGAATCCTAAGACGTATTAACTATCCTACGAATCTGTGCTTATCTGCACAGATTCTATTAGAACAAGCTGTACAAAACTACACACGCTGTTCCAATTCAATAAGGATTTCAGCATGGTCGGAATAATATTTTCCCGGCTGATCGTACGCCCCAAACCTTCCTTTAAATACGACCTCCAGTTGCTGAATCGTGAGCAGACAAAGACGACATGCTCAGCATCCTCAACCACAATGTGGATAGAACGGAGAGTCCTCGTGCTTAAAACGAAATAGATATGACCTAAAGCAACTATGTCCAGACAAGAATTGTGTTAGGTAATAGTTCAGATCACCATATTTCCTAGTGAGCCATAATCTGATGTCGGGTATTAATGTATAAGTCCATCCTCCCTTTTCAGCGGTTGACCACCGTTCTTGCCACTTTTGCATACATAAGTCAGAGTTATCCCTATTCATGATTTCTAAATCGTAATGATAAAAGCCGCTTCGTCCGACACTGTCCGAAATGCACTACATACTCTTAAAGCAGCCAGCCTATACACAGGGGATACCAGCCCCACATATGTGGTATATCTAAGTGAGTCTGACCATACCGGGTGTGCATATAGGATAATTCTCCTTACTACTTTAGCGAGCAGTCTCCTCTGAAGATACTTTAGCTCTCTCATGTTTGGCATAATCCGAGATAGCGCCAAACATTTCTCTGATGCTTTGGATGCTATATATCGCAAGTGCTCGCGAAAAGATAGCCGTGTGTCAATCATCACGCCCAGATATTTCAGAAATGCCTTTGATTTTATGGAGTAGGTGGAAACATTGAGGCCTTACGAATACTAATCAAAACCGCTTCGGTTTTATGATCAGCTAGAGTCAATCCCACTGCATTGATCCAGGACTTTACTAATTGTACGCTGGCACTTGCAATGGTTTCTGCCTCCAGCAATTCCTTGGCTTCACACACCAGAGCTATATCGTCTGCGAATCCCACGATCTTTACTCTCTCAGGTAAACTCAACCTTAGTACCACATCATACATTACGTTCCGCTACAATGGTCGAAGTATCGATCCTTGCGGAACACCACCACTAATCCTACGTATCCTTGTACCCGCATCTGTACTATAGATCAATTCCCTATTCCGGAAATAATCCTGCACTATCCCCATCCAATCAAGTTAGAGCATCAACAATATGCACCCAGCTCGCTGTGTTGAACGCGTTCTTCACATCCAGCGTCACAACTACACAGTACTCCTTTGTGCTATTCCTCCAACTCCTGCCATAGATAGTTCGTGCAGCAGTTTCTACTACCATATTTATAGCATCCACTGTTGACCTCGCCCTCCTGAAGCCAAATTGGTTGTCTGATAGACCATGTCTTTCTTCAACGCAATTCCCAAGTCTTCTGCAGATCACACCCTTTAGCAACTTTCCACATGTATCTATCATACACAGTGGCTGATAAGATGAGGGATCATCCAGGGGTTTATTGGCTTTTGGTATTAATACCAACTTCTGCCTCTTCCATCTTGTTGGAAAAATTCCCTTACTTAAGCATGTATTCACCATTCTTAAGAACTGCTCGGGACAAAGCCTGACGGCCTCCTTTAATACTATATCTGGAATATAGTCGAGGCCCGGTGCCTTTTTGTCTCTAAACCTAGAGACAACGTCTTCAATCTCAGTTAATGTAACCGATGGGAAATTTAATGTCCCAATTGGAGGGTTGTGCTCCCAAGGTGGTGCGTCCTGCTGGGGAAAGAGATGGTCTACAATTTCATCCAGGATAGGCCCCTCACTCGGTTGCAACGGTTGCGAGACCCCAAGGATTATCATCCACCTCATCACAGATATTAAGAAAACACTGCCGATTGCTCCTACAAATTGCATCCTTTAGGGCCCTCCTCCTATTCCTGTAACTCTGTTGGTATACGCTATTCTCTAACCTACCTCGAGTTCTTGTATACTTCCTTCTGGCACGTACTCACCGCCCTCAAGCCGACAATATCATTATTCCACCAATAAACCGGTGGCCCCTTTCAGGATCTTTTCCGCCTCACCATAGATCCATCGCACGTCTGCGTGATATGGTTTAGCAATTGTTCTGCCATATCCTCAGCTGAACCATTTAATTCCATACCTTCCATACAGATGGCAAAAATATCCTTATCAAAGGTATTCACTTTCCATCCCGACAAACTATGTGCACGGGGAGTCACATGCCGTATACCATCCTGTATATCCATAATAATGGCACTGTGATCGCCATCAGTTTACACGGTTTATAATGGTATCGCTGGCAAACGCAATATCAATAATTGATCCACCATTTCCTCCTCTAAATGATTCCCCATCTCGAGAATTCAAGAGCACAACATTCAGCGCAGAAAGGACCTCTAATAGCATCCTTCCCCTTGCATTTGTCAAGGGGCAGCCCCATTCAACAGCCCACGTATTGAAATCCCCTGCTATTATAACAGGTCTCCTGGCTGCAGCGTCCATCACTATGTTGTCTATAATAACACGAAAGTCATCAATAGAATACCTAGGAGGAACATAACCCACATTGCGGTGATAACCTTTCCCTCAATATCAAAGATCCGGTAGTCCATATAGCTGCTGTATCTGTATCATCAGTAACCCAATTTGCTGATACAATCTTTTTATATGGCTCGCTGAGTACAACAACCCCTGTCCTGCTTTGCAATGATTGATATATATATATATATATATATATATATATATATGTATATATACATATATGTATGTATATATATATATATACATATATATATATATATATATATATATATATATATATACATACATATATATATATACATATATATGTATATATATATATATGTATATATATATATATATATATATGTATATATACTATATATATATATATATATATATATATATATATATATATATATATATATATTCATATTGTCGCTCAATGGGTCATAAAGCTGCAACATATTTATTTTTATTTGATATAATATATTTAATTGGTTTGTTCATTTTATTATCAGTCTGTGAATTGCCTAAATGTTTGTTTGTCACTTGATCATTTACATATATATTATGTATTTGTATTCCCTGTTTTGCCTATTTGTTTACGTGTAAATGATCAATTCCTTTTTGTGTGTTCATTCTACTGCAGTGGTTTTGTCTCGTTAAGTTGGCCCGTTATTTAAAAGGTTGTTTTCTGTACATGAAGAATTTTAGCTCAACTTAATTTAGTTTGTAAGGAAAAGCACTGCGGTGAGTGCTTAAAGTACTTTATATATATTTTAATTGAAATTTTTTGTATAGAAATATACGCTTCACACCATTTTATAAGTTTGGTCTTTATTTTTGGTGTTGTTAAATTCGCTCCTATATCGCGCACGTGTTGTAGTGTAGTTTATAAGGCAATAGTTACTTCTTTTTACCTGGAGGGTCCCGTGGGATTCGCAGGTTCTTTATTGGAACTTGGCTTACTACACCTGTGCTTAACTAACAGAACTAGCTATTTATACTTTCTTAAAATTGACTATAAAATAATATATTGCAATTAAGCTATTTTCTATTGACCTAAATAATACAACAGTATTGCACCATTCGTTAACGCAAGCAGTATTTAAGTAGAATGTACATTACTGCTGCGCCAATGAATTAGTGCAAAGTATATGTAGGAGGGATGTTCGATAATGCTTCACAACATCCCTCCCCCTTTAATGGAAGAAAACATCTGTACAATGATGTTTTTCTAACGGAAGTTTCTTATTCTATGTACAATTTTTAAAGCTATTTTTTATGATATATATTTATGTGTATTTTTTTCTATTGATCAATTCTTACTGCGCTGGAGTGCTCGGTGCTGGTGGTGGGGGTGGAGTTTTCTGTTCTTGGAGATGGCTTTCCACAATCTGGTTCAAGTTCTCGCTGCGATTTGGGACCTCGTCATTTATCTTGACCTTTAGTTGACGCCGGTTTCTGCATAACACTAATATCGCTACTATTGG
This sequence comes from Linnaemya tessellans, assembly GCA_951800035.1. Taxonomy (NCBI): domain Eukaryota; kingdom Metazoa; phylum Arthropoda; class Insecta; order Diptera; family Tachinidae; genus Linnaemya; species Linnaemya tessellans. Next base: position 20,544,091 of record OX637537.1, read on the forward strand.
CACTACCGCGACAATTGCTGTCTAGGAGTATCCGATGCTACTTGTAACGTTTTGATGGAATTTAATTTCCTTAATAATTTCGATATTGTTTATCTGGGCTACTTGTATTTTCTCTAGAGTGGGTTTAATTTTTTGTTGTGATATTCCTGTTGTTCCACTAAGAGGAATTTCTGGGTTACATCCACTATTTTGCTGACGTAAACCTGCCCACCTATTGTTATACACGGAAAATGCAGCTTTGTGGTGGTTTTAGGCTCTTGAAATCTTTCTCTCCGGTGTAGTTGAAGACTGGAATCAATCAATTTGATGGTGACTGTCGTTTGGAACGGGTATTATTAATGACCTCTTTAGGCTGACTGTTTCGATGGGCAACTTGATTACGAACATTAGCGTGTTGTGCTTGCGTAATGCCACTCCCATCTGCATTTGTTGTATGGTCTCAATATTTATTTTATTCTCTTCAATTTCCTCAATTGTCAGTAGGGCGGGGTTGAATATTTTCATCCTTGCCAAAGCCACGGATTCTTGTATGATCTTCACTTGACTTTTCATATCAACTAATTTGAAAAGTTGGAAAATCTCGACGTCTCGGTAATGTTGACTTTCTGAGTGCAACTTGATCTGTGTCAAGTCGTTCAGCGTTCTTCTGTTCTCATTTATTGCCTCAACCATTCTGTTAATGGAGGAATTGAATCTGTCGTTTATAGATATCTGATGGTTCGACTGTTCGATGATTTGGTGACCGTTTGCATCAACTACCTTGAGATGCTGATTTATCTGCTCTCGGTCCTTCCCTCCAATATTCAGCAACGCTCGTTTTACGCGGCCCGGCAAAAGTCTTCAATCTCTTTTATTTCCTTCAAAATTAGTTCCCGATAGAGAGTGGGCAGAACTGAGGGCAAGTTACGATGAACCTCGTTTGCAGAGTCTGCTATTTGTTGAACGTTGATCTCGTGCAGAATATACTGAAACTTCGACGCCATTTCGTCGCATCCCATATGTATCTCCATTAGGGATTCCAGTTTTTCCATCCCCATCTCCTCGTTAGTGATTCTTACTCCGTCTTGTCTTATCTTTCGTCTGTAACCTCCTTTGCTAATACTTGTTTTTCAATTTATAAAAAGAAATGTTCCTTTTTTTTAACTTTTAATTTTGGGGTTTTTGTTTTGTTGAGATAATATATTTTTTTGTATCATTAAAGTGCATCAAATATTTGAGTTTTGTTTCTATTAATAAAGAAGGCGCTCTACTCCTTGTACATTTTCTTTGTTTTAATTGATTTTAGTTTTTTTTCTTATTTGCTTTTTTCTATTTTGTATATTTTTATACCCTCCAAAAAAGAATTTGGAGGGTATATTCACTTTGTCATTCCGTTTGTAACGCATCGAAATATCCATCTCAGACCCCATAAGGTATATATATTCTTGATCAGTGATGAAATCTAAGACCAACTGAGCATGTCCGTCCGTCCGTCCGTCTGTGGAAATCACGATACAGTCCAAACGAAAAGAGCTAGACTCTTGAAATTTGGCATAAATATATTTTAAAACTTAGAGCAGGTTAAGTTCGAAGATGGGCTAAATCGGGCAAGAGGGAAAAAAGTTCCCCTAAGAAGAACTAAACAAACCCAGAAAAAACAACATAATTTTTAAAGTTTTTTGGTTATTTTGTTAAGCAAATGATATATTTTTATGTCAAATACGGTCCAACGCCTTAAACTTGGAGCCATTAAATAAAATAAAAATATTTTTTGACCCCGCCCACTTTAGTGGGCGTTATTATAGGCAAAAATAGCATAAAAATTTAACAAATTGTTTTACTTAAGCCTACATGCCTTAAAAATAACACTTTTAAGCTTTAATGACGAAGCTGAGACGAAACCTGGTACTACTCTGCCCTAACCCCTCCTTCCCCTTCGTCCCCTAAGTGACCCTACCAAAAAAAAAATTTTTTTTTAAATTTTATATATAATCATCCCAAGCATTTATCTTTAGAGTTTTATGACTGCCGATTTCTACCCTACCTCCCCCCCCCCCCCCCACATCTTCCTTTGCCCCCTAAATGACCCTACCAAAAAATTTTTTTTTTAAATTTTGTATATAATCATCCCAAGCATTTATCTTTAGAGTTTTATGACTGCCGATTTCTGCCCTACCACCCACCCCCCCCCTCTTCTTTTGCCCCCAAAATGACCCTACCAAAAAAAAGTTTTTTTAAATTTTGTATATAATCATCCCAAGCATTTATCTTTAGAGTTTTATGACTGCCGATTTCTGCCCTAACCCCCCCCCCCCCTCTTCCTTTCCCCCAAAATGACCCTACCAAAAAAAAATGTTTTTTTAAATTTTGTATATAATCATCCCAAGCATTTATCTTTAGAGTTATATGACTGCCGATTTCTGCCCTACCTCCCCCCCCGCACCTCTTCCTTTGCCCCCTAAATGACCCTACCAAAAAAAATTTTTTTTTGTTAATTTTGTATATAATCATCCCAAGCATTTATCTTTAGGGTTTTATGACTGCCGATTTCTGCCCTACCTACCCCCCCCCCCCACCTCTTCCTTTGCCCCCTAAATGACCCTACCAAAAAAAATTTTTTTTTTTTTTTAAATTTTGTATATAATCATCCCAAGCATATATCTTTAGAGTTTTATGACTGCCAATTTCTGCCCTACCCCCCCCCCCCCTTTCCTTTGCCACCAAAATGAGCCTACCAAAAAAAAAGTTTTTTTAAATTTTGTATATAATCATCCCAAGCATTTATCTTTAGAGTTTTATGACTGCCGATTTCTGCCCTACCACCCCCCCCCCCCCCTCTTCTTTTGCCCCCAAAATGACCCTACCAAAAAAAAGTTTTTTTAAATTTTGTATATAATCATCCCAAGCATTTATCTTTAGAGTTTTATGACTGCCGATTTCTGCCCTACCCCAACACCCCCCCCCCCGCCCTCTTCCTTTGCCCCCTAAATGACTCTACCAAAAAAATTTTTTTTTTTTAATTTTGTATATAATCATCCCAAGCATTTATCTTTAGAGTTTTATGACTGCCTGTTGCTGCCCTACCCCCTCCTCCCCCTTTGCCCGCTAAATGACCCTATTAAAAATAAATATACATTTTTTTTTATTTTGTGTATAATCATCCCAAGCATTTATTTTTACAGTTTTATGTGTATCTGTTTCTGCCCTACCCCCTCTCCCCCTTTGCCCTCTAAATGACCCTATCAAAAAAAAGAAATTTTAATTTTGTATATAATTATCCCAAGCATTTATTTTTGAGTTTTATGACAAATGTGAAATGTTTCCCCCACAGCCCTTGCCAGAGCGACCCCGCCAAAATACAGTTTTTATACCCTCCAAAGAGAATTGTGATGAAGTCTAAGACGGTCTAGCAATGCCCATGCGTTCGTCTGTGGAAAACATGATATTGTATATATTTGAATCCCGCCCCCTTTAGTGGTCGTTGACGTACGATAGTATATAAAGGAACTCTGTCCCTCCAAGTTAAACATATCAAATTCACTTACTAAATATTTGGAGGGTATTTAAGATTCGACCCGGTCGAATATAACGTTTTTACTTGTTTATTTTAATATTGGTTTTCTAAAGTTTATGCTGTGTAGGTTTTTATTTAACATTTAAGCAATATTTATACTTTTGGTTTTTTTAATGTAACCTAAATTTCAAAAATATTCATGTTTTGTTTGAAGATATATTTTATGTTATTCAATCGATTTTTTTATTTAATTTCTACAAATACATTTAAGTATATATGTGGTTTTGCATAGTAATAATGAAATAGTAATGTTTTGTTTTAAGATATATATTATTAGATGTTATTTTTTTATATTTTGAATTTACGGATAAAATGTATGCAAATTTTTATTTTAAATAATGTTTTTTGTTGCAACTTTAATATAAAAAAAATATTTGACTAGGTTTTTGTCTCTTGTGAATAACTTACAACCGCTTAATTGCATTTGTTGCTTCATTTGCTTTTTATTAACTGACCTATCACAAGAAAGACATTGACGGAATCATATTACGGAAAAATATTATGTGTACATGTAGTATTAATTGTTATTATATTTTTTTTCTTGTCTACTCTGCCTGTAAAAATTTTTTTTCAGTAGCTATATTCATTGGAGTATTCGTAAATAAATTCGCTGTAGTTGCAAAATAGTGTCCCATATTCGAACACTTTATGGAAAATTAGGTAAACATTAAAGGAAAATTAGGTAAACTCTGATATATGGAGTAAACGTATTTATAATATTTTTGGTTTATCTTCTATAAAACGTCTTATTAAACTCACTGTTCCCTATTTCTCGGTCTCTGTGTGGCCTTACTAAATTTTTATGATATGTCTTTGCTTTATTTCTTATTTTTAGTTTTATGTTTACTGGTGTTGGTAGATCTATAATCTCATATGGTCCTAACCATAGAGGTGAAAATTTATTTTTACGGGCTTGGTTCTTTAACCAAACCCTTTGTCCTATTTCATACGCTCTGTATTTTGCACTCTTGCCATAAGATTGTTTTGCCCTTAACTTTGCCTTCTCTTGATTTATTTTCACAGTTTCGTGTGAACGTTTGATCTGGTATTTTAGAATCTTGTTATAATCCTCCGTGTTGTATAGGGCTACAGGGGGCATTTTCAAACTCATCGGTATCTCAAACCCGAATAGAACTCTTGTCGGCGTTTGCTTTGTCATTGTATGTTTGCTGTTGTTGTATACATGCATTGCGTGATTGAGCCATTCGTCCCAGTTGGTACCATCTAGATTGACAAAATGTCTCAAAAATTCGGCTAAAGGTCGGTGAGCTCCTTCCAAGGCACCATTTGCTTGTGGGTGGTAAGGAGTGGTTAGCAGTTTCTTTATTCCCAGGAGCTTACATGTTTCTTTGAAAAATTTCGATGTGAAGTTAGACCCGTTATCCGTTACTAACACCTTGGGAATAAAGTATCTCGAAATTATTTCATTAAAAAAAACTCGAGCTATTGTTGAGGCCTCTGCATCAGCTACTGCGGCGCACGCGAAAAATTTTGAAAAATCATCCTGAAAGGTGACAATATACTTGTTTCCTCTGGCGCATTCTCGCAACGGTCCTACAAGGTCCAAAAAAATTTCTTCAAAGGGTCTATTTGACGTTCTTGTTATAACCAATGGCATCTTTTCGACTTTTGAGCATTTGTTCTTCTGGCATAGAGTGCACGTTGCTACATAGGTTTTGATTTGCTTGTACATATCGGCTGATCGACGTTAGAGTTTCACCCAGAAATACGCCTGGTGAAATTTCTACTTTGTTTACTATTATGTCTCCGCTAGCATTTTTAACTGCTGCTACCACAATTCGCTGAGACCGTCCATTCACAAAAACATTATCTGCTATATATAACTGAGAATTTTCCGAAACTAGTGGTAAGGAAGCTATTTCTTTCTGGTTCTCAAAAAAATTTATGTTCTTGGTAATTGTATCGGTAATCGACTTATTCCACATCATATCTCTGCCCAATAAACCATCTGCGGGCAATATGCTACCCTTCGGTACTACGTGCATTTTCAAACGTAATATGTCTAAAAATTTATGGTTCACCATTACAGTTCCTTTGGTACTTATGGTTTCCCCAAATGCTCCTGACAACGTCTTCCGCTCATTCTTGTTGATTTCTGTTGTTGCTGCTAAAGCTTCATTTTTTACTAGTGTTGTGTCTGCTCCTGAGTCCACCAATAATAAAAGTTTCTCCTCTTTTGTTCCTTTGCAGGGGAAACTTATATATGCAACGTTTATATCGTATTTTTCATTACTAGCATTATCCCTTTTCAGACTCAGTTCCCTTCGGGACTCTGAGTAATATGTGAGGTGTTTTGCAACGTTTTGTTTCTTGCTCTTCTCGTCCATGTCATCATTACAAATTGTAACATTATTGCCATATAATATATTGATTTTCTTAAAATTTCTCTACTGATGTTACAAACATTGTACGTTGAATTTATGTACCCTGCACCACATTATTTTTGTATGAGCCTTTTTCTTCCGACGCGATCTTTTGGGTGTACTTACTGCTTTTTCCTTGATATTCATTTTAATCTCCGGATGCTGATTATCTTCCTCCTCTGTCACATTTATGCTGTTTATGTCTAAATTTATGATGCTGAAATTCTCATGTTTTTCTTACATGTTTTTTCATCAGTATGTTTTTCATATATTCTTTTCCTGCGGGTTTTGGCATTCCATTCAATTAGTTGTGACTGGGCCGATACCCGTTTCCCGAATCCTGTCTGTTGTTTGTGTACCTGTTTCTATTGCCAGTAGTATTATCATTTCTATTTCTATTCTTGTTGCTACCATTGTTGTCTCTGTTTTCGGGGCAATTGTAGGAAATATGTCCCTGTCGACCGCATCTATAACAACGTTGCTGCTCGTTTTGTTAATTTGATTTTGCCTTATATTTTGAGTTTCTTGCCTTGCATAATTTTGAGTATTGATTCTGGGATTGTGGTTGTGGGTTTCTTCTAAAGTTGTATTCTGCACGTTCTTGTCGTCTGGCTTGAGTATAACATTCATTCAACACATGCCCTGGTTTATTGCAGAAACTGCAGTACCTTGAAGAACTCATAGAGGTAAGATGTACATTATTATTGGGCATTGGCTGGTTATATGTTTGTTGGTTCAAAGACAGTTGTCGTACTTCTTTCAACAATTATTGCACCGTCTCAAATAAGGGTTCCTCGGATTGCACTGTCATAACATTTGGATATCTCGTATTAGTGCCTAAGAGATTTTGACCATTCTTTGTAATTTTTAGTAGATCAGCCAACTTGTCATTTTCATGCCCGATGAACTTTGCCACTAACTTGGGATCTCGTAAACCCTTATGTGGCTTCTTACCGCTGATTGATTACAATGGTCTGTCATAGATTTTTGATGAGAAACATCTTGCCATTGTGTCGCAATAAGCTCTGTTGCATTTCTAAGTAGTCCTTCCAATCTCTCTCCAAATTCATATGCACTCTCTGTTAAACTTTGCTTATTGTTAAAAATCAATTCTTGTATTTCCGTTAGCGTCTTAGTTTTTATAAATTTCTCTTTAATAGCCATGCACAGTGATTCTATTGTTGTGAATTCCTTATTGTGGAAATACGAGTAAGCATTTCCAAAGAACCTAGTTTTTATGCATTTGATCATGTCAACAACATTACCCGGTTCCCCTAGTTTATCCTTTGCTATCATACATCCTTCAATAAATTTATTTGTTTCAGTTGTAAGTTCGGGCCCCTCGGTTCCATAGAATATCGGCACGACATGAGATATATTTTTCAAAAGTTCCGTAAAAATTCTCATATTAGTTGTATTTGAAGAATTGTTGACTAAAAGTGTTTTCGTTGTTCCCCCCTGCAACTCTTGTATTTTTAATTTTAGCGTCTCAATTTGTTGTTTTTTCCTCAACAACTTTCCTGTTCTCAACTAATTTCTGCAGCTGTTCTGGAGTCAACCTCGTGTTAACGTGTTGCGCGAGCTCTTTAAACGCTTGGTTTTCTTGCTCGCTGTCTTGAATTTGTTGTTCGGCTTCTTCTATGGTTTTCTTCAAGCTTTCGTTCTGCTGCTTCAAGATCCTGTTCACTTGTACGTATTCTTCTATTTCTTTAGATATAACTGAATTTTTCTGATGTTCCTGTAACACTTGCAACTCTTCTAATAAAATATCAATCTTTTCGAACTCACTTATATTTCCCTGGCTTCGCACCTTATGTTTTACTAACTCTATATACTCCTTTGTATTATTGATATACTTAATTAAATTCCACACTCGCTCCGAAATTTCTCTAGTTTCTACCTGCGTTTTTTTTCAATTCTAATTTTAAATCCTCCATATATAAATTTCTTCCAAACCAATAAAAAAAACTATGCCATTTATATATATATTCCTATTACTCTAATTTAAATACCCATACTAAAAAAAAATTCATTTTGCTGTATAATGACTCTAGCAAGGAAGGTCATTCGTAGCTTTTACACTTTCTACACCAATACTTACCATGTATACTGGTTCCATTTGTATCCCAAGAGCAATTTGTTCGTTGTAAAGTTTGCCCATAAAATTTATACAACTGAAGGCAGCTAAAATAGCTAATTAAAACCTTGAGGAGTTAATAATACTGACACGCGAAACAACGAATTCCTTCAACAAATACCAAGCATCTATTGAATTGAATTGAGCTAAAATAGCTTTCCAATATCAGAATATGTACTTATTCTCTGTTGAAAGATATTAAACAAACAATACTCTGCGAATACCGACTGCGCCAAATGTTGTAGTGTAGTTTAAAAGGCAATAGTTACTTCTTTTTACCTGGAGGGTCCCGTGGGATTCGCAGGTTCTTTATTGGAACTTGGTTTACTACACCTGTGCTTAACTAACTTAGAACTAGCTATTTATACTTTCTTAAAATTAACTATAAAATAATATATTGCAATTAAGCTATTTTCTATTGACCTAAATAATACAACAGTATTGCACCATTCGTTAACGCAAGCAGTATTTAAGTAGAATGTACATTACTGCTGCGCCAATGAATTAGTGCAAAGTATATGTAGGAGGGATGTTCGATAATGCTTCACAACACACGAAGACGCGGTAAAATAAATTAACACCAGACAGTTGTAGCTTCAAAATCTTAATGCCGATTCTTCAAGATTTATTCTTTATTATTCTTTTTTCTTATTGGTATTCTTGTGTGGAGACTTAGTACCACCGTTGTACCAAACAGTAGTAGACTGCGATGGCACTACACCTCCCCTGTTTTTTAATTTAAATTATATTTAAGTAGTAATTAAATTACTAATTTATATGTAAAATTAATTACAATAATTACACATAAACTAATTTAAATGTTTTACAAATAAACTTATTTAAATGTATATATTTTTTTCAATAAGTACAAGAAAATTTTGGGTTCTTCTTTTTTTTCCCCCATTTGCTTAATTACATATGAATATACATAGCTATTTGTTTGTTTATAATGACAAAAAGTTTTAGTTTACTAGTTTAAATAATACAATTTTAAATGTTCCTTTCTTTTTTTTTTGTTTATGTTTTTTTTTTCTTTGGAAGTTTTGTAACAAAGAAAAAGAATTTTTAAATATGTAGGTAAATATTTATCGAAAATTCTTGTTTTTGAGTTTAGAAAACAACAATTTTGTAATAAAGATCGTTATGTTTATATTTATGTAAATGTTTTTGTAATGATTTTGAAATATAATTTGTGCGTAAGTATTTGTAAATGGAAAGATAAAAGATTGACGAATTATTTTTGATACTCAAGAATTAAGGATTGTGGTCAATTAATACTGTTAATCATTATATACATATCTTTAATCTGTTTTTATGTCTTTTTGATATTTATTTTCTGAAATTTTTAAAATACAGTTACCATATTCATCAATGTCAGTGATTTTAAATGGACCCGTGTATAGGGATTCTAATTTATGCCCTGCGTTATTTTCTAAAAAGACCAAATCATTAATTTTCATTACGCTACTTCTCACATTTTCATCATAGTAACTCTTTTGCTTTAATTTGGCTTTCTCAATCAATGTTTTTGCTCTAGCTTGTGCAGTTTGAAGTCTGAATTTAATTTCTTTTTCATACGCATCTATATTGTATATAGGTTCTATCACGTTTGGTTCCAAAAATGAAAGTGTTGTTGGCAATTCGCCATAAACTAATTCGAATGGACAATACCCATGAACACTAGACGGAGTGGTATTGAAACAATACGTAAAATATTTCAACCAGTCATCCCAGTCGACTTTATCTGTTAATAAATAACTTCTAACAAATTCATTAAACGTTCTATGTGATCTTTCCACAGTCCCCAGTGTTTGATGATGGTATGCTGTAGACGTTTCTTGGTTAATTCCAAGTAATGCGCACATGTTACCCACTAGCTGATTTTTATACTCGGTACCCTGATCCGTTAAAATTTTCTTTGGTGGACCATATGTTAAAATTAAATTCTCAAAAATTGCTTTAGCTATGGTTTTCGCATCTTTTGAAGGAACTGGTATGGCAATCAAATATTTAGATAAATCGCACATGACTGTAACAGCATATTCGTTACCATGGTTAGACGTTATAAATGGTCTTTTTGTGTCAACTATGACCGTATCAAAAGCTTTATTTGGCGTATGAGTTATTGTCAATGGTTCTACGTGTTTTGGCATGGATTTATTCTTTTGGCAAAGAAAGCAAGATTTAACATGTCTGATGACGTCTTTTGTCATATTCTTCCAGTAGCAATAGTTTCTAAGTTTGTTTAACGTTCTAGTTACACCTGAGTGTCCTCCCGTTAAGGGTTCATTATGATAAAAATTTAATAATTTATCTTTTTCAATTTTATTCTTCACATACCTTATTCTGGGCGTAAGTATAATAGTCAGTGTATCCAAATGCTTTTCTGACTCCTCCTTGAATTCTTCGACCGACAAGTTGCTGAACAAGTCGTCGTTTAGCGATATTTGGACTTTTCGGACTACTGCATTTTTGGCCTCATTTTCCAGCCTTGACAGTAATTGTTTCTGAACGATTTTGTCATTTAAAATGTAGTCGTCGATTTCAAATTTATTTAATGTTATATTGCCCTTTCTCAAAATTGCTCTCGGATGTGTTCTGTTTAATTCAAATTTAAGTAATGGAATTCTTCTTGCTTCTCTAAAATTTGTTATTTCGTACACTTTTGGTTTATAAAGATATTTAAATCTTCATTGTCAGTAACTTTGTTATTTGCTTGTTTTGATTTTTGCCTTTTTGCTTGACCTCTTGTTGTTACTATGCACACGTTTGCCTCATTTATAGTTTTGATGGAGTCTATATCAATTCTTGATAGTGCATCTGCACCGCAATTATCAGAGCGTTTGATATGCTGAACTTCAAAATCATACTCTTCTATGTCTAGTCTCATGCTCGTTAATTTAGACGATGGGTTTTTAAGTGAAAAAAGATACGAAAGTGGTTTATGATCGCTGCGGATAACGAATTTTCTACCGTAAACGTAGGGTCTAAAATGATTAATCGCCCAATGAATTGCTGTCAACTCTTGTTCAATGGTAGATTTATGCGATTCTCCTTTTGTAAACGAACGTGAAGCAAAAGCGATAGGCATTTGTTTTCCCTCATATTCTTGACTTAATATAGCACCACAAGCAATTTTGCTTGCGTCTGTTGTTATGTAAAAAAGTTTGTCAAAATCAGAATATTTCAGTACCTTCGGTTTAAGTAACGCATTTTTTATATTGAAATGATTTCTCACACTCCTTTGACCAAATGAGTTCGACGTTTTTACGAGTAAGTTTTGTTATATGCAATGCATATTTCGCGAAGTTAGGAACGAATTTTTTATAATAGTTGCAAAATGCAATAAAACGTTTGGCTTCTTCAGGATTTGTTGGTGTTGGAAAATTTTGAATAATCTTAAATTTAGATTCGTCGGGGAGAATACCTTGATTGGTACACCTATGCCCGAGAAAAACGACTTCAGTGCAGAAAAAATTACACTTTTGAGGATGAAGTTTCAAGTTGTATTTTCTGCACGTCTCGAAAACGTCATGCAAGTTATTGATCATGTGCTTCTCAGAACAGCCTATAACAATTAAATCGTCCATATACAAAAATGCTTGGCCTGGCTTAAGACCTGAAAAAGCTAACGACATCATTCTTTGGAATGAGTTTGGTGCGACTTTTAAGCCATACGGGAGACGCTTAAAACGAAATGAGCCTTGCTGTGTGGAAAATGATGTTAAATCTCTGGATTCCTCATCCAGTTCAATCTGGTGAAATCTTGACATGAGGTCTAAACATGATATATATTTTGCACGCCTAAGTTGGTCGAGGATATCATCTATCCTTGGCAATGGATATTTATCGGCTGCTAATCTCGTGACCATAAATTTTCCGAAAAGTATCGCAACGTGAGGGCACAGTAAATTCAGTAGCTGTTTGCAAATCAATGATTGGCAGTTGGACATCATAAGGCAATTCCCTAGTACGGATTATTAAAACGCTATTTTCATCGCCATAATTCAAAATACAATTCTTAGATTTTAAAAAGTCAAGACCTATAATACCATCACACGGGATAGGGAAGTTATTGTCAACCACATATAATCTGTGACCAATTACATTGCCATTAATAAAAATATTACAAAAGATAGAACCAATGCTACTAAAAACTCTTTCACCAACGCCTTTTATAGAAACGATCTGAGTTCTATTTATCTCTGTGCTGTTTCGTACTTGCTCCACTTTAACTAAAGAAATATCAGAACCAGTGTTCAGAAGGAAATTGATTTTTGAAATGCCCGATAGTTTAGTTTACTATAACTACAAAAATTTAAATTCAAACTGTAAATTGTCTCATATTCAGGGGTGAAACGCTTAGTGTTATTTGTATTTCTACAATCCTGTATGTGTTCGTGAATTTCGGGCCCCCTCCCCTGTGGGGGTCCTATTGGTTTCCCGAATCCTGTTCTATAACGCGTACATTTCTATTACTAGGTCTGAAATTATTAGGCTGTGACCGACGGTTACTATAATTACTATTGCGGAAATTCTCAGTATTATTGCTAGGGCCTCGGTAATTCCGAGCGTGAAGTGAATTGTTGTTACCACTGCTGCCATTATTATTGAAACTATTTCGGTTTCTGCCTCTAAACCTATTATAATTCGTGCCTCGATATCTATTGTTTGCGTTATTTTGCGTTCTGACGTGAAAAATTTGGTGGCTACTTGTGCTATCGTTCGCTACGCTAGTAAATTTGGCTGTTGCCTCCGAAATATTATCAAATTTTCCTACCTCCATGACTAGTTTAACCTTTTCGTTGTTAGCATTCTTTGCCATAGATTGCACTGCAATTTGGGTCGAGTACTTATTCGCCGTCTCCGGTCCTAAACCGTCTGCCAGATATGCGTTGTTCAGTGCCTTTGCCAACTGTTCCATTTCCTTTGTGTAATCCGTTGTACTTTTGTTCAACTGTTTTGTATTCAAAATTTTGCAAGTGAATGACTCTGCACTCTCACCTTTTATTTACGAACGAAGCTTAGCTATAACATTTTCAATTGCATTTTCCGTAGTTATATAATTCCTTGCTGTACCTAACAATTTCGTTTTTATTAACTGAATGGCTATCGCCTCATGCGTACCTTTTAACGTGTTCAGCAATGTCAAAGCGTCAACGAATCGTTGCAAATTTTCCACCTTGCCATCGAAATCTGGCAATATTTTGCATGCTAACTCTATGAATTTCAATTGGTCTGCCATTGTGGCTATACAAGTGTTATCTAGCGTTGCGTTACTATCCCAAGGAAGCTGTTCTTCCTCACTGTCCTCTTCCAGCTTAAATTCAAAAGATTCGTTCAATTCAGTAGGGATTTTAACCTCAATGTTCAGCCTTGAAAAAATATACTCTAATTTTGACCTAACACCCGAAATGAGTTTCTCTACCTCTTTACTTTCGCCATTTGCTAATATGCATCCTAGATTCCTGAAAGTCGTCACAATGTGATTGTGGTGAATTACCATCAAATCCAAGTGCTTGCTCTGTGTCGCCCTGCCGGGTAAATTCGATTTGTTAAGACACTTATAAGACCTGTCGAACAAATTCTTATCCTCTTGTAACTGTAGTACTATTTCCGACCCTGTAAGTTCTTTTCCCTTCGATCCAGGCATCCGAGCGAACAAACTAGAACCAATATAAAATCAAATGCGTACGAAAAAAAATCCATGAAATATAATGGCTACAACAAACAACCTAACAATTAATAAATAATTTCATTACTTTTTTTTCTATATATTTGTAGTTTTTTTTTCTATGATAATAATACAATTTTTAAATTCGGATGTTAAACTTATTAATTGGCAATCGTCCTAAAATATCATGTTGTTTTTGTTTTCTGTTTAAATTTTTACGGCATTTAACTCTTCTAACAACACTCTTGGTTGTGTAATCGAAATGTGTTAAACAATATTATGATGCACTTTTGTTTTCAATTATTTCATGTTTTTGCAAAAATATAACATTGCCATGACATTAAAATAATAAACGGGGTTCTGCAAAAATATAAAAAAAAAAAAATTTATATGTAGCAGCAACTTGAATTAAAGCCAAGGTAAAGCGAAAGCATTTTAAAGTTATTATGAATTCAATTTAATTTATTGTAGAAATGTATACATATAAAAAGTTATTATTATTTGGTTTAGCAAGATATGTAGAGAAGCGATGAAATTTAAATCTCATATACGCCAACTCTTCTATTTCGTAAAATAGTTTAATTTATTTTATGATATAAAAACGGGAATAAATATTTGTTCACAGAAAAGATCCACATCTTAATATGTTTACAATTAATTTTATTAAGAGGAATTTCCATAGCTAACATGCAATCAGTTTACATAAAGCAAAGTATTTATAATAATATAGACTAAAGTTAGTTGTATAATGTTGTATTGTGTTAATAAATTTTGAATTTTGAAACATTAAATCAAGATATACTAACATCATAATTTTGCTTTAAAAATGTTCATACAAAATTTATTAATAAGGTGTGTGTTTGTTTTGATCTCTTCCTTCTACTGAATGTGTACCCGGTGTCGTTTTTTAAGCGACTTTGTCATATTGATATTTTCATCTATGATTCATTTTTAAGAAGTAGGTCTCAAGGCCAAGTATATATGAAAATATCGTAATGTTGATGAAGTTATGGGACAACGTCATAGCCAAAGATACGTTTGCAGACATTTTTGGTATAGATTCACGGTATAAAAGAAAGTTGAAAGTAATCGACATTGTCTGTTATTATTCGTTACAAAACTGAACTCTGCTGGAGTTTGTCTGCTACAAGAATTCGTCAATGGTTAAATACCGTTTTTTTTGTTCTGTTTATTATTTAAATTTATTCTATATTTTCCTTATTATTGAAGGTTTTATAAAAATATGTACATATTTCAGTTAAAGTATGTTTAGTCTGAAATGTGAAGTGTTGTTAAAAATGTAATAAAAATTTTTGCAAAATAATTAAATATAATATAGCAAGTGTTGATAAAACTGTAGTGAATTTAAAGGAACAAATTTGCAAATTAAACGTAATCAGGTAAGTGAGTTGAAATGTTTTCAAAAAAATCTTTAAAAAGCGCCGTTAAAAAAAGCAAAACCAATACTTACTACGTTTGAGCAAGCTTGAGCAAAAAATAAATATTGGTGAAAGTGCTCTTGAATTGATTAGAGAAGTAAATAATACTTCATATTGTGTAGAAGAATCAATAGGTTTCCGGGAAAAATTGGAACAGATATTTGTAAAATATAATGTACGAAAGCTGTTGGTAATGATTTGTTAAGAGTTCTAAAAGAAGAACATTTGGATGTGCCTAGGAATATTGACACTCTCCTCGGTATCAAAAGAGAAAAAATGATTCTTCGGAGCGTAAATCCTGGGAAATATTATCACTTAGGACTAAGACACCAATTATTGAAAATTTACAACGGCATTGCGAACAATGATACCATAATAATCGACATAGCAATTGATGGAGTTCCTCTATTTAAAATTACTAACAAATCATTGTGGCCCATTCTAGGCAAAGTCGTTAGTCCCAACATAAAATCTGTTTCCTTAATTGGAACTGTTTTCTCTGGAAGCTTTACTTGTAACAATTAATGCAATTTTGAGAAAACAAGTTGAATCAAGCTCGATCAATGTGTGAAAAGGCAAGATGAATTAGCAAAGATGTTGGGAAAAAACAATATTTTATTAAGCCGAAATCTTAGCAATTTTTCTGCGGCCTTTAACCTCTTTCCTATAAAGTCTGATGAGAACCTTTGAACAACAGAAGATGAGCTTCGTGAAAATATAGTGAGTTAAAAATAGTTAAATATAATAACAGGAAAATAATCATAAACATATTTTTATTTTCCCAAGGTTACTTCTATGCGACGTTTGCTTTGCTTAAACAAGAACTTGGAGAGAATTTTTTACCCAGATCTACTATCTCAGTACAACTGATGGCACCAAAGGCAAGAAAGCACTGAAACTGTATTCAAACTTTATAACAGCTTTGACAGGTGAGTATTACTGGCCAGTTTATTTCGAAAATAAATATTTTATCCTATTTTAACATTCTTTCTATATATTTTCATAGTCTGCACAAGCTTCAACACTTTTGAAGAATTTCTTGCCTATTTCCGTTCAGCTGTCACAAAATTAAAAAACCGTGACGCTAAACGCCACTATAGAGCAAAAGATGATACTCAAAAATCTATATCCAACGAGTAAACAGCAATGTGGGCAGATTCAAAAATTACTTTTTCAACATAAAAGAAGTCAAGACCATAAAAAAATTTTAATTTTCTTATTTTGCGTTAATTCAAACGAAAACTTTTAACTTGTGAGCCAATTGAAACTAATTGTTTATATTATTATGTGTGCCTTTAATTACTTTTTTTAATACAGAAAATTATGTTACATAAACACGTGTTGTATAATGCTTACTAGTGTTGAAACTTAAGGACATTTTCATACATGTATCTCTAGCACAGCGACTTATATAAGCTGTTTCATATATGAATCGCTTGTAGTAATATTCTGTAAAAGTCTTGGTTATAACGACAAATACAATAATAATTGACAGACGATTCAAAGTAATATTGTGCGCTACAAGTCTCCACGTTGGCGACACATAACACAAAAATTCACTAATGAAACTAGATGATATTGTCTATTAGTCCTCAAAACATAAAAATTCGCTTATGAAAGTTGATGATATTGTCTGTTGGGAGTCACAAAAAAATGGACACCTACAAGACAAAATCAACTTTGGTCATCTGTGACAGTTTGGACAAATACTTAAAAAATTCATATATGACACCAAAGCAAAATCAACACTTGTCATAGATGATTTAATATTGTCAGCGTTTGTCACGTTGATTCACTATGACATTCGCCACCGGGTAATTGCTGTGGTTGCTGATGTATTTGTGTATTATGTTGATTTTGCTGTGGCGCCTTTTTTTGTATGTTGGGTTGTTTTTCTCTTACCATTTGCTATTGCTGCTCGTCTGCTTTGCTGTTGTTTGTTATTGCTGCTATTGCTGTTCGTGTGCTTTGCTGTTGTTTGTTATTGCTAGTACTGCTGCTGTTCGTCTGCTTTGCTGTTGTTGTTGCTGCGCTGATGGTTAATGATGATCATGCATTTTTTTGTAATGTTCTTTCTTAGTCGAAAACGTTTCAGATTTGTTATTTTTGTTTTGCATGTGACGTGAAAATAATAATCGTTAAAATTTTTTGTTTTAGTTTTTAAATGTTCCTTTGGTCTTTTGATTTATTTTCATTTCTTTTTCATATAGGTACATATTTTCATAATTACTTTGACTTGTGTGCACTGCTTTCTTGTCACTTTCTGGTACAGTCATTTTTTAGTTTAAATTTGCTTATTTTTCGCTTTATTCTTTATTTGCTTATTAAGATGTTTAATTCCATTACTATTTGTTTCCAAGTTTTTACTCCCTTTTTTTGTGTTTTGTGTGATATTCAGTGTTCAAATTAACAAAAAAAAAAAATGTTAAGTGTGCAAACTTTAGATATACATATATGCGATCTTTGATTGTGATTTTATTTAAGTATTAACATATTTCGCATTTTCATACTTTTCATATTTTAAGCTATTTTGTTTCCCACTGTTTTTTCACACATTATCTTCCTTTTCTTTTTTGTAAATGATTTTATCCTTAATTTTAGCAAAACTTTTCCTGATATTATTGCATTAATTTGCTACTTAGAATTGCTCCAAAATAAATGTTAAACACTAGCTATGAAGTATGTTCGCGATGTTTGTTTTTTAATTAATTTTTCTTTCTCATTTTATAAAACAATTTTAAGAGTGTAATTGGTTTTTATTTATGATTTAATATATTTATTTGCTTTTAATTGTTATTAATAACTTTCTCAATTGTATTGTCGTTGGCTTGATTTGGTCACCACTGTACGTTTGCGAGTTCATTATTTCCTTATTAGTTTTGCATATATCCATTTTGATCTTGCTGTACTGTAAATAACCGTTTCTTTTTCTTCAATCTCTTTTGCCAACACTTTTATTCGTACCAAAATTTTTTTTTGCAATCGTTTCCAAATAATAAAATGTTATAACAAGATTTTTTTTTTTGTATTGTATTGTATGTTTTTCCAACCTCTTTTTTTTACTTGTTAAGTGTTATATTTTTGGTTAATGTCATTTTATTTAAACTTTTCCTTGCTTTTCATATTTCTTATTCTAAAAAAATCTTTGAACTGGTTTGGGTTTTTACAAAATTATTGTTTTTTTCTTTTTCTTGCAGCCTCTTTAGTTAGTACATTTTCTTTTACACCAGCACAAACTTTATTATTCTTTTTTCTTATTGGTATTCTTGTGTGGAGACTTAGTACCACCGTTGTACCAAACAGTAGTAGACTGTGATGGCACTACACTCCTTATGAACAACAGTCACCGCCAGTGACGACAAATTTTATTTCGCAGCTTTGTGCGGAAAATCTTGTAGTTCCTTGCCTGCCGGAACAATTGATTCTCTGCCTAAGAGACACGTTTCAGTTCGCAACTTTGTGCGAAAAATATTGTAGTTCTAAGCCGCCGGAACATTGGTGATATTTTGGAAAAATTTATTGTGGTCCCTAGCCTACCGGGACGATTGGTGCTCTGCCTAAGAGAAAATATATATTTGGTGAAGAGGTTCCTCGCCTGTGGGAACAAGAAATATTTTCAACGTTTGCAGAAATATTTGTGCTTCATACTGCCAGCTGAATACTCGTACAATATTTTTGGAAATTTTTATAAAGTGGTTCCTCGTCTGCCGGGACATATTTAAAATAATTTGTGGTATCTTAAGTGTGTGTTCCTTCGTTTTTTGTATTTTCACTTAAGCAATTAATTTGAAAAATTTTGGAGTTCACCATGCAACGATCGCCTGTAAGAAAAAGCCTCGATTACAGTCAGCATTAAATCAAAATAGTAATAGTCCTCCATCTGCCTGAACAAATTCGCTGCCACAACAATTCGCTCCCCTTGCCGCTGGAGCTCCATTGTTGCCCACCAGTTCCTCTGCCACCGGAACATCAATGCCGTTGCCAGTAGTCCCTTCTACATCTGGTGTCACAAATACAAACGTAAGTAGGTACTGCTAATGCAGGTGAACAAAATAAGTTCATCCCAGCCGCTGCCTGTATGCTGACTACTTCCACCGCCGCTGGAACCTCAGGTACCATAGCCACGACTTTCACTGCCGCGCCCATCATGGCTACCAGCACCTTTCAGCATAATCAACAAAATCTCGGTATTAATTTGGAAAACTTGCAAAGCCAAATCAATACGCTCCAGGCTCAGTTGCTGGCTGCCCAAGAAGTATTGTCCAACGCTCTCAATGCCAATTCGTCTTCATTCACTGACATGCCCCAGCCATCCAATATGGCGCCACCAGCTGTAGGTTCCAGTGATGCCAACGTTGGCATCTCTGCCTCAGCCAACGTCGACTGCGCTGGTCGTCGTACGCCATTTTCTTGTGTTAGCTGCAATGCAAATAATTCTGGTTTTTATGCAAGCCAACCGCCATTAGTACAAATTTTCGCGCCTAATAGTCTTGTGTCTCAAAATGGTGGTTCGATGGCAGTGCATAGAAAAATTTACGATTTGCCACAGTTTAGTGGCATACCTGAGGATTGGCCCATGTTTTCAACAGCTTTTAACAATTCTACTGCCGTCTACAACTATAATAATTTTGAGAATTGTGTTCGCCTCCAAAAGGCATTAAAGGGTGATGCACGTGAAAGTGTCAAATAATTGCGCATACATCCGGACAATGTGGGTGTGGTGATGGAACAACTGCGATTTCGATATGGTAGTCCAGAAATGCTTATTCGTTGTTAGCTGCAACAAGTGAAAGAAATTCAGCCCATTGGCGAAAGTGCTATCGACAGGCCTGTGCCGTTTGCTGTTAAGATGCAGAATCTTGTCGCCTTTTTGGAATCTGCTAATGGACAACAGCATTTGGCTAATCCTACACTAATGGACGAACTAGTTGGCAAGCTTCCCTTGAGTAAGAGAATGGAGTGGGCCCGATATGCCTCAACAATTAAGCCTTATCCAACTGTTTTAAATTTCAACAATTGGCTCAATGGAAGTGCGTCCGCCCTAAGCTGTGTGTCCCGTGCTGCAGATAAGAGTGTGCTGCTATTTCGAGTTGTGCCAATTATACTTTATGGTCCTAGTAACAAGGTGGCAACTTATGCGTTGTTGGATGAAGGTTCTTCTGTTACTATGGTGGACAGCTCCTTGGTGAGGCAACTGGGCCTCCGGGGGCAACAAAGTAAATTGAATTTACACTGGTACGCTGGGAAGGCATCCTGGTTTACCATTAAATTCTCATTTATGTTTGTTGTCAGTTCAGCCAGAACAGATGGTCTATGACTTGTTGGCAAGTTACTTTGAAATCGAAAATTTTGGAGTGAAGGTTTTGCCAGTCGTGGAATCGAAGGAGGTTATACGAGCTCGTCAAATTATGAAGGAATCTACAGTGAAGATTGAAGGGAGGTTCCAAACTCGGCTTTTGTGGTGCGCTGATGATATTGTCCTGCCTGACAGTTACTCCTTGGCTTTAAATAGACTCAATGGTATTGAGAAGAAGATGAAGAGGATTCCTGAATTTGGTGATGCCTATAAGCCTATCATGAAGGGTTATGTATCCAAGAGATATGTTCGAAAATTGTTGCCCAATGAAGCTTCTGGTGTTTGCCCTACGACTTGGTATCTTCCTCATTTTGGAGCGGTCAAGCCAAATAAGCCTGGAAAGCTTCGTCAAGTTTTTGATGCTGCTGCAACCGTTGAAGGTGTCTCGCTGAATTCCATGCTGTTGAAGGGTCCTCAAGAATATAAGCCTTTGCCGTCAATTTTGTTCAACTTTCGTGTTGGGGCTGTTGCAGATTGTGGCGACATTAAGATGTTTCATCAAGTCCTTGTTTCTCCTGAAGATAGGTGTTCCCAACGGTTCCTTTGGCGTGAAGATGACACGAAGCCACGCGATACTTACGAGATGCTTGTGATGACATTTGGGGCTGCTTGTTCGCCCTGCGTAGCCCATTATATTAAAGAAACCAACGCCTTGAAATATCGTGAAAAACCACTTGGTTTTTTGAGCAATTTTATGGTCACAGCCAAATTGTTGATGCGTGAAGTATGGAGACATAATATCCGATGGGATGACGCTTTGCCCGATGAAATATATGACGTGTGGAACAATTGGCGCCAAGAGCTCAAATATGTTGTTAACCTAAAAGTGCTTCCATATTATTTTGGAAATAGCGATCCTACTCGACTGGAGCTACATGTTTTTGCCGATGTTAGTGAGGATGCGTTTGGTGCCGTATCATATTGGAGGTCCATAAATGCTGATGGAAAAATTGATATGTCCCTCGTAGCTGCAAAAACTAGATGTGCGATGAGTATCCCAAGGCTCGAACTTCAGGCTGCTGTTTTGGGCACTCGATTAATGAATACGATTATGAAGGAGCATTCCATGAAGGTGTCTCGCACCATTTGTTGGAGCGATTCCACGACAGTTATCAATTGGATTGGCTCAGAAAGCCGTAGATACAAGCCCTTTGTTGCTCATCGAATTACAGAAATTTTAGATTCCACTAGCCCAACAAATTGGAGATGGGTGCCCACCAATCTGAATGTTGCTGATGAAACCACGAGGATAAAGTCTCAAGTCAACTTTTCAAATGAATCCAGCCGGTTTAGTGGCCCTAGTTTCCTTTATGATGATGAAGATAAGTGGCACAAATCTGTCAAAATTGATCCTACCAGCTTTGATACTGAGGAACTACGTCCAAAATTTGCCTTGCTGATTAATATTTCGCCTCTTATTGGATTCAGCAGATTTTCGTCCTATTTGAAACTGAAACGTACCGTTGCCTGGATCCTACTTTTTATAAACCGATGCCAAAAGAAAGAGATTCCAGAAGGAAGGACAGATTTGACAGCTGCTGAACTAAAAACTGCGGAAATGTGTCTCTGCCGCCAAGCCCAACGAGATAGATTTAATGCCGAAATTTCATTTTGGATTCCCCGCCTTAGAAAAATTTTGCGTAGGTGTGTTTCTAAATGTTTCATTTGCAGGTTTCGTAGTACATTGCCGGAAAAACAGACTGACGCCATATATTCGGCCCTTTACACACACTGGTCTGGATTATTTCGGGCCACTAACTATAACCATTGGTTGACGCCATGAAAAGAGATGGGTTGCTCTATTTACCTGCCTAACCGTCAGAGCCATCCATCTAGAAGTAGCCTTTGACTTGTCCACAGATGCGTTCATTCTTGCCATACGCAATTTTATAAGCCGGCGTGGCGTGCCTACAAGACTCAGAAGCGACAATGGTAAACAGCTTGTTGGTGTTGACCAAGTCGCTAAGAGGTTTAACGAAGTGTTTGATGTGACCCGAATTGAAGATGAACTGTCATCGAAAGGTATTGACTGGAAATTCAATTGTCTGCATAATCCTGCAGAAGGTGGTATATGGGAACGTATGGTCCAGTGCGTCAAACGTGTGCTACAGTCAACTTCGAAAGAGTCTGCCCCTCGTGAACACACACTACAAACTTTCCTGATTGAGGCAGAAAATATTGTGAAGTCTCGTCCCTTGACACACTTGCCGTTGAACCACTAGCGCCTAACCATTTTTTGCTTGGTTGCCCAAATACAGCCCAAACTCCTGCCGGAGCCCCAGAAGAAAGGCCTATTTTATTGAGAAAGCAGTGGTGCATCTCCCGAAAATTACGTGACCACTTTTGGAATCGCTGGATCCAAGAATATTTACCCATATTGACAAGACGTTCAAAATGGTGCCAACGTACGAAGCCCATTGCCGTTAGTGATCTGGTTCTCATTTCTGATCCGTCAGTGTCTAGAAGAGATTGGAGACGTGGTAGAGTAGAAGAGGTCTACAAGGGCAAAGATGGTGTTATTTGTCGCGCTGATATCCGTACTAGCACTGGTTCTTAATGCGCCCTGTTTCTAAACTTTCCGTCTTTGATCTGGAGTAGAGAATCGTGGCCGATCCACAGGGGTGGGGATGTCGCTTAATGGGTCATAAAGCTGCCACATATTTATTTTTATTTGCTATAATTTATTTACTTGATTTGTTCATTTTATTATCAGTCTGTGAATTGCCTAAATGTTTATTTGTCCCTTGATCATTTACAAATATATTATGTATTTGTATTCCCCTTTTTTGCTTATTTGTTTACGTGTAAATGATCAATTCCTTTTTGTGTGCTCATTCTACTGCAGTGGTTTTGTCTCGTTCAGTTGGCCCGTTATTTAAAAGGTTGTTTTTTGTACATAAAGACTTTTAGCTCAAACTTATTTATTTTAAAGACAAAATTTAGTTTGTAAGGAAAAGCATTGCGGTGAGTACTTAAAGTACTTTGTAATTTTTATATATTTTAATTGAAATATTTTGTATAGAAATAAACGCTTCACACCATTTTATAACTTTGGTCTTGTTATTTTTTGGTGTTGTTAAATTCGCTCCTTATGAACAACAGTCACCGCCAGTGACGACGCATATACATATATATATATATATATATATATATATATATATATATGTATATGTGTCGTGCATAAGCTCCCACTTCAATGGCATTTCCGCCTCACCAAATGGGAGCATTTTGCACTAACTGTCTTTTTTGTGCATCTTGCATCAAAATCTATTGGCAGGGCGAAGAACAAAACATTTTCCCTCTGATCCGAACAAATTTATCTCTGTCTCATCAGACCATAGCACCTAATTCCAATTTTTGCAACTTTGGTGTTGTCTGGCAAATTGTAACCTCTTTTTGTATGTTTTTTTTACTTAAAAGAGGTACTGACCTTGAAATTCAAGCCACAAGTCCAGCCTGTTGGAGTCTGTTTCTCATAATACGGCTTGTTACTGGAGCATCTAGTATATTTTTAAGCACATTAGATGACTCAAAAGAGGTTTTTTATGAATGACGTATCAACATTTGATCAAAACGAGTGGACGTTTTCCTCTTCTTTCCTCTAGTTTCGATATTTTTTGTATAGTGAATCACGTTTAAACATTTCATTATTTGGGCTATTCTTCCAACAATAAAAGTTTATTATAAACAAGTATCCAATGTTTTAATTATGAACTTGTAATCGTTTCTATTATTTTTTTAACACTGTATACACATATTTGGGCATTTCCAAGATTGCGAATGGGACATTCGTACGCATTCAAGTTAAAAAAAAAATATGAAAACATAAAAATTTTTTAAGCTCTTTATAACGGTTTAATTGCATTTCAGTAGCACTATTTTTGAGTGCAAAATGCAAATTGTACAACTCTTACATTCTCAAAATACTTTAAAAAAACATAGCATTGCAAACGGGACAAGAAATGGAAGTCATTTTTGGCAGCATGTGGAATAATTGAAAAATTAGCGAATTTAGTCGTATTTTTTAGGAGCAAATTTTTTTTAAATATAATAGAATAATAAAGCTTGCTTCATAAAGTTATTCCTTTCCAATAGCTTTTATTATTAAAAAAAAAAATTATAACTATTGCAAACGGGACATTGCAAACGGGACATAATTTCCAAAAATTATTCTTTAGTGTTTTCTTTTTATTACATATTTGAAATAAATAAAAAATATACATATTTCAAGTAAAAGAAACTAAATATAATAAAATATCAAGATAATTCCGGAATTTTCATTTTTAAAGAAATTTAACCGTTATTCGTGCTTTACTAGATCTCTGCAACTTTTTTTTAAACTATTTGTTGTTGATACAATAAGTGTATAAAAAGAGTGCAATCGTTATGATACTTAAGAGTCAGTAATAACAAAAGGAAAAAATTACAAAAAGAGACGCAAAGTGTAAGAAAACATACATCTTGCAAACAAATTTACTCAAAATAAAAATGGAAATATATTTTTAAGTTAATAAATTATAAAAATTTAGACAGTTCTCTAATTAAATTTGAAAAAGAAAAATTTTTTTCGCGGTTTTTAATATTTCTCTCGTGGTTGACCTTTTTCTGGAAATGCCCATATGTATATATATATATATATATATATATATATATATATATATATATACATGTATATAATTATATACACATATGTACATATATATATATATATATATATATATATATATATATATATATATAAATATATATATATATATATATATATATATATAAATATATATATATATATATATATATATAAATAAATATATATATATATATATATATATATATATATAAATATATATATACATACATACATATAAATATATATACGTATATATATATATATATATATATATATATATACGTATATATACATACAGCAGTAAGTTAAACTGCTCCTAAATAACTCTTATTAACCGCGGATGATAACTTTAATTCTACTTCAGTTTCTAAGTAAGTGTCAAACGAAAAAGAAATAAATATACGCTCACTGGCATTCCTGAATAAAAATAAACAAGTAGACACGTTATATTTGACCTTGATCTTAAATACCCTCCAAATATTTAGTAAGTGAATTCAAAATGATTAACTTGGTGGGACAGAGTGCCCTTATATAATATCGTACGTCAACGCCCACTAAAGGGGGCGGGGTTCAAAAAAAGACAATGTCATGTTTTCCACAGACGAACGTATGGGCATTGCTAGACCGTCTTAGACTTCATCACTGATCAAGAATATATATACTTTATGGGGTCCAATTCTCTTTGGAGGGTATTAAAACTTTGGCGGGGTCGCTCTGGCAAGGTCTGTGGGGACTCATTTCACCTTTGTCATAAAACTCTAAAAATAAATGCTTGGGATAATTATATACAAAATAAAATTTTTATATGTAGTAAGTATTTTCACGAACATTTATATTGCTATATTAAATTGAATTAAGATTCATAGGATAATTGTTCGAAATTTGTTTTTAAATCTCAGAAAGACATGATAAACATTCCAAGGCACAAAGGAAAGTCAACATCAGTTATATTCAACTTACACAGCAGAGTAGAACAACTGATTTCGAAAGCCGCAACACTTTCATCATGAGTGCTCATGTGTATTATGTTTGTCACCACTTATTAGGTAGCTTAGTTGAATGTGATAACAGTTCCTATTTACACAAATTTTATTGTGAAAAAGAATCCGAGAACTGTATCAACCTGATGTTAACATGTTATTGTTTTTTAATACCCGTGTTACCGTTTGATTATTTTCTTCATGTCCCATTTTTCTGAATTTTTTGTTTCATCATACCTAAGTCAAACTTTTTTGGTTTGAATTTTCTACTTAAGTACATGTGAACGTTTTTCTAATTTATTCCCGGTGGCGAATGTCATAGTGAATCAACGTAACAAACGCTGACAATATTAAATCATCTATGACAAGTGTTGATTTTGCTTTGGTGTCATATATGAATTTTTTAAGTATTTGTCCAAACTGTCATAGATGACCAAAGTTGATTTTGTCTTGTAGGTGTCCATTTTTTTGTGACTCCCAACAGACAATATCATCAACTTTCATAAGCGAATTTTTATGTTTTGAGGACTAATAGACAATATCGTCTAGTTTCATTAGTGAATTTTTGTGTTATGTGTCGCCAACGTGGAGACTTGTAGCGCACAATATTACTTTGAATCGTCTGTCAATTATTATTGTATTTGTCGTTATAACCAAGACTTTTACAGAATATTACTACAAGCGATTCATATATGAAACAGCTTATATAAGTCGCTGTGCTATAGATACATGTATGAAAATGTCCTTAAGTTTCAACACTAGTAAGCATTATACAACACGTGTTTATGTAACATAATTTTCTGTATTAAAAAAAGTAATTAATGGCACACATAATAATATAAACAATTAGTTTCAATTGGCCCCACCTGGTTAACTATCTTGTCGCGATGTGGTGGCTTAAGGGGAGGCTGTGTCTCTTACTTCAGGCCAGGCGCTGTACATACACCCGTACGTTTAGGGCCTGTCGTGAAGTACGAAGATAAAAAGGCCTTCTCAACCAAAGGTTAACCGCCCCCTTCCACCTCCCATTTCCCATAATCCCTCATCCACCCTTCCCTCCTCCCATACATCCCTTCCCTCCCCCACTTGTAAGGTCAAGGTGATTGGTAGCTGTGCCGAGGACCTGAATGGCTAGTTAGTGGTAAAAGAAGACTAGTCGATAACAGCTCCCCTCCGGCGCCAGGACACGGGCCGGTTGTAATAAAATTGTCTAGTCTGCGTACGCCGTCACTGCGCAGATGGTCCATCCCCTTACTGGCCTACTCGTGCGAACAATATATGGAGAAATTAAACAACAAAAAAACAAAAAACAACCAAAACAGAAGGGAAGAAATCTCTTCAGAGGACGACATTCTTGCCTCCAGCCAGGAGACAGTAGTCGACCTCTCGGATAGTGAGGGTAAAAGACAGAGTACTCCGCTATCCGCACAACAATCAAAAAAAGTGCCCCCAACACCGGTAATCGAGGCCGATAACCGGCAGAAGGGAAAACAAAAAAAAAGGAGCCAGAAAGAGCTCCTTAAAACCAGATACTCCAAGGCCGTGTTTATTCTTGACAAGATCGCCAAGAATGCGGAGAAAGGAGTCACGCACCCGCATGATGCTGAGGATAAGGTGAGATACCAGGCCGTGGTAGAGGAATATCGTAAGTTTATGGATTCCCTACCAAGCACGTCCAGAGCGGCCTCCCAGCAAAATGCCGAAGGAAAGAGCTCAAAAAGAAACCGCTCTCAGACAGAGGGCGGCCAGGAAGCAAAAAAAAAGGAAGGTGCAGAAAACAACCTCTCCTTCAACATCATCTTCGTCGTCCACTCGAAGGCCCTTTAACGAGGTAGTTAAGGATAACCTTCTTGTGGCCTTGGCGAATTCCAAAAATGGGAAGATTCTCCCTGTAACAACGGAGTGGGGGGCTATCGAATCCAAATTGGCTGAGCTCGTAATGGACTACGTCCTCTCCAATAAGGGTAAGCCAGCTCCTCGCTTCGACTCCGGTGAGATACACCGGGGGTACAGGGTGATCAAGTGCTTGGACGCGTTTTCTAAGGACTTCCTCTGCGAAAGTATCGCTAAGATTAGTGAGACTTGGGATGGGTTAAGCCTTAAACTCATCCCTGCGGAGGAAATACCGATGAGACCGCGGGCAAGGATTTGGTTACCAAAACTTGGAAAGGATGGTAACAAAATGCTAGAGTGTCTGAAGCTACAGAACCACAGCATTCCAATGGATGACTGGTCAGTCATCTGCACGGAAGATCATGGCAGTAATGGTACCTGCCTAATCCTCTCCATCACGGAGTCTGGAGTGGAAGCGCTCGAGAAAGCAGGCTCCAAGCTATTCTTCGGGGTCAGGGACGCTAAGGTAAAGGTGTCCCGCCCAACAAAAGCTGATATCGACGCTGTCGAGGCTGCGAACAACCTCCTGGGAGGAATGCAGCTAGCTGAAGAATAAGCACGATGGCTCTAAAAATCGCCCAGATAAATCTGAAGCACTCGAAGTGTGCAACAGATAACCTAATTGTTATCTCAGTCGAAGAGAACATCGACATTTGTATGGTGCAGGAACCATGGGTAGCAAACTCCGAGGTCAAGGGGTTCCCGAGGTCCACATACAATGTACTATATGCTAAAGGAAATGGTAAGCCCAGATCATGTCTAATAGCCAAAAAGCACATAAAAATCTTTCTCTGTTCACAGTTCAGTACTGAGGACCTTACAGTTGCGAGGGTCGAGCTGACAGATGGAACCAGCTTCCTTATCGCATCATGCTACATGGCGCACGACAAAGCAGCCCCTCCAGATGAAGTGAAAGCTCTCATGTCATTTATTGGTGCTGATGAGGACATCATACTTTGTTGTGACGCCAACGCCAGGCATACAATTTGGGGTAGCAGTGAGATCAACGACAGAGGTGAGCATATCCTTGATTTCATAAACCTTAATAAATTAACCATATGTAACTCCGGTTCCTCTCCGACCTTCATCTTTCCGAGTTCGGATAGGTTTAGCGGGTGGGAAGAGGTTCTGGACATCACTCTTGTAAATGATAGATTTAGACCTTTGATTGATAGATGGAGGGTATCCAATAAAAGATCCTTCTCGGATCACTGTTGGATATTCTTCGAAGTCGCGTCATTAGGCAATGAAAAGCAATGCTTCAGGAACCCGAGGAGAACAGACTGGGATAAGTTTAATGGGATCCTGAAGCAAAAACTAAGAAGAGTCCCAGAGATCGAGAATACGATTGCTGGACTTGAACACAATGTGGGGGCGTTTAATAAGGCTATAACGAAAGCCTTTGAAGTATCCTGCCCCCTAACAAAGACTAAGAAAAGTTACCCTCCGTGGTGGAGCTCGGAACTCTCAAAGTTACGTAAGGAGGCACGCAGGGCCTTCAATTTATTCTATGAGAAGAAAGCATGGCAGCCTTATCGGGATAAGTTAGCAACGTATAAAAAAGCTATAAAGGTCGCCAAAAGAAGCTCATGGAGAAATTTCTGTGAGTCAATAGATAGAACTAGGGATTCCGCAAGGCTTAGTAGGGCTCTGACCATGAACCGCACATGTCCAACCTTCGTTAAGAGGGGGGATGGGTCATGGACAGATTCCTCCGCGGAATCCCTAAGTATTCTTTTCAACACCCACTTTCCAGGCTGTACTGACACGGCCATAGGAATCCTCCCATATAGTGGGATTCAACACACTGTCAATAGAGATTTAATATCCCCAGAGAGAATCTCTTGGGCTATTGACAGCTTCGCACCGTTTAAATCGCCGGGTCCGGACGGCATCATTCCAAAGATGCTACAGAGTGCGAAGGGCTCTGTTATTCCCTGGCTTTATAGGTTCTTTGAACTCTGTCTTACACTCAATTACGTTCCGACCAACTGGAGGAAAGTAAAAGTGGTTTTCATTCCCAAGATTGGAAAAAGGAGTCACGAGGACCCAAAAGACTTCAGACCAATCAGCCTTTCATCTTTCTTCGTTAAGACGCTAGAAAGATTACTAGACACCCATATTAGGCATCGACTTGAAGGATCGCTTATTCTCTCAGATAGTCAGCATGTCTACCTGAAGGGACGCTCCACGGAAACAGCTCTGCATGAGGTGGCGGGAGTCGTGGAGAGATCCTTAGAAAACAAGCAGTATACCTTGGCTGCCTTCTTAGACATAGAAGGCGCTTTCAACAATGTATCAGTGGCAGCCATCCAACAGTCTCTCCGGGATGCAGACGTTGAGGAATACATCAGCAACTGGATCATTACTATGTTGAAGGCAAGAAATGTCACTGCAGCGTTAGGTAATAGCGAAATGTCAAGATGGGCATGTAGAGGAACACCACAGGGTGGGGTGATTTCTCCGCTGCTCTGGCTTCTCGTTGTTAACACGATTCTTCTCAGACTAGATGCTGTAGGAGTTAAAGTTGTGGCTTTCCGTGCTGGAGTCTTGTAGTCTCCCATCGGACGCGTCCCCAGGTGGCGGATAGGGGGAGACCGACATGGTGCCTCTTCTGATACGCTGCACAAGTGGTCAGCTGAGTCACTATTAGGTCTTGGGTCTGACTCGAACTTGCGGGCCTTCACACACCACTGAGGGCCCGCAGGGTTGGCTCGGATCAGGCTCCATACTAGGACAACCCCATTCAAAGGTTCTCATCGGTTAGGGCGCACCCTGTTAAAGAGGCGCCTTGGCTGGCAGAACCAAATGAGGGGCATCATCCAGGGCTACTTCCCACCCCTGTCGACACCCCACCAAAGGTGAGGCAGAGATGGGAAGGCTATCTGACACGTTCAACATTCCTTAGTTTGGGTTCGTGGCGGTAGCAGCCCCTACAGTCCCAAGAGCGTTACACGACACAACACTGTTGGTCGTGGACCGTTCTAGACATGGATGATGCTCCTCTAGAATGTAGGAAATCCTGGTTGGAGCCCGCGGACCAAAACTACACCACTTGTAAGGTTAAGGTGGTTGGTAGCAGTGCCGAGAACCTGGATGGCTAGTTAGTGGTTAAAGAGGACTAGTCTCTAACAGCTCCCCTCCGACGCCAGGGCACGGGTCGGTTGTAACCAAAAATAGTTGCCTAACCCACGGCATGCCGTCACTGCGGTGGGTGGTCCACCTGTTACGCGCAACTCGTGGGAACAAAATTGATAATAAAATAAAAACAAAACAAAATAAACCGCTAGCCCTCCCACTAGGGAAGGCTAGATTGCAACGCAGCGTGTCCTTGGACGTAAGCCCAAGTACATCTGCAGCAGCAAAGGCTAAGGCCAGCAAAGGTGCGCCAACCGGAAAAACTCCGGCAGTGCCACAAGCACCAATTTTAAAATCGGTGGGTGCGCCAGCTGGAGTAAATTCAGCAGTGCCACAAGCACCCGCCAAAACCACATTAGCAGCTGCACCGGCTGCCTCAAACACAGCTGAGGCACGAGCAGCTGTCTTAAATGACAAGAAAGGGCGAAATCGACAATTCGATGCGCGGAAAGCCTTCGCTGAAGAGCGGGCTGCTCGACGCCATATCGAGCAGTTAGGCAAAAAACAAGCCAAGGACCTAACCAGTGAGGAGAAATCCGCGCTGGCATGGGCCAAGGCCCGTCTGGCTGCCCAAAGCGGCTCTAATGCTGAAGCGTTCACTAGTTCAGCGCCGAAAAGGCAACGCTCAGCGGAAGAGCCGCAACAGCAGAAAAAAACGCAGCCATCGAGCAAGCGACCCAGGCAGGAGGCTACGGTTATAAATAGGCCTTACAGCGAAGTTGCAAGAAACCCGCTGGTAAGGGCTATTGTTGACCGCAGTAACAGCGACGGCTCAATCAACCACGAAAAATGGGGATTGATCTGTCAAAGATTACTGAATGTCTACCTGCAGAATCCAGAGGGGATTCAAGGGCACTCGCCGCAATTTACAGATGCCGGCTGGTTCCAGGGCCACGTCAAACTGGTCTCATGTAGGGACGAGCCGTCGACATCGCAGCTTAAGAACCTGATAGAGTCCCTAGGGGAAGTGTGGTCGGGCGCGAGGTTGGAATTGATCTCGGTCAGCGACATTCCCCGCCGACCGAGAGCAATTGCGATCATTCCGGCGGAACCACACGACCCTGCGGAAATCCTGGACATCTTCCGGAGAGGAAACCCAGACCTACCTACCAGTGACTGGAGGGTAGTAAAGGTTTTCGAGCCGGTAGGTGCCCGCAGGAAGGCGATCGTGGTCCTTAACAAGGAGACGTTGTCTCTACTCCGGGGTAGGCAGGGCCTGGTGTACTATGGGTTCATGGGCATCAGGCTCCGTATATACCGGGGTGATGACAAACCCGATCCCGAAAACCCCGACCGAACGGAGGGGTCGCAAGGGTCAGCCAAGGCTACCGAAATGGAGGGCATAGTCGACACCGCGGAATCAGTAACTTCGGGGTGTTCCCAAGCAGACTCATGTCTGCTTGGAGACCTCCTAGAGAGACTGGAGTTCGCGGAAGACGAGAACGCGATTTTGGACCCAAATCCAGAGGTCGCGGAAATCGTCGTCAACTATGACCCGGATATATAAAATGGCGAAGGTTATACAAATCAACCTTCACCATTGCAAGGCAGCTTCTGCTGCGTTGACCCTCCGGCTCTCTGAGAGCGGAGAGGATATCGCGCTGATCCAGGAACCATGGACCTCCAAAGGCAAAATTCTTGGTCTCGGCGTAAAGGGCTACAAACTGCTGTATGCCAAAAACTCAGGTTATGATGGAAAAAACATTAGATCCTGCATTCTAGCGAAAGCCAACCTGAATATCTTCATTCTATCTAATTATAGTGATGAAGACACGGTGACTGCAGCCTGGGAGACAGGACAAACCTCCGTGTGGTTTGCCTCCTGCTATATGGCCCACGATCACCAGGGCCCACCTCCAAACAAACTGGTCCGCAACTTGGTTCAGGTTGCAAATGCAAAAGGCACTCCCGTAATACTTGGAGCCGACGCAAATGCGCACCACCATATCTGGGGCAGCACAAATACAAATGAAAGGGGTGAGTGTATCTTTGATTTCATTCTAGAAAACAAACTAGTGGTGTCAAATCAGGGTTCAGAACCAACTTTTATCGTATCAAACAGACAGGAGGTGTTAGATATAACACTTATAAGTGCAAGACATGTTAATTTAATACGAGATTGGAAGGTCTCCTCTGACTGTTCCTTCTCGGACCATCGCTATCTAACCTTTGCGGTTGGCAATTTAGGTAGTAGCATAAGACTGTGCGTCAACAGACGTAGAACAAATTGGGAGGAACAGAGCTCTATCCTCACTAATTCTATTGCGCATCCTCCAACCATAGGGGAAGCTGCGGACATTGACAAGGCAGTGGACACACTGACGAATGCGTTTGAGATGGCCACAGGCCTATCTTGTAGGCCATCTGTACAGCGTAACAAGCAAAGACCTCCGTGGTGGACTGATGATATAGCAGTCACCAGGAGGAACTGCCGCAAGCTTTTCAACGAGGCAAAGAGAACGGGAAACTGGACACTCTATAAAGCCTCCTTGAATAGATTCAAGAATGAGGTCAGGAACGCAAAACGCAAGACCTGGAGGAGCTTCTGCACCAGTGTAGAATCTACCTCCGAGACATGCAGATTGCGTAGGATCCTAGCCAAACAGCCGTCGATACCCGGCTACATCCACAAGGATGACGGCAGCTGGACCACTAATGGTATCGAATCGTTAGAGGTTCTTATGGACACCCACTTCCCGGGTTCCCAATCTGATGTGGTAATACCGCAGGTATACCCCTCACACAGCCAGCCTTCTGCTTCCATTGACATGGATGCGGAAAGGATATGCTGGGCCATTAATAGTTTCCATCCGTTCAAATCTCCAGGACCGGATGGCATTATACCCGCGGACCTGCAACGGAACGCAGCTCTCGTAGTTCCATGGCTACTAGCTATATACAAAGCTTGTATCCTTTGGTCATATATTCCAACAAACTGGACAAAATGCGTCGTGATCTTCATTCCTAAGGGAGGGAAGACTTCGCACACTAAGGCGAAGGATTTCAGACCCATAAGCCTGACATCCTTCCTTTTGAAAACACTGGAGAGGGTTATAGATGTTCACATAAGAACATCCATAGATCACTCTCTCCTCTCCGCGTCTCAGCATGCCTACACCAAAGGCAAGTCGACTGAGACTGCCCTTCACTCGCTCGTGGGACATATAGAGAAGTCCCTGGAGCACAAGGAGTATACTATGGCCGCCTTCATGGACATTGAAGGGGCCTTTAACAACATTGATCCGATGTCAATTATTCACGCTCTAGGCGAGCTGGGTATTGACCGGACGACCATTCGGCTTATTGAAAATTTGCTCTCACGCAGAATTATTACCTCCACCTTAGGTACAGCCACCATCACCAGGAGGGCCCACAGGGGAACACCGCAGGGTGGGGTGCTGTCACCCTTATTGTGGAATGTAACGATGAATCTGCTGCTTAGAAGTCTGGAGACCATGGATATTAAGACTGCTGCATATGCAGATGATGTGGCAGTGGCAATATCGGGTTTCCATCTTGACACTATGTCACGGAGGCTGGAGACAGCATTAAAAGGGGTTAACGATTGGTGTTTGAGAAGCGGACTCAGCGTCAACCCTACAAAAACGGAACTGGTACTCTTCTCGAGAAGGTACAAGATTCCCTCATTCATCCACCCAAGACTGAATGGCATTACCTTGGACCTCTCGGATAAAGTCAAATACTTGGGTGTTGTGATTGATAGTAAGCTATTATGGACTTCTAATGTCCAGGAAAGAGTGAAGAAAGCCTCGATGGCAATTTACGTCTGTAGGAAAGCAATTGGCCCTACCTGGGGCATAAGCCCAAAGGGGGTGAATTGGATACTAGAGACTGTGATAAAACCTATACTATTCTATGGTATTGTGGTCTGGTGGAAAGCACTGGACGTGGCGAGGAACCGATCCAACATGGAGAGGGTTCTCCGCAGAATGGCACTTATGATAACGGGTGCTCTTAGAACGACGCCAACAAGGGCGCTTTTTGCCGTGCTGTGCTGGCTTCCGGCGGACCTGACTGCTAGGAAGCTGGCTCTACGCACCGCAGTCAGAATGGACACAATAGGCGCATGGACCCATAGACCATGGGGTCATGCTAGCATTTTAGACACGATGGGTAATCTACCGCATCTTATCGACTACTGCACTCCGGTACCCTACCTCAGTAGGAAATTTAGGTTTTCTCTGGCGGAAGGGTTCTCCCCATTGCACGGATCCGTACAGATTTTTGCGGACGGTTCCAAACGGGGGGGCAGGGTCGGTGGGGGTGTCTTTATTCCAGACTTTGGAATCGAGATGTCCTTCAGACTCCCGGATGAATGTAGCGTTTTACAGGCGGAAATATCTGCCATCAAAAGGGCAGCGTTGTGGCTAAGGTTTTATCGGATATCGAACCGGGACATCCAATTCATTACCGACAGTCAGGCTGCAATAAGGTCTCTTACGGGGGTGTATAGCACATCCCTACTTGTCCAGGAATGCCGCGGAGCCCTTGACGGACTTGCGGAACATTCACGCATCACCTTGAACTGGGTGCGGGGACATGGGACCACCATGGGCAATATTAAGGCGGATGAACTGGCGGGGAGAGGAACCACACTTCAGGAGGCCGACATTGACCAACTAAGTGGGATTCCACTCTCATCCTGCTGGAGACGCTTTGATACTGCACTATTCGAATTAGCTCAGGACAGGTGGTTCAGAGAATCCACCTGCGAAATATCAAGAGTCTTATGGCCCCGCCTGGACTCTAAGAGGACGAGGGATCTTTTGAACTTCGCAAGAGGTCATCTACGCAATATGGTGGCCACAATTACTGGTCACTGCACCTTTGGGATCCATGCCAGGCGCATGGGTCTTCCCTATAATGACTACTGCTCCAGTTGCAATGATGAGGAGGAGGAGGAAAGCATTGCACACCTCCTCTGCTCCTGCCCTGCTCTGGAGGAGCAGCGCCTGCAGTCTCTGGGCAGGACACGCTTTGGAGACATTTTGGAGATATCAGAAATAGAGCTAAGATACCTGAGTCTCTTTATTAGGAGCAGTGGCTGGTTCGGCAGCTGACTCCCCTGGGACGTGCATGCACGACCATAGCTGTTGGTTATGTATCCCATTCTCTTCTTTACTTTCTTCTTTACTATCTTCTTTACTATCTTTCTTACCTCAACTTCGACTACCCCTACTTCTTCCTCATCTCTTATCTTCTCACTCTTCCTTAATACAGGTATCACAAAGGGATCAACATAATTGGACCCAAGTGGGCTGGACTCTCTTTTTTTCTTTCCTTTACCAGCAACCTGCTAACCTAACCTAACCTAAAGTTGTGGCTTACGCGGACGATGTAGTAATAATGGTATCAGGGATGTTCACGGACGTGATTAGCGATATCATGTCCAACGCCTTGGGTATGCTCAGTAGATGGGCTGCAGGATGCGGTCTAGGAGTAAACCCTAGCAAAACGGAACTGGTACTATTCACTACAAAGACCAAAACCCAAAGCTTTAAACTTCCTCGGCTGAATAATCTGGAACTGTCCCTTTCGGACACGGCAAAATACCTAGGAGTTATCCTGGACACGAAGCTATCGTGGAAACCAAATATACACCATAGAATAAAAAAGGCAACAGTTGCCTACTACTCCTGTAGGAGAATGTTTGGCTCCAGATGGGGCCTAAAACCCACAATGCTTAAGTGGATGTACACAGCAGTTGTACGCCCTATACTGACTTACGGGTCGTTAGTATGGTGGCCCGCCACAAGTAAAAAATATGTAGTAGATCAACTATACAGGATACAGAGATCTGCTTCCATCGGGATTACTGGTTGTCTACGTACTAGTCCTTCAGAGGCGCTGAATGCTATACTAAACCTAATTCCGATTGACCTTTATGTACTCCGGGCATCCTCAAGCAGTGCGGCAAGACTAGCGGCATCAGGGAGGTGGAGGTCAAGGGACTATGGCCACGCAAGAATCCTTGGCCGGCTACCACCGACACTGAGGAAGCCCACCGACTATATAGTACCTCACTTAGACTTTAACACTTCATTCAAAGTCCTCTTACCATCCAGGCGGGAGTGGAGAAGGGGTAACTTAGAAAGGGAATTCAACTTCAGAGTGTATACTGACGGATCAAGGATGATCTGTGGTGTAGGCGCAGGGGTCTTCTCGAGGGACCTTGGAATAAAACTCTCGCTCCGTCTCCCAGATGAATCCAGCGTATTTCAGGCTGAGATACTGGCTATAAGGGAGGCGGCGAGGCTGTTAATTGATAGGGGTGTTCAGGGTAGAGTCGGTATCTTTGTCGATAGCCAGGCGGCACTCCTATCTCTGAGGTCGTTCACTACGTCATCTACGCTGGTAGCCCAATGCAAAGAGCTGCTATCCAGACTGGGGGGTCAGATAGACGCTACCCTCATCTGGGTACCCGCTCACAGCAGTTTCTTTGGAAACGAACAGGCAGATGAGCTAGCTAAGGCTGGATCTGCTAAGGACGTCTCCACTGCCGTATCGGTGGACATGCCGTTTGGCACTCTAAGGAGCACCATTCAGAGCCATTTCCGGCAGAAAGCGGCGGACAGGTGGCGCAAGCTGAACACGTGCAGGGTAGCTAGAAGCATGTGGCCATGTTATAACGACAATAGAACGGCACAATTGATTAACAGGAATCGCAGGGACATCTCAAGGCTCGTAGCGGTTGTGACAGGGCACTGGGCAATAGGCAGACATGCAGGCAGGTTAGGTCTCAACCATAATGCATTCTGTAGGAGCTGCCGGGATCAGAGCAAGGAGGAGACAGTTTATCACTTCCTTTGCGAATGCCCGGCCTTGCACAACACGAGACACAAATTCTTAGGCAATAGTATCATAGGCGACCTCGCGGAGTTATCAGGTATAGGTCTGGGGGACCTTCTTAGATACCTCAATGCGACGGGGTGGATCTAGTAACCATCCGTACCCGAGATCAGGATACGGCTTCCATAGGTAGTCACTGACGAGTGGAGTGGTTTTTCAAAACGGGATCTCAGAGATCCTACTTGAATGCTTGCGTGTAGCGGGCAGCCACGTATACCAACCAACCAACCAACCAGTTTCAATTGGCTCACAAGTTAAAAGTTTTCGTTTGAATTAACGCAAAATAAGAAAATTAAAATTTTTTTATGGTCTTGACTTCTTTTATGTTGAAAAAGTAATTTTTAAATCTGCCCACATTGCTGTTTACTCGTTGGATATAGATTTTTGAGTATCATCTTTTGCTCTATAGTGGCGTTTAGCGTCACGGTTTTTTAATTTTGTGACAGCTGAACGGAAATAGGCAAGAAATTCTTCAAAAGTGTTGAAGCTTGTGCAGTCTATGAAAATATATAGAAAGAATGTTAAAATAGGATAAAATATTTATTTTCGAAATAAACTGGCCAGTAATACTCACCTGTCAAAGCTGTTATAAAGTTTGAATACAGTTTCAGTGCTTTCTTGCCTTTGGTGCCATCAGTTGTACTGAGATAGTAGATCTGGGTAAAAAATTCTCTCCAAGTTCTTGTTTAAGCAAAGCAAACGTCGCATAGAAGTAACCTTGGGAAAATAAAAATATGTTTATGATTATTTTCCTGTTATTATATTTAACTATTTTTAACTCACTATATTTTCACGAAGCTCATCTTCTGTTGTTCTAAGGTTCTCATCAGACTTTATAGGAAAGCGGTTAAAGGCCGCAGAAAAATTGCTAAGATTTCGGCTTAATAAAATATTGTTTTTTCCCAACATCTTTGCTAATTCATCTTGCCTTTTCACACATTGATCGAGCTTGATTCAACTTGTTTTCTCAAAATTGCATTAATTGTTACAAGTAAAGCTTCCAGAGAAAACAGTTCCAATTAAGGAAACAGATTTTATGTTGGGACTAACGACTTTGCCTAGAATGGGCCACAATGATTTGTTAGTAATTTTAAATAGAGGAACTCCATCAATTGCTATGTCGATTATTATGGTATCATTGTTCGCAATGCCGTTGTAAATTTTCAATAATTGGTGTCTTAGTCCTAAGTGATAATATTTCCCAGGATTTACGCTCCGAAGAATCATTTTTTCTCTTTTGATACCGAGGAGAGTGTCAATATTCCTAGGCACATCCAAATGTTCTTCTTTTAAAACTCTTAACAAATCATTACCAACAGCTTTCGTACATTATATTTTACAAATATCTGTTCCAATTTTTCCCGGAAACCTATTGATTCTTCTACACAATATGAAGTATTATTTACTTCTCTAATCAATTCAAGAGCACTTTCACCAATATTTATTTTTTGCTCAAGCTTGCTCAAACGTAGTAAGTATTGGTTTTGCTTTTTTTAACGGCGCTTTTTAAAGATTTTTTTGAAAACATTTCAACTCACCTGATTACGTTTAATTTGCAAATTTGTTCCTTTAAATTCACTACAGTTTTATCAACACTTGCTATATTATATTTAATTATTTTGCAAAAATTTTTATTACATTTTTAACAACACTTCACATTTCAGACTAAACATACTTTAACTGAAATATGTACATATTTTTGTAAAACCTTCAATAATAAGGAAACTATAGAATAAATTTAAATAATAAACAGAACAAAAAAACGGTATTTAACCATTGACGAATTCTTGTAGCAGACAAACTCCAGCAGAGTTCAGTTTTGTAACGAATAATAACAGACAATGTCGATTACTTTCAGCTTTCTTTTATACCGTGAATCTATACCAAAAATGTCTGCAAACGTATCTTTGGCTATGACGTTGTCCCATAACTTCATCAACATTACGATATTTTCATATATACTTGGCCTTGAGACCTACTTCTTAAAAATGAATCATAGATGAAAATATCAATATGACAAAGTCGCTTAAAAAACGCCACCGGGTTATTGGAGCTCAAGCCATAGCTTAAATTTGTATGTAGTAAGTATTTTCACGAACATTTATATTGCTATATTAAATTAAAATAAGATTCATAGGCTAATTGTTCGAAAATTGTTTTTAAATCTCAGAAAGACATGATAAATATTCCTCCAAATTCTTTTTTGGAGGGTATAAAAATGTCCGGATTATATTTTTTATGGAGCTATCAGACGAAATTGAAATTATTAAAACTACATCTTTTCAAAATCTTTTATTCGACATATTGCCTCAATTAAATTAGTGCTTTTTGCTTGTTATGAAATTCCAGAAACAAGACAAACAAATTTTATTCGCTATAAATCTATGTTGTCTTTCCACCTTCATACAATTAGATTAGACTAATATAGACATACTTGACCACATAACAAACAAAAAGCACTACATATTTTCATTTGTATGTTTGTTATAATACATATGTACCTCAATTATTAAAGAAAATATTTACTTCTTGAAGAACAATTGTAAAAAAATAATAATAAAGATGATAACTACTATAAAACTTAATGGATTTTTTTATTTTCTCCATAGTTTTCACGAAAATATATGCAGCTTTTTTTTCATATAAAAACTTTTTGACAGTTGGTTGCACAGTTACATTAAACCAGAATCACCATTGATGTGCAACTATGAAAAAACTTCGTTTCATTCCTCCTGTTTTTTTTTTCATTGTGAGAACTTGTTTTTGTCATTGAAGCTGGATTCATCCATTGTTTCGGAACAAAAAATTTGTTCCGAAACAATTTTTTTTATATGTAGTTTGACGTCTCTCTTTTTGAGAGAGTGGCGTCAAATCACACGAACGCGGAGGCCAATTCACCGGTCCATTTCTCGAAATAATGTTGGCGTTGAAATGTTCTTTCAATAAGTCCATTGTTTCGCCCGCAGTATGACAAGTGGCACCATCCTGTTGAAACCACATTTCGTTTACTTCCATATCTTGAAGTTTTGGCACCAAAAATTTTTTGATAATGATTCTGTATCGATTTCCATCCACGGTAACGCGTCGTCCTTCCTCATTTTCAAAAGAAATAAGGACCGATGATTCCACCAGCCCATAGACCGCACCAAACAGTACATTTATCGGGATGCATTGGTAATTCTTGAACGGCGTGTGGATTGTCTTTGCTCCAAATACGGCAATTTCGCTTGTTGACATATCCATTCAACCAAAAATGCGCCTCATCACTGAAGAGAATTTTGCGGTAAAAAAGCGGATAAAAATTTTGAATTGAACACTGTTTTTGAAAATAAATTTCCACGGTTTGGAAGCGTTGTTCTGGAGTTAACCTGTTTGTGATGATTTGTCAAACAATACTGAGTAGAGACGTCATAAAAAAAACACCCTTTATATATATATATATATATATATATATGTATATTAATATATGTATATATATATATATATATATATATATATATATATATATATAAATATATATTAATATATATATATATATATATATATATATATATATATCTATATATATAGATACATATATATATATATATATATATATATATATTTATTTATTTCTTAATCTTATGAGGTGAATTAAATGATTTTATGGTGTCAAACCTTCCATGTTTGGATAAATTCCCTGTGTGAGCATTTGTGTCCCAGAAATATTACTTCATGTTTGAAAAATATACGTTTGTCAGCATGAAGTTTTAAATTGAAACTCGCCATTCGTTGGAATTAGTTTTTAGCTAGTTTCAGACCATAGGGTAGACGTTTCAAGCGAAAAGAACTGTTTTTGATTTAAAATGAAGGGATATCTGTGGAATTTTCTTCTAATTCTATTTGATAGGAATTTAATAAATTAAAGGCATGAAAAGTACTTAGCTCTACGTAGTTTCCCGGGGATGTCGTCAATCCTAGGTAGAGCAAATTTATCTGCGCCAAGGGAATTACGGATAGTCAATGCTAGACGCCATTTTTTTAGTAGTTTGGGAGTGTTTCTTTAGGGACTAATAATATTCGACTGTTGTATACAGAAAAAGAAGATACCACTCCTAAGACCCGACTCGCTCCATTCACTTAACAGAGCAAATTATGCTGTAACCATATACACCGCAATGGTCGATCAACTAAAATTTATTGAATCAGCAAGTAAAATCTTGCCAGACGTTGATGGCAATTATATTATGCTTGGAAAATTCATTGATGCAATAACACTACTCAATTCGGTAAGAGGCAAAAATTCAAAATCAATCCTTTTCAATAAAAGTAATGTTTGAGAGCTATTGCCTTTGTGATACCCTAGAGCACAGCTTCTCTATAGGCTGCCCTCTGCTGCATTAAACTATCATGTACCCCTGTGGAAGAATAATATCCTAAAGAGCTCTATGTTTCACAGCCTATCCAAGTCTGGTAGATTGTTAGAGCTCAGTGCCGCCACCCTTGCGTTAGTAAGATCAGGGCACTGACACAGAAGGTTGAGCACTGTTTCATCCTCCTCTTCGTAATAATAATTTATCAGACTCATAACCCTTTCAAGGCTCCCGAAGTTACAGTGTATTGTTAGAACAGTTACCAGGTGATGCTGTCGAGCCTTGCCAAACTTGATAAGATTGCGTGTTCTACGTGGATCTTCGCGAGGCCACATGGCTGTTGCCACAATACAGTTAGCCACGCGTTCCTAACTAAGCTAAGCGAGGTTATACGATTCGTTTTGAATTAATAGAATGTCTTGCTACATCATTGGTAAACAGTCTCGCTATCTCAGTGACAGACACTCGGCATCCGACCACAGTAATTAATGTAGTGTACACACAATGATACCAGAGATGGCCCCTTTGCTGTCGGATGTATCTCAGTATCTCAGCCATCTTACTACCCAAGTAATAGGAGAGATCTCGAATTGCAAGATGCTGCAACCATCTTGAAGCCTGAATGATCTTGTGTTGAAGGTCTCTACGTAAGAAACTCCGCCTATCCTTGTTTCCCTCTTGGATCCGTCAGTGAAAACTTTGACAAAATCTTCGGGAAATGATAGTGTTGAAACCTGTTCCTAGTCACCATCTTTTCCATGAGCTTCCGAGCATTTCCTCAGAATCCTGATATTCAACTTGACCGCAGAGAGTAGAGTCAATTGTTTGGCCATAATGTTCACCGAGAAGCAATTCAGCATTGCGAAGATTGGCCCTGTTGGAGAGAAAGGGTCTGCCTTTTACATCACATTACAGCATACCAATATCTCATAAAAAAGAATAGTTTTATTGGTTTCAAAGATCCAGTTGAAACACCTAGCGTTTGCACCCCATTTAAGACCAGCTACAATTTATAAATATCCACCATGGCCTTATTCGTTCTCGCCTGAATGTTTAGATTCCACGATTGCTTGCTATCCAGGACTATACCCAGGTACATGGCTTTGTTAGACATCTTTATTTAGTTTCGAATATGTAAAGCTATGAATCTTGTACCTCCTAGTAAAGAGCACCAACTCAGTCTTAGCTGGGTTGACACTGACACCACATCCTACAATCCACCTATTTAGGAGTTCCAGTGCAGATTCTATACACTAAGATATAGTGTACAATTGTTTGCCAGAGATCACTACCGCCACGTCGCACACTGGTCGGAGCTGTATGGAGTCGGCGGACCAGGAACTTTAGCAGTACGTTTAACAGCAAATATAATTGCTGGTCATTTATTATTAACTTTATTAGGAAATACAGGTCCTTCAATGTCATTAATATTAGTAAATGTTTTAATTATTATTCAAATTATATTATTAGTTTTAGAATCAGCTGTAGCTATTATTTAATCCTATGTATTCGCAGTTCTTAGAACTTTATATTCTAGAGAAGTAAATTAATGTCAACCCATTCAAATCACCCATTTCATTTAGTAGATTAT
Organism: Linnaemya tessellans; assembly: GCA_951800035.1. Taxonomy (NCBI): domain Eukaryota; kingdom Metazoa; phylum Arthropoda; class Insecta; order Diptera; family Tachinidae; genus Linnaemya; species Linnaemya tessellans. Next base: position 20,588,085 of record OX637537.1, read on the forward strand.
AGTCCATGACCATTAACAGCATCCTTAGGAGCTATAACAATAGTATCTGGTATAATTAAATGATTTCATCAATATGATATTTCATTACTTGTATTAGGTAATATTAATACTATTTTAACTGTTTATCAATGATGACGAGATGTTTCACGAGAAGGTACATTCCAAGGTTTACATACTCTTACAGTAACAACAGGATTACGATGAGGAATAATTTTATTTATTTTATCAGAAGTTTTATTTTTTATTTAATTTTTTTTATAATTTTTTCATAGAAGACTTTCTCCATCTATTGAATTAGGAGCAATTTGACCCCCAATAGGAATTTCTCCCTTTAATCCATTTCAAATTCCATTATTAAATACAGTAATTTTATTAACTTCAGGAATTACAGTAACTTGAGCTCATCATAGAATAATAGAAAGAAATCATTCACAAACTACTCAAGGCTTATTTTTTACAATTATCTTAGGAATTTATTTTACCATACTTCAAGCATATGAGTATATTGAAGCTCCATTTACAATTGCAGACTCTGTTTATGGGTCCTCATTTTTTATAGCAACAGGATTCCATGGAATTCATGTATTAATTGGAACAACATTTTTATTAATTTGCTTAATTCGACATATAAATAATCACTTCTCAAAAAATCATCATTTTGGATTTGAAGCTGCTGCTTGATATTGACATTTTGTTGATATTGTTTGATTATTCCTTTATATCTCAATTTACTGATGAGGAGGTTAATTCATTATCTATATAATATAAAAAGTATATTTGACTTCCAATCATAAAGTCTATAAAAAAATAGTATAGATAATTATATCAATTTTATTAATCAGTATAATCATTTTATTAATTTCAATATTAGTTATATTTTTAGCATCTGTTATTTCAAAAAAAACAATTATTGATCGAGAAAAATATCTCCATTTGAATGTGGATTTGACCCAAAATCTTCATCTCGAATTCCTTTTTCTTTACGGTTTTTCTTAATTACAATTATTTTTTTAATTTTTGTTGTAGAAATTGCATTAATTTTACCAATTATTTTAATTATTAAATTTTCAAATTTAATTATATGAATATTAACTTCTATTATTTTTATTTTAATTTTAATATTAGGTTTATATCATGAATGAAATCAAGGAATATTAAATTGATCAAATTAAGGATTGTAGTTAACTATAACATTTGATTTGCATTCAAAAAGTATTGAATATTCAATCTATCTTGAATATGAAGCGATAAATTGCAATTAGTTTCGACCTAATCTTAGGTAAATTTACCCATATTCTTTAATTGAAGCCAAAAAGAGGCTTATCACTGTTAATGATAAAACTGAATACTAAATTCCAATTAAAGAAGTAAGATGTTCAAGTAAAAGCTGCTAACTTTTTTCTTTTAATGGTTAAATTCCATTTATACTTCTACATAATTTATATAGTTTAATAAAACATTACATTTTCATTGTAAAAATAAAATAAAAATTTTTATAAATTACTAAAAAAAATCACTATATTCAAAGATAACTTTATCTCCCTAACATCTTCAATGTTATACTCTATATTATAAGCTATTTGAATATATAAAAATTAAATAAAAATATAAAACTACAATTCAAAAAACAAAATTAATAAATAAATTTTTAAATTATTATTTTGAACAATTTGATTTATTTGTGAATTTTTTATTAAATTATAATAAATTTGTTGACCCCCAAAATATTCAGATCATCCCTGATCAAATGATTTAATTACTAAATTACCAATTATTAAAGGATAGCTAATTAATCCATAAGTTGAAATATAAGGCATAAATCATATGGATCCTAAAAAATAACAAAAATTATAATTATTCAAAGATTTATTAAAAAAAAAAAATGAAATATTAGAAATTAAATAACCAAAAAATCCTCCTAATAAACATACTATTAATGTCAATAATTTTAAATAATAAGGAAGAATTACAATAACTGGAGAAGAAAAAATTAATCAACTTAATATTCTTCCCCCAAAAATTCTTAATATTAACAAAACAATTATACTTTTTAATATAATTCAACTTTCATCATTTAATAAATTTAATGATGAAAAATTTGAATCCCCTCTTATTGTATAATAAACTAAACGAAATGAATAAGAAACTGTTAAACCTGTAGAAAAGAAAAAAAGAAAATATATTAATATAAGATAAAGACACTATTTCAAAAATTAAATCTTTTGAATAAAATCCAGATAAAAAAGGTATCCCACATAAAGCTAAATTAGCTACATTAAAACAAGAAGAAGTTAAAGGTATTATTATTCTTAAACTTCCTATTAAACGAATATCTTGAGTATTATTTATATTATGAATAATAGCTCCTGCACATATAAATAATAAAGCTTTAAATAATGCATGAGTTAATAAATGAAAAAAAGCTAACTTATAATAACCTATAGACAAAATTCTTATTATTAACCTTAATTGACTTAATGTAGATAATGCAATAATTTTTTTTAAATCAAATTCAAAATTAGCCCCTAATCCAGATATAAATATTGTCAACCCAGATAATAATAATAATAAATTACCAATAAAAGAAAAATTTAATAAAACATTAAATCGAATTAATAAATAAACCCCTGCAGTTACCAAAGTAGAGGAATGAACTAAAGCTGAAACAGGTGTAGGAGCAGCTATAGCTGCAGGTAATCAAGAAGAAAAAGGAATTTGAGCACTTTTAGTTATTGCTGCTAAAACTACTAATACTCCAATAATTATTATTTCAATATCATTTTTTATAAATTCTAAATAAAATACATATCTTCAACTCCCATAATTTAATATTCAAGCAATAGCTAATAACAAAGCAACATCTCCAATTCGATTAGACAAAGCTGTTAATATTCCTGCATTATAAGACTTTACATTTTGAAAATAAATTACTAAACAATAAGACACTAAACCAAATCCATCTCATCCCAATAAAATTCTAATTAAATTAGGACTAATAATTAATAACATCATTGATATAACAAATATTAATACTAACATAATAAATCGATTAATCTTATAATCACCTATTATATATTCTTTTCTATAAAAAATTACTAAAGAAGAAATTATAAGAACAAAAGACATAAAAATCAAACTTATTCAATCTAATAATAAAGTTATAATTACATTTATTGAATTTAAAGAAATAACTTCTCATTCAATAAAAATTCTATAATCAATTATAATAAATATAATTCTTAATAAAAAACTAAATAAGCTAAAAAAAAAAACTAATAAATCTAATATTACAAATAGAAATATACTTCACGATTTAAAAAGAAATTATCTTACCTTTGATACCACAAATCAATATTTTTTTAAACTATTTAAATATAATCATATATCACTTTTTAAAATTAATAAATTTAAAGGAAATCAATGTAAAAATAAAATTAAAAATTCTCGAATAAAGCCATTTCTAAAAGCATATGATCCACTAAAAATTTTACCATGTTGTCTATAAGCATATAAATATAAAGTATAAGCAGCACTAAAAAAAAAAATTATTGATAATATTAACATAGATAATCAAGATCATCTAACAATTCTATTTAGTAAAAAAATTTCCCCTAATAAATTTAAAGATGGAGGTGCAGCTATATTTGATGATCTTAATAAAAATCATCATAAAGCTATTGATGGTATAAAATTTAATAATCCTTTATTAATTAATAAACTACGACTCCCTAAACGTTCATAACAAATATTCACTAAACAAAATAATCCTGAAGAACATAATCCATGAGCAATTATTAAAGTATATGAACTACAAATTCCTACATACATTAAAGTTATTAACCCAGATAAAACAATTCCTATATGAGCAACTGAAAAATAAGCAACTAATGCATTTAAATCCGTCTGACGTAAACAAATTAAACTAACTAAACATCCACCTACTAATCTAATTCTAATAAAAATATAATTAAATTTTAATCCTATGAATTGAAAAAATCGAAAATTTCGTAATAAACCATAACCTCCTAACTTCAACATAATTCCAGCTAAAATTATTGATCCAGAAACTGGAGCTTCTACATGTGCTTTAGGTAATCATAAATGAACTAAAAATATTGGTATTTTTACTAAAAATGCTATAATTATAGAAATATATAAAAAATCATAAATAAATAAATAATTATTTAATAAATAAAAATTCATAGTGCCAATTAATTTGTATAAAAAAAATTCCTACAAATATGGGCAAAGAAACCAATAATGTATAAAATAACAAATATACACCAGCTTGTAAACGTTCAGGTTGATACCCCCACCCTAAAATTAAAAATAATGTTGGAATTAAACTTCTTTCAAAAAATAAATAAAATATTATTAATCTTATTCTTATAAAAGTAAAAATTAATAAAATTAATAATATAATGATATTTAATAAAAATAAATTTGTATAATTTCCATATTTATAAATTGATTCACTTGCTATTAATATTAAAGAAATAATTCATAATGTTAATAAAATTAAACCATAAGAAATTATATCACAACCAAATAAATAAGAAATAGATATAAAATAATTTCTATATACATATATTTATTAAAATAAAAATAAAACTTAATAAAAATAATAAATTTTGAACCATTCAATAAATATTATTTATTAAACATAATGGAAAAATAAATAAAATTATTATAATAATTTTTAACATTGTAAAATATTAAAACTTTGAAAATAATCATTTCCATGTGTTCGAATTATAGACACTAAAATAGAAAGTCCTAATGAACCTTCACAAACTCTAAAAGTTAAAAAAATTATTCTAAACAAATTTTCATAATTTATTATATTTAAATATACTAATAATAATAAAAATAAACTTAAAACAATATATTCTAATCTCAATAATATAGATAATAAATGTTTACGATTAGAAACAAAAATAAATACACCTATAATAAATAAAATTCTTGGTAAACTTCAATTGAAAATTATCATTAGTTTTAATAGTTTAATAAAAACATTGGTCTTGTAAATCAAAAATAAGAAAATTCTTTTAAAACTTCAAAAGAAAAGAAATTCTTTATCATTAATCCCCAAAATTAATATTTTATAATTAAACTATCTTTTGATATTATTTAATGAATTTTACTATTAATAATATTTATTTTTAATTTTATCTTTATAAATATAAAACATCCATTAGCTATAGGATTAACTTTATTGATTCAAACAACATTAATTACACTATATTCAGGATTCATAAATAAAAGATTTTGATTTTCTTATATTTTATTTTTAGTATTTTTAGGAGGAATACTTGTATTATTTATTTATGTAACTTCATTGGCATCTAATGAAATATTTTCTTTTTCAATTAAATTAATAATAATTTCTTTTATATTTTTGACATTTTTTTTAATTTTATTATATTACTTTAATAAAAATTTATTAATACAATCTAAAAATATAGAAATAAGATCAACCTTTAATATTAACAACTATATTATAGAAAATTCACTATCTTTAAATAAATTATATAATTACCCAAATAATTTATTAACTATATTATTAATAAATTATTTATTAATTACATTAATTGCAGTAGTAAAAATTACTAAATTATTCAAAGGCCCATTACGACCTATATTTAACTAATGAACAAACCTATACGAACAAAACATCCAATTTTACAAATTATTAATAGATCTTTAATTGATTTACCTGCTCCTATTAATATCTCAACATGATGAAATTTTGGATCTCTATTATTTCTATGTCTAATAATTCAAATTTTAACAGGATTATTTTTAGCTATACATTACACAGCAGATATTAATTTAGCCTTTAATAGAGTTAATCATATTTGTCGAGATGTAAATTATGGTTGACTATTACGAACTATACATGCTAATGGTGCATCATTTTTTTTCATTTGTATTTATTTACATGTAGGACGTGGAATTTACTATAGATCTTATTTATTTATTCCTACTTGAATTGTAGGAGTAATTATTCTATTTTTAGTAATAGGAACAGCTTTTATAGGATATGTATTACCATGAGAACAAATATCATTTTGAGGAGCTACAGTTATTACTAATCTATTATCTGCAATTCCATTTTTAGGAATTGACTTAGTACAATGAGTTTAAGGAGGATTTGCTGTAGATAATGCTACACTAACTCGATTTTTTACATTCCATTTCATTTTACCATTTATTGTCTTAGCTACTACTTTAATCCACATCTTATTTTTACATGAAACAGGATCAAATAATCCTATAGGATTAAACTCTAATATTAACAAAATTCCTTTTCACCCTTATTTTACATATAAAGATATTGTAGGATTTATCATTATATTTATAATTTTATTATTATTAGTATTAATTAATCCTTATTTATTAGGAGACCCTGATAATTTTATTCCTGCTAATCCTCTAGTTACACCAATCCACATCCAACCTGAATGATACTTTTTATTTGCATATGCAATTTTACGATCAATTCCTAATAAATTAGGAGGAGTAATTGCCTTAGTATTATCAATTGCAATTTTAGCTATTTTACCATTATACCACTTAAGTAAATTTCGAGGTATTCAATTTTATCCTATTAATCAATTTTTTTTTTTGAATAATAGTAACAACAGTTATTCCATTAACATGAATTGGAGCACGTCCAGTAGAAGATCCATATGTCCTAATTGGACAAATTCTAACAGTAATTTATTTTTCATATTATTTATTAAATCCAATAATCGTAAAATTATGAGATAATTTATTAAATTAGTTAATGAGCTTGAATAAGCATATGTTTTGAAAACATAATATAGATATTAAATTTTCTATTAACTTTACTAAAATAAATTAACTAAATTAAATATATTAAAAAAACCTTAAATCCAACAAAAAATATTAAAAAATTTAATGAAAAAGGCAAAAAACTTTTTCAAGCTAAATATATTAATTTATCATATCGAAACCGAGGTAAAGTTCCACGAACTCAAATAAATATAAAAGAAATAAATATTAATTTAAAAAAAAAAAATGAATAAACATCTCTTCCCAAAAATATTAAACTAAATAATATTCTTATAAATAAAATACTTGCATATTCTGCTAAAAAAATTAATGCAAATCCACCTCTTCTATATTCAACATTAAATCCTGAAACTAATTCTGATTCCCCTTCAGCAAAATCAAAAGGTGTACGATTAGTTTCAGCTAAAGAAATACTAAATCAAACTAAAGATATTGGAAATATAATAAATAAAAATCAAATAAATATTTGATATTTATAAAATATTAATATATTAAACCCAACAATTAAAAAAACAAAACTTAATAAAACCAAAGCTAATCTAACTTCATAAGAAATAGTTTGAGCTACAGCCCGCAATTCTCCTAATAATGCATAATTAGAATTTGAAGATCATCCAGCAATTATTACAGTATATACTCCTAATCTAGTACAACAAAGAAAAAATAACAATCCTAAATTAAAAGAAAACAATTTAACAAATATAGGTATACATATTCATACCAATAAAGATAAAAATAAAGAAAAAATAGGTGAAAAATAATAAGAAATATAATTAGATAATATAGGATAAGTTTGTTCTTTAGTAAATAATTTAATCGCATCACAAAAAGGTTGAGGAATTCCTATATTTCCTACTTTATTAGGACCCTTACGAATTTGAATATATCCTAATACTTTACGTTCTAATAAAGTTAAAAATGCAACTCTAACTATTACAAAAATAATTAATAATAAACTTCTAATAAATAATAATAAATTTTCAATAAAAAACAAGTACTATTTGTAATAAAAATTACATTCATAAATTCTAAATTTATTGAATTAATCTGCCAAAATAGTTATATTATTTAAATTCATTTATTTAAATAAAAATTTATCAAATATTAGGTCCTTTCGTACTGAAATACTTAATTATTTAAAGATAGAAACCAACCTGGCATACACCGGTTTGAACTCAGATCATGTAAGATTTTAAAAGTCGAACAGACTTAAAATTTAAGCAACTACACCTAAAATTATATCTTAATCCAACATCGAGGTCGCAATCTTTTTTATCAATAAGAACTCTCCAAAAAAATTACGCTGTTATCCCTAAAGTAACTTAATTTTTTAATCATTATAAATGGATCAATTATTCATAAATTATTGTATTAATTATTAAAAGTTTATTAAATTTTAATATCACCCCAATAAAATATTATAAATTATTATATAAAAAAATGTAAATATAATTATAATAAATTTAAATATAAAGATTTATAGGGTCTTCTCGTCTTTTAAAAATATTTTAGCTTTTTGACTAAAAAATAAAATTTTAATATAAATATATTTGAAACAGTTAATATTTCGTCCAACCATTCATTCCAGCCTTCAATTAAAAGACTAATGATTATGCTACCTTTGCACAGTTAAAATACTGCGGCCATTTAAAAAAAAATCAGTGGGCAGGTCAGACTTTTTAAATAATACAAAAAGACATGTTTTTGTTAAACAGGCGAATATTATTTTTGCCGAATTCTTTAAATAAACTTTTCATATAAATTTATTTATAAATTTATAATATACTAATTATATCATTATTTTTTTATTTTTAAAATTAAAATAAATACTTTAATAAAAAATTAAAATTTAAATAAATAATAATTTAAATAAAATAAATTATAACACTTTTATTAATAATAACTATTTCTAAGTTCATATTTATTAATTAATTTACTAATTTTTAAAAATGTATTTTATAGCTTATCCCATAAAATATTTAAATTAAATAATTATTTAATTAATTTATTTAATTAAATAATATAAAATTTATAAATTAAATTTATTTCTTAAAGAACTAGATACCTTTAAAAACGAATAACATTTCATTTCTAATATATTATTAAAAATAAGTTTATTACATTAAATTTTATAATATATTAACTCTTTTAAAATCGAGAAAATTAAATATATAATTTTTAATTAATAAACCCTGATACACAAGGTACAATAAATAAAATTTTCTTTTTTAATAAAAATTTTTCAAATTATTTAAATTTTCTTTCACAATACTATTAAACTATTATTATAATTATTATTTCTTTATAAATTACTAAAAATACTTATTTTAAAATTATTTTTAATAAAAAAAATTAACACATAAATTTAATAAATAAAATCTAATCAATTTATATTGATTTGCACAAAAATCTTTTCAATGTAAATACTTTACTAAATAAGCTTTAAATTGCATTCTAGATACACTTTCCAGTACATCTACTATGTTACGACTTACCTTACCTTAATAATAAGAGCGACGGCCGATGTGTACATATTTTAGAGCTAAAATCAAATTATTAATCTTTATAAATTTACTATCAAATCCACTTTCAATAAATATTTCAAATTTATATCCATTTAAATATTTTTATTGTAATCCATTTATTCTTAAATATAAGCTACACCTTGATCTGATATAATTTCTTTTTTAAAATTTAGAAAATTAACTTTCTTATAAAATATTCTAATAAAGACGGTATATAAACTGAAAACAAATTTAAGTAAGGTCCATCGTGGATTATCGATTATAAAACAGATTCCTCTGAATAGACTACAATACCGCCAAATTTTTTAAATTTCCAGAACATAACTATTACTACCTTAGATTTTTAAAATACATTTTAAATAATAGGGTATCTAATCCTAGTTTATATTTAAAATTTTTAAGATCAATAAATAAATAAAAATATTTTATAAAATTAAAATTTCACTTAATAATTTTATAACTATATTTAATTAAAACATTTAACTTAAATCTAATAAAATTTATTTGCATTATTCGTATAACCGCGACTGCTGGCACAAATTTTGTCAATACTTTTTAATATTACTATCTCTAAATTTCTTTAATTTATAATACTAATTATTGTAATTAAATAAAATAAAATTTATTATTAAAATAAATAATAATTCTTACAAAAATTTACATATAAATTAAATTATAAATAAATTTATAAGCTAAAATAAAACTTTATAATATAATAAATTAAATAAATAATTATTTTAAACAAAATAAATAATGAAATAAAATAAATTAAATTAGTAACAATTAATAATTAATTAAAATTTAATTATAATAATCTAAATTAGTAACTCCTCCTTATATTATTACCCCTAATAATAATTGTTATTCAAATAAATATATTATAAAATAAAAAATAAAATTAAATAAATAATAAAATAAAATAAATTAAATTAAATTAGTAACAATTAGTAATTAATTAAAATTTAATTATAATAATCTAAATTAGTAATTCCTCCTTATATTATTACCCCTAATAATAATTTTTATTCAAATAAATATGTTATAAAATAAAAAATTAAATTAAATAAATAATAAAATAAAATAAATTAAATTAGTAACAATTAATAATTAATTAAAATTTAACTATAATAATCTAAATTTCATGATTTTTAGCTTACGCAATTAAAATTTAATTATAATAGTCTAAATTTCATGATTTTTAGCTTACGCAATTAAAATTTAATTATAATAGTCTAAATTTCATGATTTTTAGCTTACGCAATTAAAATTTAATTGTAATAGTCTAAATTTCATGATTTTTAGCTTACGCAATTAAAATTTAATTATAATAGTCTAAATTTCATGATTTTTAGCTTACGCAATTAAAATTTAATTATAATAATCTAAATTTCATGATTTTTAGCTTACGCAATTAAAATTTAATTATAATAGTCTAAATTTCATGATTTTTAGCTTACGCAATTAAAATTTAATTATAATAGTCTAAATTTCATGATTTTTAGCTTACGCAATTAAAATTTAATTATAATAGTCTAAATTTCATGATTTTTAGCTTACGCAATTAAAATTTAATTATAATAGTCAAAAATCATGATGATTTTTTTTTTTTAAATTCATTTTTGTATCAATTAATGTAAAATTTAATTTTTATATTGACCGATGCAAAAATTTATTTTTAGTCTATATACTAATTATAAATTAATAGATATATATTAATATATAAATATTTAATTAATTAATATATATCTATTAATTTATATTCTAAAAAAAAAGAAATTTAATTAAGAATATCATAAATTAAATTTTTATCAATAATGATTTATCTATTAATTATGGAGAAATATATACATATATTAAATATTATAATAATTCTCATATATATATATATATATATATATATATATATATATATATATATATATATATATATATACATATATATATATATATATATATATATATATATATAAATTTATATAAATAAATTATTTATATTATATTAATTATATAATTTTAATGACATAATTTAATATATATATATATAAATAATGTATATTTATATATAAATATATATATATATATATATATATATATATATATATATATGTATATATATATATATATATATATATATATATATATATATATATATATATATATTCTATAAATAATTATTTAAATTGCACTTATAATACAACCAAATTATTAATACTAAATTAAATTATCAATTTATTAAACATACAATATTATTTATTTTTCATTATTAATAAAAAATATATAATAAAAAAAAAAAAAATCATCATGAAATTTAGACTATTATAATTAAATTTTATAGAATGAATTGCCTGATTAAAGGGTTACCTTGATAGGGTAAATAAGTAATTTAATTACATTCATTATATTTAATAGAATTAAACTATTTCTAAAAGTATCAAAAACTTTTGTGCATCATACACTAAAATATATGTATAAAAAGATAAGCTAATTAAGCTATTGGGTTCATACCCCATTTATAAAGGTTTTTAATCCTTTTCTTTTTAATTTTAAATAATTCATCTAAATTTATATTTTTAATTATTTTAATAATAGGAACTTTAATTTCTATCTCTGCTAATTCATGATTAAGTGCTTGAATAGGCCTAGAAATTAATTTATTAGCTTTTATCCCCCTAATAAGAGAAAATAAATTAATATCTACAGAATCCTCATTAAAGTATTTCCTAACACAAGCATTAGCTTCTTCTATTCTTTTATTTTCAACAATCTTATTTTTACTTAATTCTAACAAAATACATTCTCAATATATTATAGAATTAATAATTTTTTCTTCTTTATTATTAAAAAGAGGTTCTGCTCCTTTTCATTTTTGATTTACAAATGTAATAGAAGGGTTATCTTGACTAAATGCTTTAATTTTAATAACATGACAAAAAATTGCTCCTTTAATGTTAATCTCTTATGTTTTTATTAAACCAATTATTATTTTAAGAATTATATTTTCAACAATAATTGGAGCTATAGGAGGATTAAATCAAACTTCTCTACGAAAATTAATAGCTTATTCCTCTATTAATCATTTAGGTTGAATATTAGCTGCTATATATAATAGAAATATATTATGAATAATTTACTTTTTATTTTATTCATTTTTAACATTTAGAATAATCTTTTTATTTAAAATATTTAAAACATCCTATATTAATCAATTATTTTCAATTTTTATTAAATCTAAAATTTTTAAATTTCTATTATTTTTCAATTTATTATCATTAGGAGGATTACCACCATTTTTAGGATTTTTACCAAATGAATAGTAATTCAATCATTAACAATAAATAATCAATTATTTTTATTAACTTTTATAATTTTAATAACATTAATTACATTATACTTTTATTTACGATTAACTTACAGAGCATTTATATTAAATTATTATGAAAATAATTGAATTATTAACTCAAATTTTATTTATATAAATATAAATATTTTAATAATTTATTCATTCTTTTCAACTTTTAGATTATTTTTAATCACTTCATTATATTTTCTTTTTTAAGGCTTTAAGTTAAATAAACTGATAGCCTTCAAAGCTATAAATATAAGAATGATCTTTTAAGCTTTAGTAATTTTTATTACTCCTTTAGAATTGCAGTCTAATATCATTATTGAATATAAAGTCAATTGATTAAAGAGATATATCTCATAAATAGATTTACAGTCTATTGCCTAAATTTCAGCCATTTAATCGCGACAATGAATATTTTCTACGAATCATAAAGATATTGGTACTTTATATTTTATTTTTGGAGCTTGATCTGGAATAATTGGAACATCATTAAGTATCCTAATTCGAGCTGAAATAGGACATCCAGGAGCATTAATTGGAGATGACCAAATTTATAATGTAATTAATTGTTACAGCCCATGCTTTTATTATAATTTTTTTTATAGTAATACCAATTATAATTGGAGGGTTTGGAAATTGATTAGTTCCTTTAATACTAGGAGCTCCAGATATAGCATTTCCACGAATAAATAATATAAGATTTTGACTTTTACCACCTGCATTAACTTTATTATTAGTAAGTAGTATAGTAGAAAACGGAGCTGGTGCTGGATGAACTGTTTATCCACCTTTATCTTCTAATATCGCTCACGGAGGAGCCTCTGTTGATCTAGCTATTTTTTCTTTACATTTAGCTGGTATTTCCTCAATTTTAGGGGCTGTTAATTTTATTACTACAGTAATTAATATACGATCTACAGGTATTACTTTTGATCGAATACCATTATTTGTTTGATCCGTAGCAATTACAGCTTTATTATTATTATTATCTTTACCAGTATTAGCAGGAGCTATTACAATACTATTAACAGATCTAAATTTAAATACTTCATTTTTTGACCCAGCAGGAGGAGGAGATCCAATTTTATACCAACATTTATTTTGATTTTTTGGACACCCTGAAGTTTATATTTTAATCTTACCTGGATTTGGAATAATTTCTCATATTATTAGTCAAGAATCTGGTAAAAAAGAAACTTTTGGTTCTTTAGGAATAATTTACGCCATATTAGCTATTGGATTATTAGGATTTATTGTATGAGCTCATCATATATTTACAGTAGGAATAGATGTAGATACACGAGCATATTTTACTTCAGCTACTATAATCATTGCTGTTCCTACAGGTATTAAAATTTTTAGTTGACTTGCAACTTTATATGGAACTCAATTAAATCATACTCCTGCTACTTTATGAGCTTTAGGATTTGTATTTTTATTTACTGTAGGTGGATTAACAGGTGTAGTTTTAGCTAATTCATCTATTGATATTATCTTACATGATACTTATTATGTAGTAGCACATTTTCATTATGTATTATCAATAGGAGCTGTATTTGCTATTATAGCAGGATTTGTTCATTGATACCCCTTATTTACAGGATTTACCTTAAATAATACTCTTTTAAAAACTCAATTTTACATTATATTTATAGGAGTAAATTTAACTTTTTTTCCTCAACATTTTTTAGGATTAGCTGGTATACCACGTCAGATTATCCAGATGATTATACAGCTTGAAATATTATTTCTACTATTGGATCTTCAATTTCATTATTAGGAATTTTATTTTTTTTTATATCATTTGAGAAAGTATAATATCTCAACGTTTAGTAATATTTCCTATTCAATTAAATTCATCTATTGAATGATTACAAAATACACCCCCAGCAGAACATAGTTATTCTGAATTACCTATATTAACTAATTTCTAATATGGCAGATTAGTGCAATGGATTTAAGCTTCATATATAAAGTATTTCACTTTTATTAGAATAATTAATGTCAACATGAGCCAATTTAGGATTACAAGATAGTTCATCTCCATTAATAGAACAATTAATTTTCTTTCATGATCATGCTCTTTTAATTTTATTAATAATTACTATTTTAGTAGGATACTTAATATTTATATTACTTTTTAATAAATACGTAAATCGATATTTATTACATGGGCAAACTATTGAAATTATTTGAACTATTCTACCAGCAATTATTTTATTATTTATTGCATTCCCTTCATTACGATTACTTTATCTATTAGATGAAATTAATGAAACCTCTATTACTTTAAAAACAATTGGTCATCAATGATACTGAAGCTATGAATACTCAGACTTTTCTAATATTGAATTTGATTCATATATAATTCCTATAAATGAAATAACAATAAATTCATTCCGTTTATTGGATGTAGATAATCGTGTAACAATTCCAATAAATTCACAAATTCGAATTTTAGTCACAGCCGCCGATGTAATTCATTCTTGAACTATTCCTGCATTAGGAGCAAAAGTCGATGGAACTCCAGGTCGATTAAATCAAACAAATTTTTTAATTAATCGACCTGGATTATTTTATGGTCAATGCTCAGAAATTTGTGGAGCTAATCATAGTTTTATACCAATTGTTATTGAAAGTATCCCAGTAAATTATTTTATTAAATGAATTTCTAACAACATAAATTCTTCATTAGATGACTGAAAGCAAGTACTGGTCTCTTAAACCTTTATATAGTAAATTAGCACTTACTTCTAATGAAAAAATTTGTTAAAAAATAACATTAGTTTGTCAAACTAAAATAATCATTTTTTTTGATATATTTTAATTCCACAAATATCGCCAATTGCTTGATTAAGATTATTTATTATTTTTTCAATTACATATATAATTTTTAATATAATAAATTATTACTCATTTATTAATATCATACCTAAATCAAAATTAATTAATGATATTAAATTAAAAAATTCTTTACATTGAAAATGATAACTAATTTATTTACCGTATTTGATCCTTCATCTAGTATTTTTAATTTATCATTAAATTGATTAAGTACATTTTTAGGAATTATTATAATTCCCTCAATATATTGATTAATACCTTCACGATTTAATATTTTTTGAAACACTATTTTAATTACATTACATAAAGAATTTAAAATTTTATTAGGTCCATTAAGAAAAAATGGATCAACTTTTATATTTGTATCCTTATTTTCAATAATTTTATTTAATAATTTTATAGGATTATTTCCTTATATTTTTACAAGTACTAGTCATTTAACATTAACTCTTTCACTAGCTCTTCCTTTATGACTATCATTTATATTATTTGGATGAATTAATAATACCCAACATATATTTGCCCATTTAGTACCACAAGGTACACCTCCTATCTTAATACCATTTATAGTATGTATTGAAACAATTAGAAATTTAATTCGACCAGGAACTTTAGCAGTACGTTTAACAGCAAATATAATTGCTGGTCATTTATTATTAACTTTATTAGGAAATACAGGTCCTTCAATATCATTAATATTAGTAAATGTTTTAATTATTATTCAAATTATATTATTAGTTTTAGAATCAGCTGTAGCTATTATTCAATCCTATGTATTCGCAGTTCTTATAACTTTATATTCTAGAGAAGTAAATTAATGTCAACCCATTCAAATCACCCATTTCATTTAGTAGATTATAGTCCATGACCATTAACAGCATCCTTAGGAGCTATAACAATAGTATCTGGCATAATTAAATGATTTCATCAATATGATATTTCATTACTTGTATTAGGTAATATTATTACTATTTTAACTGTTTATCAATGATGACGAGATGTTTCACGAGAAGGTACATTCCAAGGTTTACATACTCTTACAGTAACAACAGGATTACGATGAGGAATAATTTTATTTATTTTATCAGAAGTTTTATTTTTTATTTAATTTTTTTTATCATTTTTTCATAGAAGACTTTCTCCATCTATTGAATTAGGAGCAATTTGACCCCCAATAGGAATTTCTCCCTTTAATCCATTTCAAATTCCATTATTAAATACAGTAATTTTATTAACTTCAGGAATTACAGTAACTTGAGCTCATCATAGAATAATAGAAAGAAATCATTCACAAACTACTCAAGGCTTATTTTTTACATTTATCTTAGGAATTTATTTTACCATACTTCAAGCATATGAGTATATTGAAGCTCCATTTACAATTGCAGACTCTGTTTATGGGTCCTCATTTTTTATAGCAACAGGATTCCATGGAATTCATGTATTAATTGGAACAACATTTTTATTAATTTGCTTAATTCGACATATAAATAATCACTTCTCAAAAAATCATCATTTTGGATTTGAAGCTGCTGCTTGATATTGACATTTTGTTGATATTGTTTGATTATTCCTTTATATCTCAATTTACTGATGAGGAGGTTAATTCATTATCTATATAATATAAAAAGTATATTTGACTTCCAATCATAAAGTCTATAAAAAAATAGTATAGATAATTATATCAATTTTATTAATCAGTATAATCATTTTATTAATTTCAATATTAGTTATATTTTTAGCATCTGTTATTTCAAAAAAAACAATTATTGATCGAGAAAAATATCTCCATTTGAATGTGGATTTGACCCAAAATCTTCATCTCGAATTCCTTTTTCTTTACGGTTTTTCTTAATTACAATTATTTTTTTAATTTTTGTTGTAGAAATTGCATTAATTTTACCAATTATTTTAATTATTAAATTTTCAAATTTAATTATATGAATATTAACTTCTATTATTTTTATTTTAATTTTAATATTAGGTTTATATCATGAATGAAATCAAGGAATATTAAATTGATCAAATTAAGGATTGTAGTTAACTATAACATTTGATTTGCATTCAAAAAGTATTGAATATTCAATCTATCTTGAATATGAAGCGATAAATTGCAATTAGTTTCGACCTAATCTTAGGTAAATTTACCCATATTCTTTAATTGAAGCCAAAAAGAGGCTTATCACTGTTAATGATAAAACTGAATACTAAATTCCAATTAAAGAAGTAAGATGTTCAAGTAAAAGCTGCTAACTTTTTTCTTTTAATGGTTAAATTCCATTTATACTTCTACATAATTTATATAGTTTAATAAAACATTACATTTTCATTGTAAAAATAAAATAAAAATTTTTATAAATTACTAAAAAAAATCACTATATTCAAAGATAACTTTATCTCCCTAACATCTTCAATGTTATACTCTATATTATAAGCTATTTGAATATATAAAAATTAAATAAAAATATAAAACTACAATTCAAAAAACAAAATTAATAAATAAATTTTTAAATTATTATTTTGAACAATTTGATTTATTTGTGAATTTTTTATTAAATTATAATAAATTTGTTGACCCCCAAAATATTCAGATCATCCCTGATCAAATGATTTAATTACTAAATTACCAATTATTAAAGGATAGCTAATTAATCCATAAGTTGAAATATAAGGCATAAATCATATGGATCCTAAAAAATAACAAAAATTATAATTATTCAAAGATTTATTAAAAAAAAAAATGAAATATTAGAAATTAAATAACCAAAAAATCCTCCTAATAAACATACTATTAATGTCAATAATTTTAAATAATAAGGAAGAATTACAATAACTGGAGAAGAAAAAATTAATCAACTTAATATTCTTCCCCCAAAAATTCTTAATATTAACAAAACAATTATACTTTTTAATATAATTCAACTTTCATCATTTAATAAATTTAATGATGAAAAATTTGAATCCCCTCTTATTGTATAATAAACTAAACGAAATGAATAAGAAACTGTTAAACCTGTAGAAAAGAAAAAAAGAAAATATATTAATATAAGATAAAGACACTATTTCAAAAATTAAATCTTTTGAATAAAATCCAGATAAAAAAGGTATCCCACATAAAGCTAAATTAGCTACATTAAAACAAGAAGAAGTTAAAGGTATTATTATTCTTAAACTTCCTATTAAACGAATATCTTGAGTATTATTTATATTATGAATAATAGCTCCTGCACATATAAATAATAAAGCTTTAAATAATGCATGAGTTAATAAATGAAAAAAAGCTAACTTATAATAACCTATAGACAAAATTCTTATTATTAACCTTAATTGACTTAATGTAGATAATGCAATAATTTTTTTTAAATCAAATTCAAAATTAGCCCCTAATCCAGATATAAATATTGTCAACCCAGATAATAATAATAATAAATTACCAATAAAAGAAAAATTTAATAAAACATTAAATCGAATTAATAAATAAACCCCTGCAGTTACCAAAGTAGAGGAATGAACTAAAGCTGAAACAGGTGTAGGAGCAGCTATAGCTGCAGGTAATCAAGAAGAAAAAGGAATTTGAGCACTTTTAGTTATTGCTGCTAAAACTACTAATACTCCAATAATTATTATTTCAATATCATTTTTTATAAATTCTAAATAAAATACATATCTTCAACTCCCATAATTTAATATTCAAGCAATAGCTAATAACAAAGCAACATCTCCAATTCGATTAGACAAAGCTGTTAATATTCCTGCATTATAAGACTTTACATTTTGAAAATAAATTACTAAACAATAAGACACTAAACCAAATCCATCTCATCCCAATAAAATTCTAATTAAATTAGGACTAATAATTAATAACATCATTGATATAACAAATATTAATACTAATATAATAAATCGATTAATCTTATAATCACCTATTATATATTCTTTTCTATAAAAAATTACTAAAGAAGAAATTATAAGAACAAAAGACATAAAAATCAAACTTATTCAATCTAATAATAAAGTTATAATTACATTTATTTATTCATTTATTATTCAATGTAAAAATTCTCGAATAAAGCCATTTCTAAAAGCATATGATCCACTAAAAATTTTACCATGTTGTCTATAAGCATATAAATATAAAGTATAAGCAGCACTAAAAAAAAAATTATTGATAATATTAACATAGATAATCAAGATCATCTAACAATTCTATTTAGTAAAAAAATTTCCCCTAATAAATTTAAAGATGGAGGTGCAGCTATATTTGATGATCTTAATAAAAATCATCATAAAGCTATTGATGGTATAAAATTTAATAATCCTTTATTAATTAATAAACTACGACTCCCTAAACGTTCATAACAAATATTCACTAAACAAAATAATCCTGAAGAACATAATCCATGAGCAATTATTAAAGTATATGAACTACAAATTCCTACATACATTAAAGTTATTAACCCAGATAAAACAATTCCTATATGAGCAACTGAAAAATAAGCAACTAGTGCATTTAAATCCGTCTGACGTAAACAAATTAAACTAACTAAACATCCACCTACTAATCTAATTCTAATAAAAATATAATTAAATTTTAATCCTATGAATTGAAAAAATGGAAAAATTCGTAATAAACCATAACCTCCTAACTTCAACATAATTCCAGCTAAAATTATTGATCCAGAAACTGGAGCTTCTACATGTGCTTTAGGTAATCATAAATGAACTAAAAATATTGGTATTTTTACTAAAAATGCTATAATTATAGAAATATATAAAAAATCATAAATAAATAAATAATTATTTAATAAATAAAAATTCATAGTGCCAATTAATTTGTATAAAAAAAAATTCCTACTAATATGGGCAAAGAAACCAATAATGTATAAAATAACAAATATACACCAGCTTGTAAACGTTCAGGTTGATACCCCCACCCTAAAATTAAAAATAATGTTGGAATTAAACTTCTTTCAAAAAATAAATAAAATATTATTAATCTTATTCTTATAAAAGTAAAAATTAATAAAATTAATAATATAATGATATTTAATAAAAATAAATTTGTATAATTTCCATATTTATAAATTGATTCACTTGCTATTAATATTAAAGAAATAATTCATAATGTTAATAAAATTAAACCATAAGAAATTATATCACAACCAAATAAATAAGAAATAGATATAAAATAATTTCTATATACATATATTTATTAAAATAAAAATAAAACTTAATAAAAATAATAAATTTTGAACCATTCAATAAATATTATTTATTAAACATAATGGAAAAATAAATAAAATTATTATAATAATTTTTAACATTGTAAAATATTAAAACTTTGAAAATAATCATTTCCATGTGTTCGAATTATAGACACTAAAATAGAAAGTCCTAATGAACCTTCACAAACTCTAAAAGTTAAAAAAATTATTCTAAACAAATTTTCATAATTTATTATATTTAAATATACTAATAATAATAAAAATAAACTTAAAACAATATATTCTAATCTCAATAATATAGATAATAAATGTTTACGATTAGAAACAAAAATAAATACACCTATAATAAATAAAATTCTTGGTAAACTTCAATTGAAAATTATCATTAGTTTTAATAGTTTAATAAAAACATTGGTCTTGTAAATCAAAAATAAGAAAATTCTTTTAAAACTTCAAAAGAAAAGAAATTCTTTATCATTAATCCCCAAAATTAATATTTTATAATTAAACTATCTTTTGATATTATTTAATGAATTTTACTATTAATAATATTTATTTTTAATTTTATCTTTATAAATATAAAACATCCATTAGCTATAGGATTAACTTTATTGATTCAAACAACATTAATTACACTATATTCAGGATTCATAAATAAAAGATTTTGATTTTCTTATATTTTATTTTTAGTATTTTTAGGAGGAATACTTGTATTATTTATTTATGTAACTTCATTGGCATCTAATGAAATATTTTCTTTTTCAATTAAATTAATAATAATTTCTTTTATATTTTTGACATTTTTTTTAATTTTATTATATTACTTTAATAAAAATTTATTAATACAATCTAAAAATATAGAAATAAGATCAACCTTTAATATTAACAACTATATTATAGAAAATTCACTATCTTTAAATAAATTATATAATTACCCAAATAATTTATTAACTATCTTATTAATAAATTATTTATTAATTACATTAATTGCAGTAGTAAAAATTACTAAATTATTCAAAGGCCCATTACGACCTATATTTAACTAATGAACAAACCTATACGAACAAAACATCCAATTTTACAAATTATTAATAGATCTTTAATTGATTTACCTGCTCCTATTAATATCTCAACATGATGAAATTTTGGATCTCTATTATTTCTATGTCTAATAATTCAAATTTTAACAGGATTATTTTTAGCTATACATTACACAGCAGATATTAATTTAGCCTTTAATAGAGTTAATCATATTTGTCGAGATGTAAATTATGGTTGACTATTACGAACTATACATGCTAATGGTGCATCATTTTTTTTCATTTGTATTTATTTACATGTAGGACGTGGAATTTACTATAGATCTTATTTATTTATTCCTACTTGAATTGTAGGAGTAATTATTCTATTTTTAGTAATAGGAACAGCTTTTATAGGATATGTATTACCATGAGAACAAATATCATATTGAGGAGCTACAGTTATTACTAATCTATTATCTGCAATTCCATTTTTAGGAATTGACTTAGTACAATGAGTTTGAGGAGGATTTGCTGTAGATAATGCTACACTAACTCGATTTTTTACATTCCATTTCATTTTACCATTTATTGTCTTAGCTACTACTTTAATCCACATCTTATTTTTACATGAAACAGGATCAAATAATCCTATAGGATTAAACTCTAATATTAACAAAATTCCTTTTCACCCTTATTTTACATATAAAGATATTGTAGGATTTATCATTATATTTATAATTTTATTATTATTAGTATTAATTAATCCTTATTTATTAGGAGACCCTGATAATTTTATTCCTGCTAATCCTCTAGTTACACCAATCCACATCCAACCTGAATGATACTTTTTATTTGCATATGCAATTTTACGATCAATTCCTAATAAATTAGGAGGAGTAATTGCCTTAGTATTATCAATTGCAATTTTAGCTATTTTACCATTATACCACTTAAGTAAATTTCGAGGTATTCAATTTTATCCTATTAATCAATTTTTTTTTTTTGAATAATAGTAACAACAGTTATTCCATTAACATGAATTGGAGCACGTCCAGTAGAAGATCCATATGTCCTAATTGGACAAATTCTAACAGTAATTTATTTTTCATATTATTTATTAAATCCAATAATCGTAAAATTATGAGATAATTTATTAAATTAGTTAATGAGCTTGAATAAGCATATGTTTTGAAAACATAATATAGATATTAAATTTTCTATTAACTTTACTAAAATAAATTAACTAAATTAAATATATTAAAAAAACCTTAAATCCAACAAAAAATATTAAAAAATTTAATGAAAAAGGTAAAAAACTTTTTCAAGCTAAATATATTAATTTATCATATCGAAACCGAGGTAAAGTTCCACGAACTCAAATAAATATAAAAGAAATAAATATTAATTTAAAAAAAAAAAAAAATGAATAAACATCTCTTCCCAAAAATATTAAACTAAATAATATTCTTATAAATAAAATACTTGCATATTCTGCTAAAAAAATTAATGCAAATCCACCTCTTCTATATTCAACATTAAATCCTGAAACTAATTCTGATTCCCCTTCAGCAAAATCAAAAGGTGTACGATTAGTTTCAGCTAAAGAAATACTAAATCAAACTAAAGATATTGGAAATATAATAAATAAAAATCAAATAACTATTTGATATTTATAAAATATTAATATATTAAACCCACCAATTAAAAAAACAAAACTTAATAAAACCAAAGCTAATCTAACTTCATAAGAAATAGTTTGAGCTACAGCCCGCAATTCTCCTAATAATGCATAATTAGAATTTGAAGATCATCCAGCAATTATTACAGTATATACTCCTAATCTAGTACAACAAAGAAAAAATAACAATCCTAAATTAAAAGAAAACAATTTAACAAATATAGGTATACATATTCATACCAATAAAGATAAAAATAAAGAAAAAATAGGTGAAAAATAATAAGAAATATAATTAGATAATATAGGATAAGTTTGTTCTTTAGTAAATAATTTAATCGCATCACAAAAAGGTTGAGGAATTCCTATAATTCCTACTTTATTAGGACCCTTACGAATTTGAATATATCCTAATACTTTACGTTCTAATAAAGTTAAAAATGCAACTCTAACTATTACAAAAATAATTAATAATAAACTTCTAATAAATAATAATAAATTTTCAATAAAAAACAAGTACTATTTGTAATAAAAATTACATTCATAAATTCTAAATTTATTGCATTAATCTGCCAAAATAGTTATATTATTTAAATTCATTTATTTAAATAAAAATTTATCAAATATTAGGTCCTTTCGTACTGAAATACTTAATTATTTAAAGATAGAAACCAACCTGGCATACACCGGTTTGAACTCAGATCATGTAAGATTTTAAAAGTCGAACAGACTTAAAATTTAAGCAACTACACCTAAAATTATATCTTAATCCAACATCGACGGCTTTATAAATATCTCAGAAATATTTAATGATAAAATGGGAGTGGTTGATGACTCATACCCACCACCCCACCCTACCTACCACCCATATTCACCACCCACGTAAGCAAAAACCTAAGAAAAAAATGTACGAGCTTGTTTTGAATTCAAATGTTAACCAATTTTATACAAGATCATTTTTAAAAAATACCAATATTGACTATTTAAATAAATGTAAAAAAAATTAAAAAATGTTAAGGGGGTTGTTACTAAAATACCACCTTAATATTAAAAACTTTTGAACTACTACAAAAAAAATAAATACGCAATATTTTTTAATTCTGTTTTTTGTTTGAAAAATAATATATCTTTATATTTTTTGTACAGCAAAAATTATTGAACCGTTTCTGATTAATTTTTTGCCATTTTTTTAAACATATGAAAAATTTTATGAAAATCGATTTCAAAATTATTCTAGCAATTCAAAAACAGATTTTAATCAAATTGATTTGTTCTTGCATGGTAACTTCCATTGTCCCGTTACAAAGGGTTCCGAAGTTAAAAGTAAACGGTTCAACAAATCAGTATTTGTTGAAATGCGTGAAATTTCTTTATCTATTTGTTTGTGGACTCTGCAGCCTCTTCAGAGAGCTCTCCAATCGATATCAGTGCATTTTCAATAACATCTGAAGCATGAATTAAAATTTTGTGGACTGAGGGGGGAAGATCCTGTCAGCTCCTTAGCAGTGTCCAGTGCATATTTCCTAAATTTTTCGACATTAATATTATACCTTGAAGACAAAGCTTGCAATAATGTTGGCCATCTCTCAATTACTTCTTTATCAATGCCTGTAATTTCTGCAGACAAGCCAGCATTGTTAAAGAATTCCCGTGCCGTATTTTTTTTTAGTTATTTATTTATTAATGATTTTCTAATACAACAAGACACGTGATCTTATAAATTACAGTATTAGAATCAGACAAGTCAATACAAAAGAAAATGGGAAATTGAGAAAAGAAAAAAAAAGTAAACTAAATGAATTAAAATTAATATTATTAAAAAAAAAAAAAAAATATATATATATATATATATATATATATATATATGTATATATATATATATATATATATATATATATATATATATATTTATATAACATAAAAAAAGGAAAATAAAAAATATGACAAAATTGATTTTATAAATAGTAATGCAAAATACAATTAAATAAATAATTATAATACGATTAAATAAATAATTATTAAATAGTGTATCTTGTCAGAAAGATAAAAATTGTTATGGTTTTAAGCACTTAAGTATTCATTAAGTAATTTCCTGAAATTAGTTGCGTTGTTTATGTTTTGAAGATAGGTGTTAAGTTGATTCCAGAGACGAATACTCATGATGAAAAATTGACATTCTGAAGCATGGTTACGATGAAGCATGGCAACTGAATAATAGACCTGCCCCTTTGGGATCTTGCAAATCTGAGGCGATTAAACAAATATTCCGGTTGTTCCGTAACAATGATCTTATGCAAGAAAATTAAGCATCTCATATTTAAGAAACTATTAAAAGACAGGTTCATAAAAGGCATAGAGAAAGCTGTTATTCTATCATATCTTCTTAAACCATAGATATAACGAACAATATTATTATATGTTGTCCTAAGCTTTCTCATGTCACGGGAAGAACATCCAGAAAAAATCTCAGACCCATATATTAACTTGGGTAGAAGATACGCTTTCGCTAATAGTGATCTTATTCTTACAGGAGTAAAATTTTGAGTAGCCCACAATTTCCGCAGCATACTACACACCCTACCGCAAGCTTGGTTTATGTGATCAGACCAAGTTAATGTCTCGTTAAACGTCACACCCAAGTTTTTTGCTGTTTTCACACGTTCGATTTTTTTTTTTTTTTTTTTTTTTTTTAGGACCAGCACTCAGGGGAAGACCCCTATATATGCAATGCATTGCGACGGAACTGAAAACGAGGCGATAGTATTGAGGAGACAGATTAGGAAAGATGAGAAGATAGACAGTTTTTTTTTTTTTTTTTGTAGCTATTTCAACCTTTTACTTCGCCGGCTAATTCTTGCTACAGGGCCGACGAAGGTGGGTGCTGTTACTCTGCTTTTTTTTAGTATATGATCGTGATTTTAGAGCCGCCAATAGAGAGGTTAATATCAGTTTCAAATTTAACTATATTTTTAGATATAACGAGAAAAACAGACTTCTTGGGATTAATTCTTAAGCCGTTTGCTGAAGCCCAGACAAATATTTGTTCCAAATCATAGTTCAATTCCTGAGTTTTTGATACAATTGAATCATGGGTACTGCTGAGATACAATTGAACGTCATCAGCATACATTTGTATGCTGGTAAAACGAAGTTGTTGTGGCAGATCATTTGCGTATAAAGAGTACAGTAATAGCACAAGAATGGAACCCTGAGGAACACCTCGAGCAACAGGTAAAGGTCGAGAAATGTGATTATCATTAGCCACAGATTGAGTTCTATCCGTTAGATAGGACTGAACTAGTTTGGTAGCTAGTAGAGAAAAACCGAAATGTTTATGCAATTTCATACAAAGTAAAGAGTGATCAACCGTATCAAATGCTTTAGAATGGTCCAGTAGTACTAAAAATGAAAACTTTCCGTCATCCAAGTTTGCTCTTATTTCCTCTACTACATCAACAAGTGTCGTTATACAGCTACGTCGAGGTCTGAAGCCAGATTGACGACTAGTCAACAGGTTATTATCATTTAAGTATTTGTAAATCTTTTTATGTAGCAGACGTTCAAACACCTTAGAAAAGTAGGGTAGTATGGCAATTGGACGGTACTCATTTCCAGATTTTGGTACTGGGACTATTTTGGAATGTTTCCATATTTTTGGAAAAGAGCAAGTCATCATAATACTATTGAAAATATGTGTCACGTACTTAACGATCCATGGTAGAATAATCCTCACAAATCTCGGATCAATACCATCCAATCCAATCGAATTAGATTCCATCTTATAAAAAGCCTCAACTACATTAAAGAATTCAACAGTTTGAAAATCAAAATGCTCAATAAAACTTGGAACATTATCATTACATAAGGACTGATAGTCAATAATTTTGAAATTTCTGAAAGTATAATTTTGTACAGAATCCTCACATATGTATAAAGTGGTACGAAATGAAAATGGCGTCATGTTTAGAGAAAGATGTTACAAATAACTGCTCATAATGTAACACGTTATTCTTCTTATTCACAGAGAATAAATCTAACAATGTTGCCGATGTGTTAGTAAAAAGAGTTGGTCTTGTGTTATTTACCGAAGTTAGACCTAAACTTGACATAATTGTATCTAGTTCATCTGTTACAAGTAAATTGCTATTGAAATCACCTGCAATGATGACATCGGAATATGTTACCGACAGGTCCTCAAGTTTTTCAATTAAACTATCAAGTTTTATACATATTTCTGTTAGGTCTATAAACACATCCCAGTAGCATCCTGTTACCGTGATAATTTATTTCTATAAAAATGAACTATGTATCATTATTCTGACAATAACAAGTAACCAGTTTACTAGAAACATGATTCTTAATGTATATGGCGACACCGCCTCCATTCCCAGACCTACCGGATCTAAGGAGGCGATAGCCTTCAACTCGATATATACCATCATCAATTTCTTCATTGAACCACGTTTCAGAGATACATATGGCATCAATACCAGAATTTTCAATTAGATATCGAAATTAATAAATTTTCGGCAGTAAACTTTGAGCGTTAATGTGAATTTAACAAGTTTAAAATTTCGTAAATAAAATAGATAATTAATATAATGTTCTTAGCTATAAAATTTGAAAATGGAAATGAAAATAGTAAAAACAAAATAAGTAACATCATGTCATTGACGAAAAAACATATCCAGGTCCTCCAAGAATTCCAACAGAATAGGGTCTTTTTAATATATACGAGGCCACGTAAAGTAAATACAGATTTTATGTTTTTATCTCTTTTTTTAACATTTAAAGCCGCTTTGAATATTTTGTGGTTTTGCGGCGTTAGATCCTCATTTATATAAATAGATTTATTGCTTTCAAAACCAGCATGAGTTAATTTAAGATTTGTTTTGTTTTCCCTTCGATATTTTTAAATGGATTTTAAAAGAAAATTTTTCTCAAAAGGAGAGTGGAGTTTGATAACTACAGTTTCTTCCTTCGGATTATATGGTTTGTTATTTTTATAGATCTTTTTAAGTCTGTATATGTTTTCAATTCTAGGTGTAGTTATTTTTATGCTATTACATATATTATTGAAAATGTTTTGCAAGTTTTCATTTTTATAGTACAGTATCCCATTAATTCGTATACTGCTAGCGACTACCGAATTTTCATGTTTATTTATTTTTCTTTTCAAATCCAATATTTGCTTTTCTGTTTCACCAAATTTAACACTCTTCAATTCTAATTGTTCAACTCTTTCTGTTACAGAGTACAATTCGTTTTTAATATCATTTATTTCCCTTTCAAAAACAGACAAAATTCTCTCTCTTCACTTTTTTTAATTAAAGTTTTAATATACTCAAAATGATTTTCTTCGCTCTCTCTTATCGAACTTTTAATAACAGCTGATGTTTTATTTTCGGTTTCCCTTATGGAGATTTTTATTGCTTCTGCTGTAAGATGTTCACTCTCTTTTATTAAGTCCCTCAAAAAGGTTTTATCCACACTTGATAGTCGGGGTACCTTATTGTTGTATTTTTCAAGCAAAGCGTCTTGTGTTTGTTGAGATTCTCTTACTCTTTTAGAAGAGGATTCGCTTCTGGTTTCCATATTTTAAGTGGCTCTTTTTTTTGTAGGCAAGGTTTTATTTTTATTTTCCTTTATTGCAGCTTTTGTTTTGCTGGACTTATTATTATACAGCCAATTTATGTTTGTGTTGTTTTTGTTTATTTTAAGTAAACAGACTTGTTATGAATTTATTTAGTAAAACAATTTTTTATTTGTTAAAAAGTTTATTAAAAAAGGATCTAAAATTTCTGTTTAAATGCACTAGTTTATAGCAATTTTTTTCTAGTATATTTTAATGTTAAATATATTTTAAAATAGTATTATTTATATTTTTTAAATTTAATGATACACGGAGTCACTTAATAATACGTTTACACAGCTCGAAGCTAGGAGTATTTCCATCATTGGAATACCTATTCCCTCCAGTTTTTGTCTTGTCGACAATTAGTCTAATTTTTTCTCGGAATTGTAATTGAATATTCTGTTTTCTTTTGAAAAAGTCTCCTTTTCCTTCTACGGACCTAATTTGCCATTGTTTTTGATCAAGCCTAAACGATATATGCAGAAAATACTCAAAATATGTAATATATATGTGTGCAAAGGTGACAATCCAAATTCTTAGTGATCTATTTTAACTTCTTTTTGCAGATATTTTCTAATATTGTTCATTTCGGTGGGCTTTGCATTACATATGTAACATTTTGCGGATGCAGTTTGAGTTAAGGCATTACATATGTACCTTACCATCCACCATTGCAAGTTGCAGAATATGGTCAATATATGTATATAATTTTCTGATCATTTTTGAATTTTGTGGGAGTTAACTGTTCAATTTTTTTGTTGTAATATCTCTCTTCGTCGATGGACAATTGAACTGTCTCTTTTTAAATTGGAACCTGATAGGACTGCAGTAGAGGGTCGATGATGGGAGAGGATTTTTCCAAATTATTTTGGTAATTTGAGCCTCTTCTGGCTTTGTTACAAGTTCGAGCGGGACATATGACGTTACAAATAAGTTACTATCGTCCAAACTACTATTTTCGGCTTTCTGTTTGTAATCGCTGTGTCGCGAACTGCCATCAAACCCCCATTTTCTTATTAATGTAAGGCCGTTGACGGACTCATCCAATACTTCATTAATAACATCGCTCTGCAGTTTTAATATCCGAGTAGCGGTATGGTCTAATAAATTTTGAAGTTCAACTTCAGCGTGAGATTCGCTAACTATTAATTTGTCTGGGTAACTTTTCTTTCAAAATGTAATCGTAGCAAGGTAAAAAATTATTATCAAATTTACTGTTTGTAAAGCTTCTTATTGTCAAATATTGATGTTTTGTTAAACCTGCTTCAGTTATAAGCGATATAAGTTCGCTAACATTTGCATTCAAAATTGTTGGATTCGTTTGCGAGGTAGCAAATCGCATATCATCAGCAGCGGACACATCAAATTCTGCTACTCATCGTCGTTTTGTCCTGCTTGAACACTCTCCTAGACTCAATCTAGGACGTCCTTAATCTTGATTCAAGTCAGATGTTTGTGAGTTTAATAAAATCGACTCCATTTGGGCAAGCCAATCAGAATATGTATTTTCAACTCTTGTTTTTATACGATTGCATTTTTGCCAAAATTCTGAATTTTTTTTGCAAACATAATTTAAGCGTGTTTCTGATTGATTTTCTTCGAATGTGTAGTCCTCATTTTTAATATAGCTTTTCACGACATCCTTCACTTTTCTAGCTTTTTCAGCACTGTGAGCGCGAAATTTTGCAATTATAACCACAGTTGCCACAGTTGGTAACATTTTACCAAAATTGGTAATATATTTTAGGGTTGGTAACTTGGTAACTTTGTTTTTAAGGCTTGACAAACTATCAAATTATTGCTTTTCTTTTATCATTTTTCCGCATTACTCAACACTGAGAAAAAAAATCATTAAAAACAACTGTGTGAATGTGCGCCAAACTGTTCAACGGCGTAATATGCAAATGTCGTTATGTTTGGTCAGCAAAAGATTATTTTAAATGACTGCAATATGAAATAATTTATTTAAATTAAATACGGAATTCGTAGGTATAATGAATTGAAATATTTATTTATGTTCTAAAATGATTTAAAACGTTTTGTGTTATGTTTTTTATTAATAAAAGTTGTTGTTTTTATTATAATAAAAATAAAGATTTTTGTTTTTATAAAAAAATTTTGGTAATTTTTTGGTAACATTTTCGGAAAATTTTGGTAAAAAATTTTTTTACTCAGTGGCAACCGTGATTATAACATGTGCCTATTGAAAAAACAATTTATAACAAAGATAAAATTAAAAGTGCGCGGAAAAGAAAAAACGAACACGTAGCGAACATAAATTAACAAAACATCACATAAAAATTCAAAGTTGAACATAAAAACAACGAGGCCGCTTCGATCTGTGGAAGATAAGACAAAGACGAGCAAAAGTGAGCAACTGATATTACCATTTTTAGAATCTTGGAATATTAAGTAATAAACCAAAAAAAATCCCATTGTAGATTTCAGGAGTGAACACAACTAAAACTCTAGTTAAAATTTAAATAGGTATAGGGACGAACACTAACAATGACGCTTCTGAAGGCATCCTCTTTATCCAAAAAGGCTATAATAGTGATCAAGGGATTTTTCTATGTGGCCCACCAGAGAATATA
Organism: Linnaemya tessellans; assembly: GCA_951800035.1. Classification (NCBI taxonomy): domain Eukaryota; kingdom Metazoa; phylum Arthropoda; class Insecta; order Diptera; family Tachinidae; genus Linnaemya; species Linnaemya tessellans. The sequence continues at coordinate 20,619,773 of OX637537.1, forward strand.
GTGAAGTTTCCACAGACTTCCGTTTAGTATCAGCGTAGTGCGATTGAGAGAGAAGATCATTTGGTATGGTCTTCCTCAGATGAATATCGATTGATCTTTCCAGTTTTATGACCGAAAATGAAGTGAAAGTTATAGGGCTGAAGTTTTTAGGCGCGGTGTGCTATGTTGTTCCTCCCTTCGGCATAAAGACAACCCCACACGTGTGCCAATATGTTGGTATACAAGTCTTCCTTAGGCATTCCCTGTATATCACTACGAGCCAAGGTAGTAAAATATCAGCATCCCTTTGTAGATCAGCTGGAATAATTCAATATGTCCCGAAGACTTAAGGGGATCGAAGCTATTTACGGCCCAGTGAAATTGTGGTTTTGCCTCTTGTTATCCTGTTATTGACAGTATCAAGGAATACACTCAGCATTTCTTGACTACTCATGGTCCATCTACCACACGGCTTCTGTATGTAGCTAGGTAGAACTGGTATACTTAAAAGTATCTTACGCAATCTGTTGTTCTAATTGAATAACCTACAGCATTCTTCACACGAACGTGCAATCTCTAGGCTCCACCATGGGGGTTAGCCTTACCCCTGAAAACGGAAAGTTTGTATGCTACATTAGCAGCGTAGCGGAAAGATTTCTTTAGAATTTCCACAGCAGAATCAATGTCCCCAAAATTTTCTCTTCACCTTCTTCTGTAATTACCAGTCAGTCTATTTTCTGTTCACTATATGATTCGGTATACACCCCCCACAAAACTTTATAAAGGCTATATAACGGTTGTCAGAGAGGGAGCAGTCGTCCACAACACTACAATCGCCACCCAGATTCGTGTGCTTTGCACTAGCCAATGTAACGTCTAGAAGTTCCTTTCGGCTAGACAAAATAAATGTGGGTTCAGAAATCCTATTGGCTGTTTCAAGATTGTTATTAGCGCCTCGGGATGGGCTGAGGAACTGGACTCATCAGTGAACAGGATTTCAGCACACCTGGGATGTTGATCGTCCGCACTACCCCAGACCTAAGGGATTCACGTAATCCCTCGTGGATCAACCAAAACCAAGCTAGGGTGATACCCGAATAATAACTACTATGAAAAAAACTTAGAAAATATGAAAATTACGGTGCAGAGCTTAAATAACTCAGTACCGGCTGCTATTGGTGGTGAGCAAATAGGCCCCGAGTCGTCGTCAGCAAGTGACTGTAAGAAAACAACTTCGGGGGTGGGCAACTTGGCCTCCGCTGTTGCTAAAGCTACAAGAAGTCTAGGAGAGGTAGAATCGGTGCCAAGGGTGATGACAAACCATCCCCAGCCACAAAAGATGGTTGGGGTCTCCGATTCTTCCCATCCAAAAAATAAAGAGTCCTCTGAAGTAGATACGATGGTCGAGGAAATAAGTGCTAGCATAGCCAAACTCACCACGAAAAGGAGGAATCTTTCAGACGCACAACGGCGGAAAGCAGCAAAATTAAAACGGAGGAATCAGCAGGATGCATCAAAGGAAGGTGAAGCCTCTGCACCCATCTCCACGGAGAAGGGCAAGAGAATTCGCTCGCCGGAGGAGCAGAACGCTGCTGGCCACCGTAAGAAATTTAAATTAAACGCTCCCCGCAGGGAGGGGGTGTAGCGGGCGGTGGGTTTAAACTTCCTAAAGAGAACTCTTCTGAGGGCTCAAAGGGAGTAGGGCCCACACCGGGCCCTAGTATCTTCAAACAGGCGATGGCGTCATGGAAATATTCAGTGGTTGGAGGAGCTCCGAAAGCTTCTAAATCACTGAAGAGAAAACCGGACGAAAGTAGGGCTAAGGAGCTGCCCACGTATGCCAAAGTGGCGCGAAGGAAACAGCAGAAGAGCTGAGCTATGCTGTCATAGATTCCAGCAGCCCATCAGGCAAAAACCCAGTGCACTACCACAAGGAGGTGGAAAGTTCCAGAAACGAAATTCATATTGAAAGCAGCAAGTTTGTTCGGGACGTAATGTTTCTATAACTGGAGTCTGACTCTTGTGTGGAGATACTACGAAACCGAATAAACAACATTAAGGCACCATGGGAAGATGGAAGACTCTCGCTTGTGAAGAAGACGGAAATCCCAGCCCTAACAAAGACATCCTTTTATATAAAAGGATGGCTTACCTGGAAGAACGAAAAGGGAAGGCCTTCTTTGCCACCTCGGCCATATATTTCAAAGTCGGGAAGACTCCCATTGGCTGGTCAGTAGGCCCGACTGAGAAAGCCAACAAGGATAAGGCGGAGCCTAAAGAAAAAGGGGAATCGGAGATTAGTGTATCTCAAGAGGCCCCATCACAAGCCGTCTCATAAAGATGCTGCTGCTGCTTCAGATAAACCTCCATCGGAATAAAACGGCGACTCAAGCCTTGATGGAGCAAATAACTAAAGGTAAGATACATGTAGTGTTCATACAGGAACCATGGACAATTAAGAACAAGGTTTCTGGCTTGAACGACTGTAATTATTAACTTTTTTATGCAAAGACCGGGGCTAGACCCAGGGCGTGCATACTATGCCATAAGGGACTAAACTTTCTTTTTTCCCCAGAATTATCAACATCAGACGCCACAACTTTAGTATATGGCAGTCGAAACATGCTGATGACTTCAGTGTATCTACCCTCGGATACCCCGACACCTCCACCAACGTCGGAATTGAGGCGCATTATATCTTCCGCCAGGAGTAAAGGTAGGAATATCTTAATAGGCTGTGATGAAAACTCGCATCATCTCTCTTGGGGTAGCACTAATTGCAACAATAGATGTGATGCGTTATTTGAATATTTAGTGGCAAATAACCTCTTCACAGTAAATAATGGGAATGAATCAACTTTCATTAACAGAATTAGGGAAGAGGTTATTGACATCACTATATGCTCAGAAAACTTAATTGATGAAATAAGCAATTGGCACGTGTCGGAAATGCATTCCTTCTCGGATCATCGCTATATTTTCATGCCTTTAGACCATCCTGATCCTAACCCCATAACATTTAGGAATACGGCCAAGACTAGATTTAGATCTAGTTTACAAAACAAACTCGAGAACTATCCACCACCAGTAGATACTGTAGGGCGCATAGATTCAGAGATAGATAGACTAAGTACTGATATTAGGGAATCCTTTGAGGACAGTTGTCCACTCAGAAATAGGCGAAACCCAAGAGAAAAACCCTGGATGACGGGTCAACTTATAAATCTCAGAAGAGAAACCAGAAGGCTCTTTAATAGGGCCCGTAGGAAGTGACTCGATATACACTGGGAAGAATATAAATGTAAACTTAACGTTTACAATAAAAAAAAAAGGGATGCCAAACGCGAATCTTGGAAGCTTTTCTGCGAACAGGTAGACAGCGTTAGTGAAGCTTCCAAAATAAAGAAACTTCTGTCGAAAACCCACACTTAACCTGAGACACTTGTTGACTCGGAGGGCAAAGACGATGGAGGAGTTATTAGGATTTCTTATGGAGGCATACTTCCGTACGGTGCAGGAGAACCGTCTGGAAGTGGTACACCCCCCGAGGAATATGGACAATCCAAGGATAACAATAGATACTCGAATGGTATGTAGAGCGGTGAAGAGCCAGCAGGGCCTGATGGCATTTTCCCGGCTCTTCTTCAGAGAAGTATGGACTTGATAGAGGACAGGTTGGCTAATATCTTCACAATCTGTCTTACAAATGCATATACCCCCCAGGCATTTAGGGAGGCTAGAGTTGTCTTCATACCGAAACCGGGCAGGGCAAGCTATGCGGATCCGAGGGCTTACAGACCGATTAGTCTAACTTCATTCGTACTGAAGACATTGAAACGTATTGTGGATACAATGTTGAAGGAAAGGATACCGCACGATATACTGAAATTTAAACAACACGCTTATATTAAGGGCAGGTCTGTTGAGACGGCCCTACAAGAGGTTGAATATGATATGGAGAGAACCTTCGATTTGGGTATGTTTACCGTGGCTGTATTTATCGATATAGAGGGGGCGTTCAATAATGTATGGACCTCGAGCATTATTGACTCGCTGGGTAACTTTGACTTGGACCAGAGATTGACTGCATGGATCAGTCATATCCTAAGGAACAGGAAGATAAGTTGCGAGGATAACGACACAAGGGTAGGGGGGAATATGTGTTGCGGAACGCCACAGGGGGGAATACTGTCTCCCTTACTGTGGGTGGTAACCATAAATACCCTACTGAAGACATTATCCCAGGAAGGATTTGCTCCCGTCTGCTATGCAGACGATGTAGCGATACTTATAAGGGGAAACAATCTCAGGGTTCTTTGCGAAAGGGCAATAGAGGCCCTGAATTTAGCTTATAACTGGGCTACACAGGGGTCTCAATGTCAACCCAGAGAAGACAGCAATTTGTATGTTTACAAGGAAACGGAAGATTGCACATTTGGAATCACCTGTTTTCCGAGATAGGACGATACAGATTAATAAAAAGGTCAAATATCTAGGAGTGATACTCGACTGGAGGTTATCCTGGAAGGACCATATAGAAAGTAGGGTGATCAAGACCCAAAGAGTCTGGACCTTTTGCAGAAAGGCAATTGGGTCCAAATGGGGAATGAGCCCAAAGATGGCGCCAGTGTGCCTACGAGTGTGGTAAGACCAATTGTGACGTACGCCTCGTTAGTATGGTGGACGTCCTTGGAGAGGAAGGTGAATATCAAACATCTTCAAAGGATACAATGACAGTGCTGTATCAGCATCTGTGGCGCGATGAGAACCACATCAACTAAGGCGATGGAAAATATTCTATCAATACTGCCTATTGATATACAGGTTAAATACGAAGCAGCTCTGGCTAATACGAGATTGATGGTAATGGGTGAGTGGCTGACTAGGGAACACACAACCAAACACCAGAGTATAGTACACGTCTTAACCGGGAACAACGCTCGCACGGTCACGTGCGGTAGAATCCCTATTAGATATGTACAATCACACTGCACCACCATAATATCGGAAGGTATGGAGAGGGAGGATGCAGGTACAATGAACCCCATAACTAACCTATACACGGACGTGTCGAGGATTGGTGACCGATCGGGTGGAGGTTTCTGTGACATGGGTCGTACCTTTAGCAAATACTTGCGCCTGCCGGATCACAGCACGGTATTTCAGATTGAGATCGTGGCTATTACGGAAGCCAGACTACCGATTCGTATATTCACGGATAGTAGGAAGGTCATCGAGGCCCTGAAGAATCATGTGGTTCAATCTCGTTGTGTACTACAGTGCAAGGATGAGATTAAGTCATACACGCAATGTGGGGGCATAGAGATAATATGGATTCTAGGACATCAGGGGATACCTGGAAATGTTGAGGTAGATAGGCTAGCAAAGATGGGAGCGTTAAAGGCGAACATCACACTTGATAGTCCGAAGCCATTTCAGGTTTTTAAGAACGAACTAAAGCGGTGGGCTATAGAATTGCATACAAGATATTGGCAGCACTCTACCGTAGGTAGGGTGACTAGAATTCTATGGGGAGACCCAGATGGTAGTAGGACAAAGGAGGTCCTAACATTGAGTAGACCAACACTACGGAGGTTGGTTTATTTAATAACAGCACATACAGAGTTAAGGACTCACCTGGCACGAATGGGTATCGTTGGCGATATAACATGCAGGGCCTGCCAGGAAGAGGACGAGACACTGGAGCACTACTTGTGCTACTGTCCAGCTTTTAGCCAAGTCAGAAGTCAAACATTTAATCAGGAGATTATACAGGAGATGGAATTCCTTAGGGGCTCTAATTGGAAAGACTTAAGGAAGTACATTAAAGAAACTAGGTTCTTGACGTAATCAAACTCAGAGGTTTCCATGGTATCTGTGGAGGCTCCCTACAGTGGAATGGGAACTTCTTATTATAGAGCGCACAACAGTCCTATGAGGCCTAAGTGTAATCCAGGACGGATTGGCATGCTTATGGCCCTCTTTTTCAACCTAACCTATTCCTATTAAAGAAGTTACATATATTTCTATAATCTTTAAGTTCCTTTTAATTGTTTCGCGCTTTTTTCTAAACTTAGTTTTCTTATTTGCTTAGTGAGATTTTGTATACAATTAGTACTATTTACATTTTAAAAATTATCATTGCATAGAACATTTGCAAAAGAAACATTTCGGTTTACATTACTGCTTTTTTTGCCGCAATTTAGTCTTTTGTACACATCAATAAATTTTTTGAAGCGAAGAAATTGTGTACATTATTTAATAATATTAAAAAAAAAATTTAAGGAAACCCATGGGGCCAACCTTGCAGCTTCCCCCAAAAAATGCTATTATATTAATTTTCAAATTGCTATAACTTTTGAATGGATCTGCCGATTCCATGTGGTAAGCGGTGACTAATGCAGCTCTTCGATACCTATAAAAGAAACAAGAACATATATACATAGATAATCTCACATATATAGATAATCTCGGAGTTTTTTTTAAATTCAATTTTCTAGACGTTTTCGGTATGTGGCGTTTGACGTGATTTTTAGATGTCAAGAGCTGGTTAGTTTTTAGAATCGATCGACAGAGCCGTTTAAAAGTTATTCTGAAAAAACCATATTTTATGCAACATTTAAACTTGTTAGAAAAATACAGCTATTCTTTTCAATCCAAATGTTAACAAATGTGTTTATAGTGATAGTATAACACTTTCTATGCAACCTTAGAATTTTTATTTCCTTTTTAATCAATCATCTTTTTTATATCACTCAATGTAATACACATATTTTGTATTAAAGTAATATTATTTTGAGTTTGAACAAAATTGAATTGTATATAATTAATTACTTGATTATGGGACTACGTAATCTTTCACTACGTAAATAACTGGATACAAAAAGAAGCAAAAAACATAACAAAGGTTATGGGCCCAGATATCCATTTTTCAAGTGACTAAAATTTGTGAGGTTATACACACACGGCAGAACGTGGTTAAGATTTTAATTGTTTACCCAAAAAAAAAAAACAATGCTTAAAATGGCAACAGGTGTTGCATGTATTGATAAGTTGAATGGCGATAACTACAATACGGGGTGCATTCAAGTAAAAAGTTTACTCATAACATTAGATTTGTGGCATGTAGTCGGTGGAGAAAAGCCTACTAAGGAAGAAGATAAATCAAATGGGTTGTAGATAATTCTAAAGCTTTAGCAACCACTTGGTTTTCTAAAATGTCTAAAATGTATTTTTCTCATTTTTATTTAAAAGCACGTGATAAGCAAAAAATATTTAAAACGATTTGAAAAATGTCATTAACTGGTTGCTTTGTTTGATATTTGAAAACATATCAATATTTTCAAATATCAAACAAAGGTGCATACATAAATTCGATGATAAATTAAAGCGAAAGTGTTTTAATTATTCATGAATTTTAATATATTTTCATTTTGATTTTATGAATATAACATTTTAAACAAAAAACCATTATTATTTATAAAATTTTGTAGATTTTATTGTGTTTTTAAGACAAAGCTACAAAATATGTATCCTTGTAATACAAGTAAATGATCTAATACAGATACGGGCGTTTCATAGCACAGTTGTGCTGAGATCATTCACACGTATTCTTACCCTCTTTAGTTTAGTCGTCGATGAGACAGCGACGAATGAATATCAGGCGGATGCTTACGATTTTTTTTTATATTTTTCTCCAGAATATTACCCCAGCAAACAATTTCAGTCATGATGATATGCGAAAAATATTTTGTTATAAACAATCCTTTCGATAACATACAACGCCATTTATACAATTTTTCTCCAATAACGGACTATACTAATTCTCCTAATTTAGTAATACACTTAGTTTTATTAATTAGTCTGTTAAAATCTTATCAAAAATATTTTGAATATGTTTCCCATATGAAAATGATCTTCCATGCCGACAAATATCAATGCTTAATAAGTTTCATACATCCAACCGCGTATTATTTTGGCGAATATTTAGTGTTATGCTCCAGCAAGCAATCATTCTTTTATTTACATATTTTTCTTTCTTGGATGGAAAACATAACAAATTATTGTCCTATCTTTTATAATTTTTATCATTTGACTGTTTACTTAGAAAAAGTTTTATTTTCCATGAATAATATTACGTAATGAACTTTTTTTTCAACTCAGAAAATATTGCTACTTATGTATATATATATATCGTTCAAACGCTTGGCTTTTTGTTTAGTGGGTAGCTCGAAAGCTCAACACATACACAATTTACCAATATATTGATGGTGCCTACCACTGATCTAATACGAATTTACAAGCGTATTTACAAAAGCTCACGCTTATGGTACTTTGCATGCTGATGGTGCCACTGTGCTGTCTTCTTAGCTTTGTTGTTGTTGCCAGGCTTATGTTGATAATATCATGGTGAAACAAATATAAGGTCAAACAATGGTGGTTGAAAATAAAACATAAATTTTCTTTTAGAGAAAAAATGTGAAATAATTAATACAAATAAGTGTTAAGTGTTTTAAAAAAAATATTAAACTGTTTCTTAACATTAAACAAAGATACTAAAACATCTAAATAGTGGCTGGCGGTCAATGCTGTTAAGGAATCAACATAAAAATGTGCCCAGATTCCCAAAGACTTGGAATTTGGCCATATTAATATTGATATCAATTTGTAAAAATTTTAGTGCTCGAAAAAACATGATATTTTTGAGAGTGTTGCTGCCTCAGCATCACGTTTATCTGACTACAACAAGCGTTCAACAATTATCAGTCGTGAAATTCAAATGCTGTCCGTGAAGATATTAATGGCGTAACCAAATATACCAGTTCCAAGTAAATGCCAATTAATGTTTATTTTAACAAAAAACCAGAAAGAAAACACAAACAGCCCTTTTCAGGGCTACAAAATGAATTTCAAAACGAGGTAGCCGATTTTGTGTATAACTTAAGAGATTACTTACTGCAATCTCTAAAAAAAATAGTTTTTTTGTTTAAGCGGTCAACACGACCGCACTTTATTTAAATCAGAACTAGAATAATTTTATAAAATTTCTTAATTTATATTAAACTAAATGACCTAAATTTAGAGGTGGCGTGATTTTAATATTTTAATAAAAATTCTTAGAAAGCAATAATTGCATTTTGCAATTACTGGAAAATTGCCATAATTAATAAAAGACGCTGATTTGGGCTTTTTAGCATTTGCAAAAACTCTTACTTATTTGTAATTTATTGGAACAGAGGACGTTAACTTTGTTTACGTTAACTCTTCCCCTCTTAAATCGATTGTCCCCAATCGCTGTGGGACGTTTGGCTGGGGAGCTGAAATTCTTAGATATGGCTCAATATTTTTTGTGCCATGATTTTTTGATTACTTGGTGACAAGTAGAGTTTTTGCTTATACTTTACAAATACAAAAATGATAAAAGTAACAAATACAATAATAACTAAAATTAATGCGTCTGTGCTTATGCTAACAGTGTTTATAACTTTATTTTTATCTATTAATAGTTTAAGTTCATTTTCATGATTTATTTGTTTCATATAGAGATTTTCCAATTTAAGATCAAGTTTTGTAATATTTTTTCTTTCTTTAACTTTTGTTATTAAATTAGGTAATATAAATTTTTCATGAGTTTTAATATTGATATTAGTGTATGTAACATTGGATATTTCAATTTTACAATTTTCAAATTTTACAAGAAATATTCCTTTTTGTCTTATTTCCAACTTGTTACAGTCGTGAGAGATATTTCCATAAAAATTCTTAAAAATTATTATTCCTGGCATTATTTCTGTTACCAGAGCATCTTCAAATGTTTCTAGCTCGCATTCGGCTTCTTGGAACTTGAGAATATTTGCTATACATTTATTTTCTAATTTTATCATGTTTTTTTCTAAATTTTCCTTTACGTTTATATTAAAAATATTGTTTTTATCGTCAACCAGTATTTCGTATTGGCTTAAGACAAGAGATTTATTCATAGCATTGGGAAGGGGTTCGAATTTTATTTTGGACAAGATATTATCGGAAAATTGGGGAATAAGTAGGGTGAGTATAATGTTATCGCCATCAAAAATTACTGCAATTTTCATGCTGCTATAGCTGTCAAAGTCGGATATTAGGTCAATCTCTTTTTGAGTCAGAATGTCTGTTGGGATTATCCCTAGTTTGCTTGAGAAAATTATTTGCCCTATATCGTCAACGTGATTTTTTAAAAGTGTTGTCGATAGAATCAAAGTGAGAATCAAAGTGAGAATCGATGCCAAAATCTGCATTCTGTCCTGCAAGAAACTTGGTTTACAAACTGTTTTTCTTTAAGATTGTCTTATGTTATTCTTGTGAACTATTCTCCCTGTCTTTGTTTTAACAGTTGTGTTGTAGTTTTCTGCTACTATTTCCTTTTTGTATCTCGCCTATAACTTGCTTTCTACTCTCTTATTTATTTTGACAAAAATTTCTTCTCCCTGAACATATTCTTTTGGTGGCGAACGGTTTGCGTTATGGTAAGTTAAATCTGCTTCTTGCTTTTGTGTGAGTTTTTGTATTGTTTCGTTTCTTTCTTTTTCGAGTTGTGCCGGGTCGCTACTAACACGTCTGCCAAAAAATATTTCTAATGGTCTTCTTCCTGTGACCGTATGTATAGAATAATTATATTCTTTAACTGAGTTTTCTAAAAGTTCTTGGAATGATCTGTGGGAGTTATTATTTTGTAGGCAGCGCATAATCTCTTGAAGAGTAGAGTGAAAACGCTCCACCTGACCGTTCGAACTGCTCGAGTATGGTGCTGTTTTAAATATTGAAACGCCGAATTCGTTTTCTAACTTGAATTTTATTGATTCTGAATTGAAGGACTTTTCGTTGTCCGTCACTATTGTTTCTGGCATAAGTGAAAATAAAATATCTCTTAAAGGTTGTCTAATATCTTCAATCGCTTTTGAACGTATCGGTTTTGCAATGGCATATTTAGAAAATTTATCTACTGCTGTTAATATCAATTGTTTCCCTATTATAAGAATATCCGTGTGGACTATCTGTCCGGGATACTGGGGAATAGGAGTTGGTTGTATTTGAGGTTTTGGGGGATGCCTTTCGTATTTACTAGTCTTGCAAGTTGCACATTTTTTTATAATTTTTTTTTATTTTATTAGCCATGGATGGAAAATAGTATTTTTCCAGAATTTGCATTTTGTTTTCTTTGCAGTTTCTGTGGGCTCTGTTATGATATGCTATAATTATTTCTTCCTGCTCTTGACTGTTTACCACATCATCTACCACTACTTGCGAAAATCTGATTTTGTATTTACTGAAGTGCGAAGGGTACAATTGTTGAATTTTTCCCATGATATCTTCTTCGGTTTTAATGCAATTTATAACGGATGGATTGAGATAACGTTTTAAAATACTAATTAATGTAGATTCTGAATAATAGGATTCATTAACTATGTGCCGATGATAGGTAGGGAATACTATTTTAAAATATTTGATTCTTAAAAGCATTAACAGGTGTTTCTACACTAATAATAAGACCATGGGAGGAGCTATCATCAGAGTTGGTAGCGATTGACAAGGAATTTAATGGTGATTCCTTAGATGGGATTCTTGATAGGGCATCGGCCACTACATTCATTTTTCCTGGCTTGTAACAAAGTTCATAATTGTATTCCTCAAGAATAGATTTCCACCTTTTCATCTTGCTATTATTGTTCTTATTGCTGAGAGCGTAGGTCAGCGGCTGATGATCCGTGTGAATTTTGACCGTGGCAACCGTGATTATAACATGTGCCTATTGAAAAAACAATTTATAACAAAGATAAAATTAAAAGTGCGCGGAAAAGAAAAAACGAACACGTAGCGAACATAAATTAACAAAACATCACATAAAAATTCAAAGTTGGACATAAAAACAACGAGGCCGCTTCGATCTGTGGAAGATAAGACAAAGACGAGCAAAAGTGAGCAACTGATATTACCATTTTTAGAATCTTGGAATATTAAGTAATAAACCAAAAAAAATCCCATTGTAGATTTCAGGAGTGAACACAACTAAAACTCTAGTTAAAATTTAAATAGGTATAGGGACGAACACTAACAATGACGCTTCTGAAGGCATCCTCTTTATCCAAAAAGGCTATAATAGTGATCAAGGGATTTTTCTATGTGGCCCACCAGAGAATATAGTGAAGTTTCCACAGACTTCCGTTTAGTATCAGCGTAGTGCGATTGAGAGAGAAGATCATTTGGTATGGTCTTCCTCAGATGAATATCGATTGATCTTTCCAGTTTTATGACCGAAAATGAAGTGAAAGTTATAGGGCTGAAGTTTTTAGGCGCGGTGTGCTATGTTGTTCCTCCCTTCGGCATAAAGACAACCCCACACGTGTGCCAATATGTTGGTATACAAGTCTTCCTTAGGCATTCCCTGTATATCACTACGAGCCAAGGTAGTAAAATATCAGCATCCCTTTGTAGATCAGCTGGAATAATTCAATATGTCCCGAAGACTTAAGGGGATCGAAGCTATTTACGGCCCAGTGAAATTGTGGTTTTGCCTCTTGTTATCCTGTTATTGACAGTATCAAGGAATACACTCAGCATTTCTTGACTACTCATGGTCCATCTACCACACGGCTTCTGTATGTAGCTAGGTAGAACTGGTATACTTAAAAGTATCTTACGCAATCTGTTGTTCTAATTGAATAACCTACAGCATTCTTCACACGAACGTGCAATCTCTAGGCTCCACCATGGGGGTTAGCCTTACCCCTGAAAACGGAAAGTTTGTATGCTACATTAGCAGCGTAGCGGAAAGATTTCTTTAGAATTTCCACAGCAGAATCAATGTCCCCAAAATTTTCTCTTCACCTTCTTCTGTAATTACCAGTCAGTCTATTTTCTGTTCACTATATGATTCGGTATACACCCCCCACAAAACTTTATAAAGGCTATATAACGGTTGTCAGAGAGGGAGCAGTCGTCCACAACACTACAATCGCCACCCAGATTCGTGTGCTTTGCACTAGCCAATTTAACGTCTAGAAGTTCCTTTCGGCTAGACAAAATAAATGTGGGTTCAGAAATCCTATTGGCTGTTTCAAGATTGTTATTAGCGCCTCGGGATGGGCTGAGGAACTGGACTCATCAGTGAACAGGATTTCAGCACACCTGGGATGTTGATCGTCCGCACTACCCCAGACCTAAGGGATTCACGTAATCCCTCGTGGATCAACCAAAACCAAGCTAGGGTGATACCCGAATAATAACTACTATGAAAAAAACTTAGAAAATATGAAAATTACGGTGCAGAGCTTAAATAACTCAGTACCGGCTGCTATTGGTGGTGAGCAAATAGGCCCCGAGTCGTCGTCAGCAAGTGACTGTAAGAAAACAACTTCGGGGGTGGGCAACTTGGCCTCCGCTGTTGCTAAAGCTACAAGAAGTCTAGGAGAGGTAGAATCGGTGCCAAGGGTGATGACAAACCATCCCCAGCCACAAAAGATGGTTGGGGTCTCCGATTCTTCCCATCCAAAAAATAAAGAGTCCTCTGAAGTAGATACGATGGTCGAGGAAATAAGTGCTAGCATAGCCAAACTCACCACGAAAAGGAGGAATCTTTCAGACGCACAACGGCGGAAAGCAGCAAAATTAAAACGGAGGAATCAGCAGGATGCATCAAAGGAAGGTGAAGCCTCTGCACCCATCTCCACGGAGAAGGGCAAGAGAATTCGCTCGCCGGAGGAGCAGAACGCTGCTGGCCACCGTAAGAAATTTAAATTAAACGCTCCCCGCAGGGAGGGGGTGTAGCGGGCGGTGGGTTTAAACTTCCTAAAGAGAACTCTTCTGAGGGCTCAAAGGGAGTAGGGCCCACACCGGGCCCTAGTATCTTCAAACAGGCGATGGCGTCATGGAAATATTCAGTGGTTGGAGGAGCTCCGAAAGCTTCTAAATCACTGAAGAGAAAACCGGACGAAAGTAGGGCTAAGGAGCTGCCCACGTATGCCAAAGTGGCGCGAAGGAAACAGCAGAAGAGCTGAGCTATGCTGTCATAGATTCCAGCAGCCCATCAGGCAAAAACCCAGTGCACTACCACAAGGAGGTGGAAAGTTCCAGAAACGAAATTCATATTGAAAGCAGCAAGTTTGTTCGGGACGTAATGTTTCTATAACTGGAGTCTGACTCTTGTGTGGAGATACTACGAAACCGAATAAACAACATTAAGGCACCATGGGAAGATGGAAGACTCTCGCTTGTGAAAAAGACGGAAATCCCAGCCCTAACAAAGACATCCTTTTATATAAAAGGATGGCTTACCTGGAAGAACGAAAAGGGAAGGCCTTCTTTGCCACCTCGGCCATATATTTCAAAGTCGGGAAGACTCCCATTGGCTGGTCAGTAGGCCCGACTGAGAAAGCCAACAAGGATAAGGCGGAGCCTAAAGAAAAAGGGGAATCGGAGATTAGTGTATCTCAAGAGGCCCCATCACAAGCCGTCTCATAAAGATGCTGCTGCTGCTTCAGATAAACCTCCATCGGAATAAAACGGCGACTCAAGCCTTGATGGAGCAAATAACTAAAGGTAAGATACATGTAGTGTTCATACAGGAACCATGGACAATTAAGAACAAGGTTTCTGGCTTGAACGACTGTAATTATTAACTTTTTTATGCAAAGACCGGGGCTAGACCCAGGGCGTGCATACTATGCCATAAGGGACTAAACTTTCTTTTTTCCCCAGAATTATCAACATCAGACGCCACAACTTTAGTATATGGCAGTCGAAACATGCTGATGACTTCAGTGTATCTACCCTCGGATACCCCGACACCTCCACCAACGTCGGAATTGAGGCGCATTATATCTTCCGCCAGGAGTAAAGGTAGGAATATCTTAATAGGCTGTGATGAAAACTCGCATCATCTCTCTTGGGGTAGCACTAATTGCAACAATAGATGTGATGCGTTATTTGAATATTTAGTGGCAAATAACCTCTTCACAGTAAATAATGGGAATGAATCAACTTTCATTAACAGAATTAGGGAAGAGGTTATTGACATCACTATATGCTCAGAAAACTTAATTGATGAAATAAGCAATTGGCACGTGTCGGAAATGCATTCCTTTCGGATCATCGCTATATTTTCATGCCTTTAGACCATCCTGATCCTAACCCCATAACATTTAGGAATACGGCCAAGACTAGATTTAGATCTAGTTTACAAAACAAACTCGAGAACTATCCACCACCAGTAGATACTGTAGGGCGCATAGATTCAGAGATAGATAGACTAAGTACTGATATTAGGGAATCCTTTGAGGACAGTTGTCCACTCAGAAATAGGCGAAACCCAAGAGAAAAACCCTGGATGACGGGTCAACTTATAAATCTCAGAAGAGAAACCAGAAGGCTCTTTAATAGGGCCCGTAGGAAGTGACTCGATATACACTGGGAAGAATATAAATGTAAACTTAACGTTTACAATAAAAAAAAAAGGGATGCCAAACGCGAATCTTGGAAGCTTTTCTGCGAACAGGTAGACAGCGTTAGTGAAGCTTCCAAAATAAAGAAACTTCTGTCGAAAACCCACACTTAACCTGAGACACTTGTTGACTCGGAGGGCAAAGACGATGGAGGAGTTATTAGGATTTCTTATGGAGGCATACTTCCGTACGGTGCAGGAGAACCGTCTGGAAGTGGTACACCCCCCGAGGAATATGGACAATCCAAGGATAACAATAGATACTCGAATGGTATGTAGAGCGGTGAAGAGCCAGCAGGGCCTGATGGCATTTTCCCGGCTCTTCTTCAGAGAAGTATGGACTTGATAGAGGACAGGTTGGCTAATATCTTCACAATCTGTCTTACAAATGCATATACCCCCCAGGCATTTAGGGAGGCTAGAGTTGTCTTCATACCGAAACCGGGCAGGGCAAGCTATGCGGATCCGAGGGCTTACAGACCGATTAGTCTAACTTCATTCGTACTGAAGACATTGAAACGTATTGTGGATACAATGTTGAAGGAAAGGATACCGCACGATATACTGAAATTTAAACAACACGCTTATATTAAGGGCAGGTCTGTTGAGACGGCCCTACAAGAGGTTGAATATGATATGGAGAGAACCTTCGATTTGGGTATGTTTACCGTGGCTGTATTTATCGATATAGAGGGGGCGTTCAATAATGTATGGACCTCGAGCATTATTGACTCGCTGGGTAACTTTGACTTGGACCAGAGATTGACTGCATGGATCAGTCATATCCTAAGGAACAGGAAGATAAGTTGCGAGGATAACGACACAAGGGTAGGGGGGAATATGTGTTGCGGAACGCCACAGGGGGGAATACTGTCTCCCTTACTGTGGGTGGTAACCATAAATACCCTACTGAAGACATTATCCCAGGAAGGATTTGCTCCCGTCTGCTATGCAGACGATGTAGCGATACTTATAAGGGGAAACAATCTCAGGGTTCTTTGCGAAAGGGCAATAGAGGCCCTGAATTTAGCTTATAACTGGGCTACACAGGGGTCTCAATGTCAACCCAGAGAAGACAGCAATTTGTATGTTTACAAGGAAACGGAAGATTGCACATTTGGAATCACCTGTTTTCCGAGATAGGACGATACAGATTAATAAAAAGGTCAAATATCTAGGAGTGATACTCGACTGGAGGTTATCCTGGAAGGACCATATAGAAAGTAGGGTGATCAAGACCCAAAGAGTCTGGACCTTTTGCAGAAAGGCAATTGGGTCCAAATGGGGAATGAGCCCAAAGATGGCGCCAGTGTGCCTACGAGTGTGGTAAGACCAATTGTGACGTACGCCTCGTTAGTATGGTGGACGTCCTTGGAGAGGAAGGTGAATATCAAACATCTTCAAAGGATACAATGACAGTGCTGTATCGGCATCTGTGGCGCGATGAGAACCACATCAACTAAGGCGATGGAAAATATTCTATCAATACTGCCTATTGATATACAGGTTAAATACGAAGCAGCTCTGGCTAATACGAGATTGATGGTAATGGGTGAGTGGCTGACTAGGGAACACACAACCAAACACCAGAGTATAGTACACGTCTTAACCGGGAACAACGCTCGCACGGTCACGTGCGGTAGAATCCCTATTAGATATGTACAATCACACTGCACCACCATAATATCGGAAGGTATGGAGAGGGAGGATGCAGGTACAATGAACCCCATAACTAACCTATACACGGACGTGTCGAGGATTGGTGACCGATCGGGTGGAGGTTTCTGTGACATGGGTCGTACCTTTAGCAAATACTTGCGCCTGCCGGATCACAGCACGGTATTTCAGATTGAGATCGTGGCTATTACGGAAGCCAGACTACCGATTCGTATATTCACGGATAGTAGGAAGGTCATCGAGGCCCTGAAGAATCATGTGGTTCAATCTCGTTGTGTACTACAGTGCAAGGATGAGATTAAGTCATACACGCAATGTGGGGGCATAGAGATAATATGGATTCTAGGACATCAGGGGATACCTGGAAATGTTGAGGTAGATAGGCTAGCAAAGATGGGAGCGTTAAAGGCGAACATCACACTTGATAGTCCGAAGCCATTTCAGGTTTTTAAGAACGAACTAAAGCGGTGGGCTATAGAATTGCATACAAGATATTGGCAGCACTCTACCGTAGGTAGGGTGACTAGAATTCTATGGGGAGACCCAGATGGTAGTAGGACAAAGGAGGTCCTAACATTGAGTAGACCAACACTACGGAGGTTGGTTTATTTAATAACAGCACATACAGAGTTAAGGACTCACCTGGCACGAATGGGTATCGTTGGCGATATAACATGCAGGGCCTGCCAGGAAGAGGACGAGACACTGGAGCACTACTTGTGCTACTGTCCAGCTTTTAGCCAAGTCAGAAGTCAAACATTTAATCAGGAGATTATACAGGAGATGGAATTCCTTAGGGGCTCTAATTGGAAAGACTTAAGGAAGTACATTAAAGAAACTAGGTTCTTGACGTAATCAAACTCAGAGGTTTCCATGGTATCTGTGGAGGCTCCCTACAGTGGAATGGGAACTTCTTATTATAGAGCGCACAACAGTCCTATGAGGCCTAAGTGTAATCCAGGACGGATTGGCATGCTTATGGCCCTCTTTTTCAACCTAACCTATTCCTATTAAAGAAGTTACATATATTTCTATAATCTTTAAGTTCCTTTTAATTGTTTCGCGCTTTTTTCTAAACTTAGTTTTCTTATTTGCTTAGTGAGATTTTGTATACAATTAGTACTATTTACATTTTAAAAATTATCATTGCATAGAACATTTGCAAAAGAAACATTTCGGTTTACATTACTGCTTTTTTTGCCGCAATTTAGTCTTTTGTACACATCAATAAATTTTTTGAAGCGAAGAAATTGTGTACATTATTTAATAATATTAAAAAAAAAATTTAAGGAAACCCATGGGGCCAACCTTGCAGCTTCCCCCAAAAAATGCTATTATATTAATTTTCAAATTGCTATAACTTTTGAATGGATCTGCCGATTCCATGTGGTAAGCGGTGACTAATGCAGCTCTTCGATACCTATAAAAGAAACAAGAACATATATACATAGATAATCTCACATATATAGATAATCTCGGAGTTTTTTTTAAATTCAATTTTCTAGACGTTTTCGGTATGTGGCGTTTGACGTGATTTTTAGATGTCAAGAGCTGGTTAGTTTTTAGAATCGATCGACAGAGCCGTTTAAAAGTTATTCTGAAAAAACCATATTTTATGCAACATTTAAACTTGTTAGAAAAATACAGCTATTCTTTTCAATCCAAATGTTAACAAATGTGTTTATAGTGATAGTATAACACTTTCTATGCAACCTTAGAATTTTTATTTCCTTTTTAATCAATCATCTTTTTTATATCACTCAATGTAATACACATATTTTGTATTAAAGTAATATTATTTTGAGTTTGAACAAAATTGAATTGTATATAATTAATTACTTGATTATGGGACTACGTAATCTTTCACTACGTAAATAACTGGATACAAAAAGAAGCAAAAAACATAACAAAGGTTATGGGCCCAGATATCCATTTTTCAAGTGACTAAAATTTGTGAGGTTATACACACACGGCAGAACGTGGTTAAGATTTTAATTGTTTACCCAAAAAAAAAAAAACAATGCTTAAAATGGCAACAGGTGTTGCATGTATTGATAAGTTGAATGGCGATAACTACAATACGGGGTGCATTCAAGTAAAAAGTTTACTCATAACATTAGATTTGTGGCATGTAGTCGGTGGAGAAAAGCCTACTAAGGAAGAAGATAAATCAAATGGGTTGTAGATAATTCTAAAGCTTTAGCAACCACTTGGTTTTCTAAAATGTCTAAAATGTATTTTTCTCATTTTTATTTAAAAGCACGTGATAAGCAAAAAATATTTAAAACGATTTGAAAAATGTCATTAACTGGTTGCTTTGTTTGATATTTGAAAACATATCAATATTTTCAAATATCAAACAAAGGTGCATACATAAATTCGATGATAAATTAAAGCGAAAGTGTTTTAATTATTCATGAATTTTAATATATTTTCATTTTGATTTTATGAATATAACATTTTAAACAAAAAACCATTATTATTTATAAAATTTTGTAGATTTTATTGTGTTTTTAAGACAAAGCTACAAAATATGTATCCTTGTAATACAAGTAAATGATCTAATACAGATACGGGCGTTTCATAGCACAGTTGTGCTGAGATCATTCACACGTATTCTTACCCTCTTTAGTTTAGTCGTCGATGAGACAGCGACGAATGAATATCAGGCGGATGCTTACGATTTTTTTTTATATTTTTCTCCAGAATATTACCCCAGCAAACAATTTCAGTCATGATGATATGCGAAAAATATTTTGTTATAAACAATCCTTTCGATAACATACAACGCCATTTATACAATTTTTCTCCAATAACGGACTATACTAATTCTCCTAATTTAGTAATACACTTAGTTTTATTAATTAGTCTGTTAAAATCTTATCAAAAATATTTTGAATATGTTTCCCATATGAAAATGATCTTCCATGCCGACAAATATCAATGCTTAATAAGTTTCATACATCCAACCGCGTATTATTTTGGCGAATATTTAGTGTTATGCTCCAGCAAGCAATCATTCTTTTATTTACATATTTTTCTTTCTTGGATGGAAAACATAACAAATTATTGTCCTATCTTTTATAATTTTTATCATTTGACTGTTTACTTAGAAAAAGTTTTATTTTCCATGAATAATATTACGTAATGAACTTTTTTTTCAACTCAGAAAATATTGCTACTTATGTATATATATATATCGTTCAAACGCTTGGCTTTTTGTTTAGTGGGTAGCTCGAAAGCTCAACACATACACAATTTACCAATATATTGATGGTGCCTACCACTGATCTAATACGAATTTACAAGCGTATTTACAAAAGCTCACGCTTATGGTACTTTGCATGCTGATGGTGCCACTGTGCTGTCTTCTTAGCTTTGTTGTTGTTGCCAGGCTTATGTTGATAATATCATGGTGAAACAAATATAAGGTCAAACAATGGTGGTTGAAAATAAAACATAAATTTTCTTTTAGAGAAAAAATGTGAAATAATTAATACAAATAAGTGTTAAGTGTTTTAAAAAAAATATTAAACTGTTTCTTAACATTAAACAAAGATACTAAAACATCTAAATAGTGGCTGGCGGTCAATGCTGTTAAGGAATCAACATAAAAATGTGCCCAGATTCCCAAAGACTTGGAATTTGGCCATATTAATATTGATATCAATTTGTAAAAATTTTAGTGCTCGAAAAAACATGATATTTTTGAGAGTGTTGCTGCCTCAGCATCACGTTTATCTGACTACAACAAGCGTTCAACAATTATCAGTCGTGAAATTCAAATGCTGTCCGTGAAGATATTAATGGCGTAACCAAATATACCAGTTCCAAGTAAATGCCAATTAATGTTTATTTTAACAAAAAACCAGAAAGAAAACACAAACAGCCCTTTTCAGGGCTACAAAATGAATTTCAAAACGAGGTAGCCGATTTTGTGTATAACTTAAGAGATTACTTACTGCAATCTCTAAAAAAAATAGTTTTTTTGTTTAAGCGGTCAACACGACCGCACTTTATTTAAATCAGAACTAGAATAATTTTATAAAATTTCTTAATTTATATTAAACTAAATGACCTAAATTTAGAGGTGGCGTGATTTTAATATTTTAATAAAAATTCTTAGAAAGCAATAATTGCATTTTGCAATTACTGGAAAATTGCCATAATTAATAAAAGACGCTGATTTGGGCTTTTTAGCATTTGCAAAAACTCTTACTTATTTGTAATTTATTGGAACAGAGGACGTTAACTTTGTTTACGTTAACTCTTCCCCTCTTAAATCGATTGTCCCCAATCGCTGTGGGACGTTTGGCTGGGGAGCTGAAATTCTTAGATATGGCTCAATATTTTTTGTGCC
Organism: Linnaemya tessellans; assembly: GCA_951800035.1. Classification (NCBI taxonomy): domain Eukaryota; kingdom Metazoa; phylum Arthropoda; class Insecta; order Diptera; family Tachinidae; genus Linnaemya; species Linnaemya tessellans. The sequence continues at coordinate 20,641,261 of OX637537.1, forward strand.
ATGATTTTTTGATTACTTGGTGACAAGTAGAGTTTTTGCTTATACTTTACAAATACAAAAATGATAAAAGTAACAAATACAATAATAACTAAAATTAATGCGTCTGTGCTTATGCTAACAGTGTTTATAACTTTATTTTTATCTATTAATAGTTTAAGTTCATTTTCATGATTTATTTGTTTCATATAGAGATTTTCCAATTTAAGATCAAGTTTTGTAATATTTTTTCTTTCTTTAACTTTTGTTATTAAATTAGGTAATATAAATTTTTCATGAGTTTTAATATTGATATTAGTGTATGTAACATTGGATATTTCAATTTTACAATTTTCAAATTTTACAAGAAACATTCCTTTTTGTCTTATTTCCAACTTGTTACAGTCGTGAGAGATATTTCCATAAAAATTCTTAAAAATTATTATTCCTGGCATTATTTCTGTTACCAGAGCATCTTCAAATGTTTCTAGCTCGCATTCGGCTTCTTGGAACTTGAGAATATTTGCTATACATTTATTTTCTAATTTTATCATGTTTTTTTCTAAATTTTCCTTTACGTTTATATTAAAAATATTGTTTTTATCGTCAACCAGTATTTCGTATTGGCTTAAGACAAGAGATTTATTCATAGCATTGGGAAGGGGTTCGAATTTTATTTTGGACAAGATATTATCGGAAAATTGGGGAATAAGTAGGGTGAGTATAATGTTATCGCCATCAAAAATTACTGCAATTTTCATGCTGCTATAGCTGTCAAAGTCGGATATTAGGTCAATCTCTTTTTGAGTCAGAATGTCTGTTGGGATTATCCCTAGTTTGCTTGAGAAAATTATTTGCCCTATATCGTCAACGTGATTTTTTAAAAGTGTTATGTCGATAGAATCAAAGTGAGAATCGATGCCAAAATCTGCATTCTGTCCTGCAAGAAACTTGGTTTACAAACTGTTTTTCTTTAAGATTGTCTTATGTTATTCTTGTGAACTATTCTCCCTGTCTTTGTTTTAACAGTTGTGTTGTAGTTTTCTGCTACTATTTCCTTTTTGTATCTCGCCTATAACTTGCTTTCTACTCTCTTATTTATTTTGACAAAAATTTCTTCTCCCTGAACATATTCTTTTGGTGGCGAACGGTTTGCGTTATGGTAAGTTAAATCTGCTTCTTGCTTTTGTGTGAGTTTTTGTATTGTTTCGTTTCTTTCTTTTTCGAGTTGTGCCGGGTCGCTACTAACACGTCTGCCAAAAAATATTTCTAATGGTCTTCTTCCTGTGACCGTATGTATAGAATAATTATATTCTCTAACTGAGTTTTCTAAAAGTTCTTGGAATGATCTGTGGGAGTTATTATTTTGTAGGCAGCGCATAATCTCTTGAAGAGTAGAGTGAAAACGCTCCACCTGACCGTTCGAACTGCTCGAGTATGGTGCTGTTTTAAATATTGAAACGCCGAATTCGTTTTCTAACTTGAATTTTATTGATTCTGAATTGAAGGACTTTTCGTTGTCCGTCACTATTGTTTCTGGCATAAGTGAAAATAAAATATCTCTTAAAGGTTGTCTAATATCTTCAATCGCTTTTGAACGTATCGGTTTTGCAATGGCATATTTAGAAAATTTATCTACTGCTGTTAATATCAATTGTTTCCCTATTATAAGAATATCCGTGTGGACTATCTGTCCGGGATACTGGGGAATAGGAGTTGGTTGTATTTGAGGTTTTGGGGGATGCCTTTCGTATTTACTAGTCTTGCAAGTTGCACATTTTTTTATAATTTTTTTTTATTTTATTAGCCATGGATGGAAAATAGTATTTTTCCAGAATTTGCATTTTGTTTTCTTTGCAGTTTCTGTGGGCTCTGTTATGATATGCTATAATTATTTCTTCCTGCTCTTGACTGTTTACCACATCATCTACCACTACTTGCGAAAATCTGATTTTGTATTTACTGAAGTGCGAAGGGTACAATTGTTGAATTTTTCCCATGATATCTTCTTCGGTTTTAATGCAATTTATAACGGATGGATTGAGATAACGTTTTAAAATACTAATTAATGTAGATTCTGAATAATAGGATTCATTAACTATGTGCCGATGATAGGTAGGGAATACTATTTTAAAATATTTGATTCTTAAAAGCATTAACAGGTGTTTCTACACTAATAATAAGACCATGGGAGGAGCTATCATCAGAGTTGGTAGCGATTGACAAGGAATTTAATGGTGATTCCTTAGATGGGATTCTTGATAGGGCATCGGCCACTACATTCATTTTTCCTGGCTTGTAACAAAGTTCATAATTGTATTCCTCAAGAATAGATTTCCACCTTTTCATCTTGCTATTATTGTTCTTATTGCTGAGAGCGTAGGTCAGCGGCTGATGATCCGTGTGAATTTTGACTTTTCGTGACCCATACAGATAGTTCCGAAGAGTGTTTAGTGCCAATATAATAGCTAACATTTCTTTTTCGTTAGCAGCATAATGCTCTTCAGCTTTGTTTAACGTTCGGGAAATAAATGCGATGGGTTTTCCGCACTGCGACAAAACAGCTCCGATTGCATAATTGGATGCATCGGTAATTAGTTCAAAATCTCTACTAAAATCTGGGTAAGCTAGGATTACATCCTCGGAAATGAGAGAATACTTTTTTTTCGAAGGATTCAACAGCATCCTGGTCTAAAAAGATTTCAACTTTGTATGATTTGTTCTTGGAGGTTCGACCTCCTTCCCCTCTTAAAAGGGATGTCAGGGGTTTGGCTAACTTTGCGTAGTCCTTAATAAAACGCCGGTAGTACCCTGACATACCAAGAAAACTACGGAGTTCTTTAAGTGTTTTAGGTTGCGGAAAATTTTTAATAGCTTTAACTTTTTCTGGGTTGGTCTTTACGCCCTGACTTGTAATGATATGACCTAGAAATTCTACTTCTTTCTTAAAGAAGTTCCATTTATCCAATTGAACTTTCATATTGGATTCTTCTAATGCTGCAAATATATTTTTTATGTGCTCAAAATGATCATCTTCTGTTTTGCTGAATATAATGATGTCGTCTACATTTTCCTATGTATTTACGTAAAATATCGTCAAGTGCACGCTGGAAGATCGATGGTGCATTCTTGAGTCCAAACGGTAGACGTGTAAATTCGTATTTTCCATTGTTTATGCTAAACGCTGTTTTCTCCATATCGGATTTTTTTAGTGGAATCTGATGAAAACCACTTTTGAGGTCTAATACTGAAAAGAAATTGCTAGTGCCAAGTTGAGAGATTACTTCTGTAATCTCAGGTATTGGGTATCTGTCTGCTATGGTGATTGAGTTTAATTTTCTATAATCTATTACCATGCGATACTGTTTATTTCCAGCTGAATCAGCTTTCTTAGGCACAATCCAAACTGGAGAATTATATGGCGATCTCGATGGCCTTATAATTCCGTCGTTTAATAACGTTTTTACTTGACTTTCAACCTCTGCTTTAAGCGACGCAGGGTAAGGATAAAATCGCGTGTAAACTGGAGAATCAGTTGTGGTTCTTATTTCGCCCACAACTTTTGTGGTGTAAGTAAGCTTTTCATCTGGCTCTCAAAAAAGATTAGGATGAACAGTTAGTATTTTCCTCATCTTTTCTTTTTGTTCTGGGGACATATTACCCTCTTTAATATTTATGGCATTAACATGTTGAGTGGGGAGTTGTTTAAGATGAACCTTGAATCCGTTTTTTAATATCATGTAATGCTTATGTGTATAAATAGTAGCCTTTAGATCTCTTGGAGTATCATTACCTAAAATACCGTCGAATGTTTCCAACGAGGGCATTAAATAAAATTTTATTTCTTCATCAATTTTAAAAAGTTTTGCGTAAGTATGTTCAATAATTTTGATATCTCCAACGATTGATTTTGCAAAAAAGTGGTTTTCATTAGGGATACGTTTCTTGACTAAATTTGGTTTAATATAATTCTTACTAGAGCCTGTGTCAACTAAAAATTTTAAAATGTTGCCGCTCTCCGTTTTCACCTCAAAGTAGGGCAACGAAGAGCTAATCATGCTAAAAAATGGACATCACTAGGCTCTCCATATTGCATATTGTCATCATCGTCTTGGGTGCTTCCCACTTTTCCTGTGTCTATGTGGTATGTTCTCTGATTTTTGAATTTTTGTTGGTTTTCCCATTGGTTTGGCCTTTTACCGAAAAGTTGATTTTGGTGGGGTCTATTCATATAGTTTACGCGGTGTGATCGTAAATTCTGATCCACATCCATTGGCTCCGGCCGAGGTTGCGGTTTTGGTGGACGAGGGGGATTACTATTCGCTTGATTTTTTTGCTGGAAAGTATTGTTCCCAGGTTGGCTTGGACGTGAAATATAAGCTAAATGGGGATAAAATGTTTTATTTTGTGCGTTCCCTAAATTACGTTTCGGTGGCAATTGTGGAGATTGATTTCTTCTTGCGTTACTGGCGTGGCTTGCACGAAAGTTTTGATTTTCTAGTTTTAAGCACAAGTGAAGTGCCTGAGGTAAATCAGTAGGTTCTCTTATTCCTAACAGTCGTGGCAAGTCGCCATTAAGACCTCTTATAAATGTATCTAAGGCCTTATCTCTATATGATCGTGTCATAAGGTTTAACGATTCATTACCCATTTCGAGGCATCCTAATTTGTTCAATATCAGGGAAAGATGAGTATAAACTTGTTGATAGAATTCTTGAATGCTGTTGTTTCCTTGAACTATAGTCGTCATCTGGTATTCCAGGGTAGATAGGTCACGCTTGTCGCCGTAATGCGTTGTTAAGCATTGTGAAATTGTCCGCCAGTTCAAAGGTGTATTGTATGATTCCAATGCCACGTCGGCATTGCCGGTTATTTTATTTCTTATTACGCTCAGTATTCCATAATACTTAGGCGTACCTCTGATTGATTCGTAGATACTTAATATCCGTTCAACACTTTTTTTCCAAGAATTGAATTCTCCAGGCTGCCCAGAGAATTCTTTTAGACATTTCACAACGTCCAGAATTTTGTCCATGTCATTTAGGTTGTCAGCGTGTCTGGTTATTCGTTGGTCTCCTAGGTCTGCCAAGTTAGCACGAGGACTAAGAGTATCCTGCACTACTTGAGGTCTTTGTTCCCTAAGTACGTTTGTTGCTATTGTTGATATGAGCGACCTTAAATCATCTAGGCTCAACTGAGCATTTTCTGATGGCGCTTCATTACTTGAAGGAAGAATAGGGGGACGAAGTAAATTGTTTGGGTTTGCCATTTTTGTAAAAAAAGTACTTTCTCAAAGATTTTTTTCTACTGGAATAATCTTGACTTTAGTTAACGATAGTTTTTATTTTTTTTCCAACAGGACAGGAAGAACAATATTCTTAACACTGATTTTATGTTAGATAATTTTTTATTTAAGATAATATAACTTAAATTCTAAAATACCTTATTTCAACCTTAAATTATTAATGTATTTGATGATCTTCTGTAGAGATTTCCGCGTCTTACTACGGCTGGATTGATGATTGCACAGTTTTTTATAAGTTGATGAATAAATTCACAATTGAAAGCCTTACTGTTCTTCAGAATTTTTTTCCAATTTTCGATACAGGTTTAAATGTCTTTTAACACACTTTAATAGGCTGTGATTTTATATATAGTCACTTAACCCGTGTCTTTTGAAGTATTATATATTTTTACCCAGTTATTGTTTTACTTTTTTGTATCCTTTCGAAAAATATATTTTTTTTTAACTCGTTGGTATTATAAACAAAAAGTCACCATAGTTTTTTTCTGTTTTTAGTATCCTTTCGAAGGATAAACTTTTTCTTTAACTTGCTGGTATTATAAACAAAAAGTCACTAGGGTTTTTTCTGTTTTTAGTATCCTTTCGAGTTTAGTATCCTTTTACTTTCGTTACTTAGGGACCGTTATCGAAAATACTTTTTAACCGGGCGCCAGTTTTCTACCGGACCGACCAACTTCACTCGGGCGCCACTTAAGAGATTACTTACTGCAATCTCTAAAAAAAATAGTTTTTTTGTTTAAGCGGTCAACACGACCGCACTTTATTTAAATCAGAACTAGAATAATTTTATAAAATTTCTTAATTTATATTAAACTAAATGACCTAAATTTAGAGGTGGCGTGATTTTAATATTTTAATAAAAATTCTTAGAAAGCAATAATTGCATTTTGCAATTACTGGGAAATTGGCTTAATTAATAAAAGACGCTGATTTGGGCTTTTTAGCATTTGCAAAAACTCTTACTTATTTGTAATTTATTGGAACAGAGGTCGTTAACTTTGTTTACGTTAACTTATACAAATAATAAAAACAAATTTTATGTTGTGAAATGATTTGTTTTCGAGTGTTTGTAAATTGAGCTCTTATTTAAAATATATTGTAGTCTTTAAAAAGGCTTTTTTATTTCGATTGTCAAAAATAGTTTAAATTGAAGCTGAAGCAATTTACTTGTTCCATGCGGTCTTTTTCGCTAATGGTTCTTTTGCAAGGGTTATATTTTTCGGTTTCGCTGCTACAGAGCTTTTAGCTTTGGGTGCTTTTGTTTTGGTTGCTGGTATCTTTTTGGTGGGTTTTGCTTTCATGGTGGCAGTCTTTCTGATGGGGTTTGCTTTGCCGCTGTGGTTTTTCGATATTGAACAACAATAGTAATTGAATATTCACCGTCTTAAACACCAGTCCGGCTCCTCATGAAATGAATGTTACAAATTTTGTAATGCATTCATTAGTGTAGAATTTTTATATAAAATATACACAATTGACTCACCCGGTCGGATATTTAGGGAATAGGTGTAGCCTCACTCCTTCCTTGCATCCCATTACGCATTTACGGATCCTGGAAGACATTAGAATTACACGTTTTATAAAAATTTATATTCAGAATTTTTACTTACATATTGTTGTTGGTACCACTATTTTGTAGCTGATTTTATTGTTCTTATGTGCTTTTGTATATCTTTGCACATTGTTGGTAATCAGTGGATGAATCAGTAGATGATATTTCATCCATAACTTACCAACTTGGCGTAAAATGAACTATAAATTTGGCGTAAAATGAACTATTTAACAATTTGCGCCAATAATAATGCCATAAAATTTCATTTTAATGTAAACAAAAATTAAATTTCATTTTACTACGATGAGATAACAGAGATAGAAAACAAAGAAATTTGCCGTCCCTCTCGCAACATCGTAATTACCGACATTTCCGTATTATATGTACATAAATATCGTCTCTGTATTTTAGTTGTCGTTTCTAGTTATTTGTCTATGATTCACACTGTGTGCTATTTAGTCATATTGTCATCATATTTTAGACCAGTTTAAAAAAGTTGTTATTGTGCTGCATACAAAAAAGTCATAAAATAATAGCACTCTTTCAGGTATGGTTTTATTTTGTCATAAAATAACTCTAGAGATCTGAGTCGAACGCCTGAAAATCTTTAGGCGAGACGGCGATAATATATGTTTGCCGCAGTTAATTATATATGATTCAGGATAAAAAACAGCTAAAAAATTATGCATACCTACATATATTTCTGTACATTAAATCAGTGATGTCAAATGTGATTGTGTTGGTAAGATCACTCTTATCTCTTACATTCCCAGCGGGAGAAATGTGCGGTTGCGAGGCCTAACTAGTGGCCTTTTCTAAGAGTATCCTTTTATTTACCAATAATATCTTCTAATTTTATAAGTTATAAAAAAGGGTTTCGAAAATTGCCAAGTGCTCAGATATTTAATTTTAAAATATTTCTCCATTTTTAAGCTGAACATTTGGTTAGTTTATATACAAGAGAAACAATTTTTACAAAAAGTCTTACTTATGAATTAATTTAAAAGCTACTTTAAGAAATTTTCGAAAAGATGTACCTACATACAGTGGATCCAACTTATTTCAAACCTCTTATATATATATTTATATACGGGTATTATAACAATAACATGTTAACATCAGGTTGATAGAGTTCTCGTATTCTTTTTCACAATAAAATTTGTGTAAATAGGAACTGTTATCAAATTCAACTAAGCCACCTAATAACGGTGTTTTGGTTTGATAGTTGAACATTTAGTTGATACATTTGTAGACATATATAGCATATTTAATAAATTAATTTGATATATAACTTATTTTTCTTTATAAAATCTCACAAAAGGCTGTAAATATATGTGAATATTTTATGTATGTATATGTACATATACATATGAATTTATGTAGTACCAAAATTACTACCCTGCAGGAGATCGAACTAGTATCAAATTAGTATTGCACTAGTACAAAAATCGCCAGTACTAGTTCCCAACTGTGAACTTTCCTATACCATGTTAATGCTCAAATTAACATTGAGTGTGTTTGGAAAATTACTAGTACCATTGGTACTAGATGGAAACTAGGGGGATACTAGTACTATTAGTACTTGATGTACTAATATAATTTCTTCTAGTCGGATACTAGTACAATCAGTTCTGCATTAAGAACTGGTTTATGTATAAAAATCCCTTAATTTATTGGATTTTTAAACCCAATGAAATATGTTAAGTCTTTGTCTTCACAAGCAATTTTTGGTTCATCAATTTTTAGTTTATAAGAGGAAATGGAAAGGGCACACAAAATCCACTAGCAACTTGTACAACTTGAGTTACGTTTGGTACTCCACCATATACCAACCACTAATGAACATACAATACATATATCAGTTTTTATTATTTTAAAGAAGATCGCTGATTTTACATATGAACATAAATATTAACAAAAACACACGTTTAAAAAATTTTTAAATTAGCTTTTATTTTTATTTATTTTTTAAAATGGCACTTTTTTAACTCTCAAGAAAACTGCGGCTTGCTTACATAAATTATCGAATAAATAAACTGATATGCAGGTGGTAAAGTCTTCTAATACTATTCCTTGTTTCAAATTTGAATTTGTTTAAAAATTTTAACAATTAAAAATAAAATAAATGAAAATGCGAATTAGCAATTCGCTTTAAAACATGATCAAAAAGTAATATGAAATTCTACAAGTCAAATCAATCTACAAATGAACTACTTGAAGTACTAGTACTTTTCTGTATATGTTCAATCACCTTTTGAGCTAGTGCTTGCTATACTAGTAATCGTACCAGTAGCTCAAAGACAATTAACGCTTATCCTCCTGCAGGGTACATATGTAATTTGTGTACGTATGTATATGCAGGCAAATGGGTCGATAATGTTTATCGACCAGTGCTATGCCATTTAGACAACCCGACAACAATTAACAGAATCTTGCACTAATGCAGGTCAGAAAAATTTGAAACCATATTCATGACTGAGGTCGAACTCAGGATATAATACATCGTAGTCTTCAGGCAACAGCACCCTTATAAAAAAATGTATAAATAAAAGTATAATTTAGCCATACATATAATGAATATTACATCGATCGCAAGCTTAAAATAACATATTGTACTATTTATAGAATTTCGTACGTTTACTGTACAAACGCAAAATAGGAAAGTGCCATCAATGTTGAAACACTATTATTTGTTGTATGTATGTATGCATACACAATTTTTTTTCTGTAAAAACATATGGTGCGTTTTTAAGCATTCTATAAGCGGAGCTGTGTTAGCATTTGCCCTGCGTCAGCATTTACGATTTCAGCGTTCGGCTAAATGGGCCTTAAGGCACGCGTACATACATACCCACGCTCATGTATGTAAGCTGTGCCATCCTATATAAGGCGCAGTAATGCTGAACAGAGTTCTTAGTTCTTGAGCAGCCGCCGCGGAGGTAAGTTGTTGGTCTTATATTAAATATTAATTATTTCAGTTAGTTTTAGTGACCAAAGGCGATTACAGAATTTGTCTACTAAGCGACAGTACTGTTAACCTATAGGCATATTCTTGTAGTCCACTAAGGCTATAGTGTGGTAGGGGTGAACGACAACCTAAGCGACAGTACTGTTAACCTGGTTGCGCGTTGGCTTTTCCCACAGCGTATTTATCTCACTTTCGTCTTGGTCACTTTGACCACATACGGTTGCTATTTAAATTGCCTCCTTACCATATTATTGACCACGTCGCCAAGAACCAGCCTCTGAAGCATCATTTTTACTATTGCTCAATAAACGCTTATACTCGAATCTTGGTGTTTTACTTGGCCATCGAGACTTCCCCCTGAAATCAACAAATTTATGTAACTGACCCTGGACGCCGCTGAGCTCTACCCCAGCAATCAGCGGAAACGTGACGTTACAAGGCTATTTCCTGACATACTTTATATAAAAAAAATAAATAAAAAATCTCTGTATATAGTTTACACTATTATATTACCTTCACGTAGTTCTTCAATAATAGAGACAATGTCATTGTTGTGATTATTATGACCTGCAGACTGTGATGCAAGCAGTAGTCTAAGTCGATCTAGCAACTCGTTTGGATCATCCCGGTATATATAGTTTGGATTATGAGGGTTCAGCTGTAGGAAACGCCGTCCTAAATAATTAGTTTTTGTTACATCTGATGAGCTCGTATGATTTTCATCTTTAAAAAGTTTTACACTAATATCTTTGTACTTGAATGCTCTACTCCCTTTGATTTGCCCATCAGACTTATAATCTCTCCTGTGTGAGAGAGAATAAGTCTGATCGGCAAATCAAAGGGAGTAGAGCGTCCAAGTGCAAATATATCAGTGGAAAACTTTTTAAAGAGGAAAATCATACGAGCTCATCAGATGTAACAAAAACTAATTATTTAGGAAGGGGTTTCCTACACTTGAACCCTCATAATCCAAACTATATATACCGGGATGATCCAGGATTGGTAGTAAATACATTTTTTTAGCTCGAATTTATCATATCTTTATCAAAGAAAACAGTCCTGGAGTGAGAGTCCATATTTGACCACCAACCTATATCTTATCTTGATTAAACTCGATGTTGCTATTACCAAATTTCCATTCGCTATTATTATCTCTATGCGGGCCATAGTTAGTATCTAGCTCATATCTTGATTGCAATAGTGATAAGTCGGGATAACTTTGTAGTGTATCATACAAGTATACACTGCACACCCTAACTAGAACACACACATGCATAGGGTATAAGCATACACCAAGGGCAGTGCAGTTGATCGAACTAACGATTGCATGAATCATTACAGTTTGAGTGACAATTTATGTTCGCACAACAAACATTCCTATTGGCCAATGTAACTAGAGAATAGGGGAAATGGAGAAATGTATGATATTGAAGGAGATAGTTATAATTATATGATAAGCTAGAATAAGTTAGAGAGGTTAACTCTAAATCTCATAAGTACGGGTAGTATATTAACCATGCATTTTTATAAATAAAGGAGACTTTATCTTGATTCATAAATTCGGCAACAACCTGCTTTTGTTTTGATTTAAAGTTTCTACAACTATTTCGGCAGTTCTTTTGAACGCCTAAAGTTGAGCTGAATACCCTGACAGCTGTATAAAATAACCAAGGGCTTTAGGGAACATAGAAATAATAACACAAGCTTCACAACTTTCTTCATTAGTAGAATTTTGTGAGTAAAAGTCATCTTCATCATAATCAATGATACTTTCACTATTAAACTGCTTAAACATTGTTTCTTCAATTAGTTTCTTGGGTGTACTCGATTCCAATTTCATTGCTGACTTCTGGGGATGAAAACTTTTCATTGTCATCAATTCCAGTCCAGTTTATCATTCTGTTCTCTTGCAATCGGTCTATCAATGTAATTAGAGCTATTAGTAAATTCTTTTAAAGGTTCTGTGATAAGCTTGAAAGTATCTCTTAATTTTTCATGTGTATTTAGTGTTTCACCAGTTTTTATACTTCGGAGCTTTTTCTTCAAGATGTTTCTTGTTGTCACCAAGTCTCTAAGAACTTTTTCATTCATTTTAGCTATCAGGTCAGTTTATCATGTATAGGATCAGGTTATCAGCTATCAGATCAGGTTTTACTTATCTAAAGCCTTATTAAATACAGTAATTTATATTATGACGAAGCAATCAAATAACTTTACATAGTGACCATTGTTTAATTCATTATCTTTACTCATCATCAAAAACCCATATTTTTCTTTTCAACATTCTCTACAAATGTGTTGAAACTTTTCAAAGTTCATATCGCTGGTAACGCACATTATCTCTTATCAAATCCTTTGGAATTCTTGTGTAAGTTTGACACAAGTAAATGAGTCTACGTTCTTATGACGACCCATACAAAAATATGCTCGTATATTGTTCTGCTTTTCACATTCAACATAATCAAAAATCATAATTGAATTGCTTTTAGCTTCACTAGGAGGAGCAACGGACTCATTATCTGCGAATGTGCAGTACCCCATTCTTTAATTGGTGAAATTATTTTTTTAGGTACTCATATTTAAGTTGATATTGAGATTTTTAGTATAAGTAAATGTTTTCAAACTTGAGACCATTAGGACTTTCCAGCAAACTAGTCATGATATTAGTTTTTCCACCATTTGAAGGACCAACTATTAATGCTCGAATAGAATTTGGTAACAAGGAACTATGCCTTATTTTTTTTACTGTCATTTGAAGAAATATCAGCATTACGAACTAAAATATTTTTGTGTTGTTTTACCAAGCGCATTTTAATAACTACTTGTGAAATTTGCTAACAATATCTTCTATTGTAGATTAAAGTAATATGGTTGTACTTTATAACAAAAGTTTTAGTCACAAACAAGCTATCGTTGGAGAAGGTTTACAAAATAGAACAAGATATTCTCAACCTTTTGAATTACATTTTCCTGGATATAATTACTGTGGACCTGGCACAAAATTACAAAAGCGTTTAGATAGAGGAGATAAAGGAAATAATTTATTTGATGTCGCTTGTAAAAATCACGATATAGCTTACTCCAAAAAGAATTAAACACTAGACATCAAGCTTTAAAATAAAGCTTGGGAAAGACTTCCTTCAAAAGATAGCAATCTTGCAGAAAAACCATTTGCATATCTATATGGTCACGAACGCTGTTGGCTGAAGTAGTAGAACACGAGACTATGAAGCGGAGGGCTCTGAGTTCGAGCCCGCGCTGAGTCATGATATATTGTCTTGAATTATTCTTATCAGCATTAGTGCGTGGTTGTGTTAGTTCTTGCCAGTCTGTTTCAATGATGAAGGCATAGTCACTGGTCACTGAACATAATTGGCAGCAACTGACACTATAATGTACTAAGATCAGAGTAACAGTACCCATTTACCATCACGTGGATAACAATCTTGGCGCGATGTGGTGGCTCAGTGCTGGCTGTGGCAAGTGTCTCTGATTCAGACAGAACCTGGAGTAAGATGACCTTTTTAGGGTTTCTGCCTGTTTTTGGTGGCAAGTGCTCTAAAGGCTTGCATGGCAAATAGTTATCCCCCCTAAGCCGAGGTGTTATGCGACCCGTGCCTGTCGGCTGGTTTGCAGTCAGGGGTAACCGACTGTATTCTTACGGAGCCTTGCTGATACCTGGGCGCCTCAGCAAGTAATTAAGCCCTTACCTTGTCACTGGGGGCTATGACATGGTGGACATTTTCTCCCCTACACTCGTGGGAACAATAAGCGGAAGAACAGAAAAAACATCAAACTCGGACAGTACGACAAGGGATGACGGGCAACAGACACAAATGGGGAGTATTTTTCAGGGACCTATACAAGGGGGGGCGGACAATGCTAAGGGCCAAGGGGGGGCAGACATAGTAGGGGACAGGTTTCTGAAAAGACAAGACAGGACAGTTAGTGACGATGACTTAGACATATTTCCAGGACTGGACGGACTTAACATCTACGAGACGGACGAGGATGACATCACCATGGTCTCCTCTGATACCAAGGACAGACAATCGGTGGGGGCGGACAGGAAGGTATCAGAGGCACAGGTGATGGAAGGAGCGGAGAAAAGACCGGACGAACGCAAAAAGCTGGCAGGCTACAAGCGTTCTCTCCGGTTTTTAAGGTCGTTGGAATCTCGAGATCCAACTTCCTTGACTCCCCGGGAGAAGGCTTTGCGGCGCAAGCATGCCTACCATGTTCGGAAGTATGAGGAGTCTCGGAATACTTCTGTCATGGAGGCAAGGCCAGAGACGGGGACGAACGTGGCCAGAAACCAGGGTAGGAAAGCGATCTCGGCATCAGCCGGGCCCTTAACTAAACCTGGACCGAGCACGATCACCGACTCGGAGAAATTGGACGATGGCCCTTCTACATCGAAAGGGGTGTCGTCCAAGTCAAAGAGAGGTGATGACCTACGCGGTAAAGCGAAAACCGCCGGCAAGGAGTCCTCAAGGCAAGCTCCATTCTCCTCTAAACGAGGTCACGGGGCTGGCAAAGGGGACCCTGCAGGGGGTTCTAGTGGCAAACGGCAAAGGTCGGGTGAGACGCAGATGCCTGAGGGCAAGCGGTTGAAACCATCAACTAGCTTGACATCAGCACCTGAGCTACAGGTAGCCATTATTGATCGCAGTCAGCCGGGGGGCAAAATGACAAATGATCAATGGCTGCTTCTGGAAGAACGAATTCTGCGCAGACTAGTGGACGCGCTCGCCACTTGTGACGATGACTCGTTCACTGCGTTTGATGGGGCAAAGTGGTCCAGAGGCGTCAAAATTATTGGTTGCGGTAATGAGAAGGCTCTCGGTTTTCTCAAAAACAGCATCCAAGAAGCTGGCGAGCTCTGGCCAGGAGCCAAAATTGAAATCGTGCCCTTGGACCAAGTTCCTTTTCAGGTGACGGTGCGCGTGTGGATTCCTCCTCCTATTCTGGAGGATTAGGCCACACTTACACTCATTAAGCGCCAGAATAAGGACCTTGGTACTGAGAACTGGACGATTGAACGTGGACGTGCCAGGGACAAGGGGGATGGCAAAGATCTCTGGATCAAAATTGATTCAGAATCCCTCCATCTCCTGCGCCCCAAAAAGGGCGTTATCAAATATGGGCTGAATCAGCTTAGGCTGATTCTGCCTACAAAGAAGGACTCACAAAATGGCGACTCCGAGCGGCATAAAGGTGGTGCAGATTAACTTGCATCACTCCGAGGCAGCATCGGACGAGCTGTTACGCTTTATGGAGAGGGAGTGCATATCCGTGGCCTTGATCCAAGAGCCTTGGTTAGTTGGAAATAAGGTTCGGGGCCTTCGGTCACGTTTGTTTACTCTTCTCTCTCCTACCACGGAAGGTAAGATTAGAAGCTGTATTCTGATTAGGAAAAACATCAATATTTTTCTTTTATCCCATTACAGCTCTGGCGATCTAACGGTAGCTGCGCTTGAACGCAAGGATCTCCCGATGGTGATCCTGGCATCGGCGTATCTACCGTATGAGGTGGATGACCCTCCTCCGAGTGCGGTGCGCACACTCATTGACTGGTGCGGGACACGTGGACATGACCTTGTACTGGGCGGTGATGTAAATGCGCATCACACACTCTGGGGTAGCACGGATATAAATAAACGAGGTGAGGATTTATTACAATTTCTCTTGTCAACCAATCTTAGGATTTGCAACAAGGGCAATAGGCCAACGTTTTTCAATAGGATCAGGCAACAGGTCATTGATTTAACTTTGGTTAGTGATAGGGACTCTATTAGAATATCTGACTGGAGGGTGAGCCTTGAGTGCTCATTCTCTGATCATAACAGAATCACTTTTACGATCGATCTTATTCCGAGTGGGGGCAAGCCTTACAGGAACCCTAGGCAAACGGATTGGGGAAGTTTCAGAAAGCTCGTGGATGCCCTACCACCTCCAGTAGCGGAGCAGGTGGGCAGCATCCAGGAGCTGGAGGACTCTTCAGTCCTTTTGTCAAGGACACTGAGGGACGCCTATCACGCATCTTGTCGGGAGCGGCAACCGTCAACGAAAGTCCATCAGAAGTGGTGGAATCCGAGACTCAAGCAGCTCAGGACAGACTGCCGAAGACTTTTTAATAAGGCGAAGCGCGACAGAAATCCCATAGACTGGGATAACTATCGTAGGAGTTTCAACGCCTTCAAGAGCGAAACCCGGAAGGCAAAGAGGGAATCGTGGAAGCGTTTCTGTGGTGACTTGGAGAGCACATCTGAGGCTTCCCGCCTAAGAAAACTACTCTCTAAGGAGCCTGGCACGCCGGGATCCCTTATGAGGCCTGACGGAACTTTTACTGAAAGCAGCGAGGATACCCTGGAGCTACTAATGGAAACTCACTTTCCGGATTGCGAGGACGGGGCGGACGTACGTGGTACTGTCGTCCCCGTGCAAACAGCTATCCTAGGGAGTGATTTGGTGGACTCCATTGTGCAGTCAGCCAGGGTAAGATGGGCAGTGGCATCTTTTAAGCCCTATAAGTCAGCGGGGCCAGATGGTATTTTCCCAGCACTGATGCAGCATGCCATGGAGGCGATTTTACCATGGCTGCTAACCATTTTTAGGGGAAGTCTCGTTTACGGGTACATTCCTATGGAGTGGAGGGAGGTTACTGTGGTATTTATTCCAAAAGCGGGTAGGATAAACCACGGTACCGCTAAAGATTACAGACCAATCAGTCTGTCATCTTTTCTATTGAAAACACTGGAGAGACTGGTTGATTTGTATGTCAGGGAACTTCTCTCGCCAGAGAATTTCTGCGGTGCACAGCATGCCTACCAGAAGGGTAGGTCGGTGGAGACGGCGCTGCATGATGTTGTCGGCACTATAGAAGATTCCCTTGACAAGAAGGATTTTGTTATGGCATCCTTCCTAGACATAGAGGGCGCTTTTAACAATCTGAACATATCCTCGATAACTGGGGCGCTCAGAGAGATCGGTGCGGACCAGTTAATTACGGACTGGGCAGGGAACATGCTTAGGAGCAGATCCATAGTATCCAGTTTGGGCATGAGTACGAGGAGGAAGGCTGTAACAAGGGGCACTCCGCAGGGGGGAGTTCTGTCTCCGCTCCTATGGAACCTTGTCCTGAACAGCATCCTTTTCAGGTTGAACGCAGGTGGCACCAAGGTAGTTGCTTATGCTGATGACGTTGTGCTCCTTATAAGGGGTAAATATTTGCCTACGATAAGTGAACTCATGGAATCGGCGCTGAACGAACTACTGGACTGGGCCAAGGGGAACGGTCTAGGCATAAACCCTTCGAAGACTGTACTGGTACTTTTTACCAAGAGATATAAGATCCCGGCTTTTAGGCCACCATGCCTTGGTGGCATGAGCTTGGGACTCTCGAGGGAAGCGAAGTACCTCGGCATTATTCTAGACTCTAAACTATCGTGGAGACGAAATGTGGAGGATAGAACGAGGAGGGCTCTATGTGCGTTTTACGCATGCAAGAGAGTTTCAGGGAGGAGATGGGGGTTGAAACCGTACATCCTTCACTGGATGTATACGGCGGTGATCAGACCCATTCTTACTTATGGATCACTTGTTTGGTGGAGGGCTGTGGACAAGAGGACATATCTCTCTATACTGGGCAAGGTACAGAGGCTAGCATGTCTTGCTGTGACTGGCGCAATGAGGTCGGCCCCTCAGGCCAGTCTAGAGACAATGCTTGATTTGGCTCCCCTTGATATATACATCAAGTACATATCTGCCAGATCTGCCCTCAGGCTCATGGAGTCGGGCAGTTTCAGGCATGATCGTACGGGACATGGCATTATCCTACAAAAGATAGGAGGGCAGGTCCTGGGGGGACGGACTGATTATATGACTCCGGTCATGTGCTTCGACAAATCCTTCTCAGTCGCATTCCCGGAGAGGAAGGACTGGAAGGAAAACTCTGCGACTCGTAGTAATGCAACTTTGGTTTTTACGGACGGCTCGAAGATGGACACTGGCACTGGTTCGGGGGTATTTTCCGAGGGTCTCGGCCTTTCGGTATCGCTCAGGCTACCCGATACCTCGACAGTTTTCCAAGCAGAGATTTATGCCATTACCGAGGCAGCATTAAGGATTGATGGGCTCAATTTGGAGGCAAGAACTATTGACATCTGTGTAGATAGTCTGGCAGCAATTAGAGCCCTGGGTTCGGAGATTATAAAGTCGAGATGTGTACTGGCATGCATTCAATCTCTGGCCAGACTTAGGGGGCATGATGTCAATGTGGTTTGGGTTCCAGGGCATGAAGGCATTCAGGGGAATGAGATGGCGGACGAATGCGCGAGAGCGGGTTCGGCCTTGGATGAAGCAGTATCGCGTAGGGACATTGACATTCCCTCAGTTGAGCTGCTGGGCAGATTTCAGAGGTGGGCAAGGAGGGAGGTGACAAACAGGTGGTCAAGTATTACCACCTGTAGGGTCTCCAAAACTCTATGGCCCTCGCTTAGCAAAGCTAGGACTAGGCAACTTCTGTTTTTTGGGAAACAGCCGCTGGCACTCCTGGTAGGGGTCTTGACGGGGCACTGTGCAATTGGGCACATGTCGGAGCGTTTGGGCTTTCCCCATGATGGCCGCTGCAGGAGCTGCTTCGATGAGGAGGAGGAGGAGTCAGTACAGCATTTCCTTTGTGACTGTCCGGCCCTGCAGGAGCGTAGGCTTAGACATCTAGGCTCTCGTTTCCTGCGGGATCTTGATTGCCTCAGGGATGCACCGCTGGCTGCCCTGGCGGGCTTTGTGAGAAGTTCTGGATGGTTCTCAGGAACCACCACTTCGTCTTGAGAAGGGTGTGTAGAGTATAGTCCTCTTGGGCATCACAATGGGCCTTTTGATGGCCTCCGAGTGTTTTTCTCGCTTACTGCGGGCAGCCCTTTTTAACCTAACCTAACCTAACCTAACAGTACCCACCTTCGTCGTCCCTGTAGGAAAAATTAACCGGCGAAGTAAAAAAGGTTGAACTAGCTACAAAAATACTGTCAATCGTCTCATCTTTCCTAATCTGTCCCCTCAATACTATCGCCTCGTTTTCAGTTCCGGCGCAATGCATGGGTATTGAAGCAAAGAAAAAGAAAAATGTGAAAGGACCATCACCCCGAAGTCGTATAAACGACAAAAAACTGTTTCATAAAACAATTAAAGCAGCAATAAAAATATTGAAGATGGAAAAACCACAAGACATTAACTCAGCCATTAAGATCACTCGTAAAGTTATCAACAAATCACTTAAGGGGAAAAAGGCACGTGTTGTAATACCACGCATAATCAATGTTCCAAAAATTGGTGGATTTTTACCTCTAATTCCGACTCTAACTGCTTTGGTTGCAATTGGCAGTCTAACATCTGACGACCTCTATACCTAAGGCTGTAAATGCAACAAAGGACGTAAAAAAACATTTTGAGGAAACCACTACACACAATAAAGCAAGAGTCTATTGCTGTGGGAGAAGGATTATATAAAAAGGGTTATGGACTTGTTTATAAATATCATTCAAACAACAAATAGATACGCTACCCAACAAACCATTATCAGAATTTGATATAAGAAAATTTTCAATATATACTCCACACGTCAGAGGAGTTTTTATGATGGACTCGTTTTCAAAACGACCAAAGACTGTAGAATGTGGAATAATCAATTAAGATTTGTCAAGAGGGCCAGGTACTCATTGGGTAGCATACTGTAGGAACAATGATGAAAAACAATATTTCGACAGCTTTGGAAATTTATAACCTCCTTTAGAGCTAAACAAATACCTAGGTAGAAATATTGAATACAACTACAATCCACATCAAAACTTTAATACATTTGATTGTGGTCATTTACATTTGGAATTTCTTTAACTAAATATATCAATTAAAACACAATGATATATCTGTATAATTAAAAAAAAATATTTTGTTTTATTTTAATTTGTTTTTAATTATAAAATATATAACATTATTTTAATTTTATTATTTCCAAACGGGGTACTGGGAGTTTGGTATCAAAAACTCGTTCATCCCGCTTTCTAAGATCAGGTTTCTCTCTCCTTTTCTTTGTAGTCGATATTTATCATTTGAGAGATTGTCTAATTCTACATCTGTTAATATTTGTACCGGTTGGGGAGAAACATTATATGGTTTTCCAATTCAAGTAGAACTGTTTTCCCGTACTTTGTTGTTACTTGCTTTGCGCGTACGATGACGTATTTGTATCATTCATCTGAATCCTTTAAATGGATTAAGTATTTTGTATTACAGGAATTGAATTTGCTTATTAAACTCATTGCGTCATTAATATTTCACAACTTATAAGTTTGAACTCAAATTTCGAAGTAATCACGATATAAGCTTTCTAGGCACTAAGAAGTCTAACTGAAAATTGATAAACAATGATATTTGATTTGTATGTAAAAGTGAGTGAGAAAGGGTGGGGGGGGGGGGGGAAGGGGGGTGTGTACAAAAGCCGAATAGATGAATAATGAAATATATACTTACAACTAAAAGGTTGGAAGAAGATATAGAGATATATATATAAATTTTTCAGTTCTTCAATCATAACTAGTTCATTTAACTAGTTTTTGGAGTGAAACGCAGATTTAGTTTTTTGAAATGTATGTATATAATTTATCTTACAACTGATTCGTTGAAAGCAATTATTAGCCGATTTTAAGGAATGTCAACTGTATGAAGACAGCGAATTGGTGACATTTTTTCTTCATATCTTTTGATGAAAACTAGGACTTTGGTATAATGGAAGATGAGGACAAGAACGATGGCCACTTCAAGTCTTGTCCATGGAGTCGTCCAGATTGCGCGGAAAGTCCAGATAACTGCCGATGGTCTGTATTTTACTTGTGAAAAATGGTGATAAATAATTTAATTAATTTGTACTATGTAATATTTCATTCAAGCTGAAAAAAAAACAATATGAAACAAAAATCATAAATATATTTTTCATTTTCAATATATGTATTTGTACAATTTTTGTTTATTTCTCTTACCAATAAAACAATTTTTCTTATTACTAGATATTATCCCATTTCTTCTTCTTAAAGTTTAGCAACCTCCGCTAAAAGCATATCAAGTTCGTAATGAGGAATGGTTTCTTCTATACGGAAATGATACCATCATAAGTATTTATGTTATTACAACAAATTCTTTCATTATTTTCCCGCAGTTTTTATCTTTCATCATACACAAAACTTTTTTGTTCAAAAGAGGAATGGTATATTTGTTATATAGAGAATAATATGGTGTATCAAATTGTTGTTCGATGTCAGGCTTTATGTCCGCGTAAAAGTCTTCTGTTTGTATTGTATAAATGAAAGTGTACATATAATTTTATGATAGCATTGTCTTGAACTTAGGTTGCATGTACCCGTAATGGAAATCATACATTTTCCATTTAGAGAGCTCAAGACAAAATCCCAAGTAAATGGGCTTATTATAATATGTCTTCACTCTATTCATTTCGATAGCTACCATATATTCAGAAAATATAGACAAACTATGGAAATTGGACTTTTATATCCAGTCTTGAGTCCCCAAATGATTCCGATTAGATCTGCTCCAATTCGTTACCATTCTTACGTTCCTCCTCTTGGCCACATTCTCCATAGTCTTCCCATACACTAAATTATTAAGCAATTTTAAGAAAATTTTCTCAAAAGCATTTTTAGCAGTGGCTCTATGCTGGGTATTTAAGTCCTTTTAGCCATGGAGGTTGTTTAAATGTCAGAAAACGATGAATTTTCTTTAAAACTAACCATATTTCAAATATTGTTTGATAACTCTATAATATATAACGTATTAATGCCTTGTGGAGAAACCGGTTGTCATTTGGTTGTGGTTCGATTGCATTTTTTTTTTTGCATAAAAAGGAAGGTCATTGTGTAAGTCGTGTAGGTTAAAAGGGTAATCCAATGTGACTTCAAACACATAACCATCTGTTGCATTATCAGCTATGCTTTCCGGATACAAATTCAGCTCCTCATTTGATAACCATTTGAATCCTCCATAAGGGAGACATCCCCCAACCGTACAGGTTATTTGCATCTAAGTATACAAGAAATTCAGACCGCTTCCCTGTATCAAAACTATCTAAGTATTTGTTGTTTGCTTTGGAATATTTTTTACTACACTGTACAATTCTACCACGTATGCCCTTTTTCATAAAATTGTACATACATATGTCTGTTATTAATTCGAACTTAATTCTTGTATATTTCAACATTACATCCCATGAAAGTCCAGGACCTGTGTAATACTGACATGGAGTCAGCTCATATATACTTTTACAAACTTGTCTGAAGTTCTCGAAAATATATGTTTGTAAAATTCCAAAATTTATGCCAGCTGTGCATCCCTGAGGCAGTCCAGATCCCGCAGGAAACGTGAGCCCAGATGTCTAAGCCTTCGCTCCTGCAGGGCCGGATATTCGCAAAGAAAATGCTGTACTGACTCCTCTTCCTCCTCATCTAAACAGCTCCTGCAGCGACCATCATGGGGAAAGCCCAAACGCCCCGACATGTGCCCAATTGCACAGTGCCCCGTCAAGACCCCCACCAGGAGTGCCAACGACTTTTTTCCAAAAGTCAGAAGCTGTCTAGTCCTACCCCTGTCAAGCGAGGGCCATAGAGTCCTGGAGACCCTACAGGTGGTAATACTTGACCACCTGCCTGTCACCTCCCTCTCTGCCCACTCCTGAATCCTATTCAGCAACTCAACTGAGGGAATGTCAATATCCCTGCGTGAGGCTGCCTCATCCAAAGCCGAACCCGCTCTAGCGCATTCGTCCGCCGTCTCATTCCCCTGAATGCCTTCATGCCCTGGAACCCAAACTATCCTGACGTCATGTCCTTCAAGTCGAGCCAGAGATTGAATGCATGCCAGCACACATCTCGACCTCACTGTCCCCGAGTCTAGGGCCCTAATTGCTGCCAGACTATCCACACAAATGTCAATAATTCTTGCCTCCAAACTGAGCCCATCAATCCTCAATACCGCCTCGGTAATGGCATAAATCTCCGCCTGGAAAACTGTCGAGGTATCGGGTAGCCTGAGCGATACCGAAACGTCGAGACCCTCGGAATACACCCCCGAACCAGTGCCAGTGTCCATCTTCGAGCCGTCCGTAAAAACCAAGGTCGCATTGCTGCGAGTCGCGGAGCCCTCCATCCAGTCCTTTCTCTCCGGAAACGCGACTGAGAAAGACTTGTCGAAGTTCATGACCGGAGTCATGTAATCAGTCCGTCTCCCCAGGACCTGCCCTCCTACCCTTTGTAGGATAATGACATGTCCCGTACGGTCATGTCTGAAACTGCCAGACTCGATGAGTCTGAGGGCAGATCTTGCAGATATGTACCTGATGTAAACCCCAAGGGGAGCCAAGTCAAGCATCGTCTCCAGACTGGCCTGAGGGGCCGATCTCATCGCGCCAGTCATAGCAAGACATGCCAGCCTCTGTACCTTGCCCAGTATGGAGAGATATGTACTCTAGTCCACAGCCCTCCACCAAACAAGTGATCCATAAGTAAGAATGGGTCTTATCACCGCCGTATACATCCAGTGCAGGATGTACGGTTTCAAACCCCATCTCCTCCCAGAAACTCTCTTGCACGCGTAAAACGCGCATAGAGCCTTCCTCGTTCTATCCTCCACATTACGTTTCCACGATTGCGTAGAGTCTAGAACAATGCCGAGGTATTTCGCCTCTCTCGAGAGCTCCACGCTCGTGCCACCAAGGCATAGTGGCCTGAAAGCCGGGATTTTATATCTCCTGGTAAAAAGTACCAATACAGTCTTCGTAGGGTTCACACCCAGACCGTTCCCCTTGGCCCAGTCAAGTAGTTCGTTCAGCGCTGATTCCATGAGTTCACTTATCGTAGTCAGATATTTACCCCTTATAAGGAGCACAACGTCATCAGCATACGCAACTACCTTGGTGCCACTTGCGTCCAACCTGAAAAGAATGATGTTTAGGACCAGGTTCCAAAGGAGCGGAGACAGAACTCCCCCCTGCGGAGTGCCCCTTGTTACAGCCTTCCTCTTCGTACTCATGCCCAAACTGGAGATTATGGATCTGCTCCCAAGCATGCTCCCTACCCAGTCCCTAATCAACTGGTCCGCCCCGATCTCTCTGAGCGCACCAGTTATCGAGGATATGTTCAGATTGTTAAAAGCGCCTTCTATGTCTAGAAAAGATGCCATAACAAACTCTTTTTGTCAAGGGAATCTTCTATAGTGCCGACAACATCATGCAGCGCCGTCTCCACCGACCTACCCCTCTGGTAGGCATGCTGTGCACCACAGAAGTTCTCCGGCGAAAGAAGTTCCCTGACATACAAATCAACCAGTCGCTCCAGTGTTTTCAACAGAAAAGACGACAGACTGATTGTTCTGTAATCTTTAGCGGTACAGTGGTTAATCCTCCGCGACTTCGGAATGAAAACCACAGTCACCTCCCTCCATGGGAATGTACCCGTAAAGGAGACTTCCCCTAAAGATGGTTAGCAGCCATGATAAAATCGCCTCCAAAGCATGCTGCATCAGCGCTGGGAAAATACCATCTGGCCCCGCTGACTTAAAGGGCCTAATGCAGACAGCTGTAGCAAAACAACATTTTTCTGCAGTGCTTCTTAGTCTGTGGAAGGAAAATAGATATAAATATGCATATCAATATATTTTTATGTGCACAGGTGTATATGTATATTTCTTTATTTACTTTGATATTATAAAACATAAAACTATAGTGATGGTATCCTTCAGCATTTTCTAAAACTAATAAATTCACATGGCTATGTTTTTCTTTCTTGGTGTTGTAGTACGGGCCAACAATTTTTTCGCTTTCATTGTTATATCCGAATACATTAACGCTAATATCAGGATTACGTTCTTCAAATGCCTTGATATTTGTTAATGCTAACGGGAACTTTAAGTTTTTAAAATCAACATCAATTTAGTTTTTTTTCTTGGACCAGTACTCAGGTGATGACCCCTATATATGCAATATGCAGTGCGCCGGAACTAAAAACGAGGGTATAGTATTGATGGGACAGATTAGGAAAGATGAGAAGATAGACAGCTTTTTTGTAGCTATTTCAACCTTTTTTACTTCGCCGGCTAATTTTTGCTACAGGGCCGATGAATGTGGGTGCTGTTACTCTGATTTTAGTACATGATAGTGTCAGTCGCTGCCAATTATTTTAAGTGACCAGTGACTATGCCTTCAAAATTCGAATACTTGAAACACTTGTAGCTACAGAAATCGTTGGCTACAAAAAAAAATTTGTTGTTGGAAGAAGGCATGTGAACAAAATAAAAAAAAGTAGTGATCGAATTTCCTACGATACATAAATTAGTGTACATCTAGCAGATGTACCAAACTCTCTGATATAGCCAGACTACAGCAGCATGCTTCAGAATGCAGATACGTTACAAAATTTTGAAAGGAATGAAGTTACTACGTAGTCAAAATTTATGTACACAAAAGTTTTTGCTGCGTCTCATACACAGAGTGAAAATACATGCTTATGCATGCAAATACGTTACAAAGTTTTGAAGGGAATATGATATATACAGAGTGCCGAGACATGCTTATGCATACAGATGCGTTACACAATTTTGTAGTGAGAGAAACTCCTACGTAGACAAAATTTATGTAAACATAAAATTTTAGTATGTGCACCAAACTCTCTGACATAAACAGAATACAGAAAAATGCTTCAGCATGCAGATACGTTACAAAATTTTGAAAGGAATGAAACTGCTACGTAGACAATATTTATGTAAACAAATGTTTTGATAAGTGATATACACCGAATACGGAGGCATGCTTATGTATGCGGATGCGTTACAAAGTTTTGAACGGAATGTGATATATAATGAGTACAGATACATGCTTATACATGCAGATACGATACAAAATGTTTAAGGGAATGAAACATAGACAATATTTATGTAAACAAACATTTTGATAAGTGATATACACAGAATACGGAGGCATGCTTACGCATGCAGAGACGTTCAAACATTTTGCAGCAAAAGAAACTGCTACGTGGATAAAACATTGTGGTAAATGATAAACTACAAAAATTTTGTAGCTAAACAAATTTTCAAAAGCAGAATTATTAGATTTTGAAGTTGAGCTTTTACGCATCTGGTATATCGCATTGTATCGCAGACTTCAGCGCCATCATTTAGAGCAGTACCTTAAAAAATCCATTCAAGATGAATTCGAAAAATATCAAGAAGAAGATGACGACCTTTTTCAACAAGTCTCATCACAACCAACATGTTCTCCTACAAATAGATGTGGCATATGATAACATGTTGACAGGTGATGGGGACATATTTTTAAGTATCAATTCACACCCAAGCGATGCAGCCACTCCATATCATACAAGTGAAGTAACCATTAAACTTCCCATTGAAATATTGGATGTTCAGTTCTTGCCCAACATACATGCGCCAATGTTTCGTGCACTCAATGAAGATACCAACGATCAATTGCTATTAGAGGCAGTGGAGACAGATATGAACGGACAGAAACAATTATTTATCAAACTTTTAAATAAATGCTTATAAAAATTAAAATAAATATCTTTTTATTTCAAATGAAAGCCTACATACATATTTATTTCAGAGAACACACAATGGTTCATTCATTCAAACGGACAAGGGAATATTTGGGCACAAAGAATAAACGCTTATTATTTGTTTGTATGTACATGCGTAAATGAAATAAATTTGTAGATATTTATGTACGCATGAATATGTACATCTTATCACATTTCATACTGGCCCACTTGCATACTCAAAATATACATATCCACACATTAAAATTATAAAAACCGTCCACTAAATGCAGGAAATTAAAAAAGCAGACTGTCATACAGACTCATCAATCGTCACACACAGCCTGTCTGAAAGACAAACATTGCAATCGCAGCTCACAATAGAACCACACTTGAAAAAGAAATCATATCATCCAGAACACCAAATACAATCCATAGATGATCGTCATGCATAAAATAAACAAATTCAATATTAATATAAACATAACATCAGTACCAATATGAAGGAACAGTACATTTTTTCAGAATGCCTTCAAACGACAATAATCGAAGTATTGACTACATTCTAACATTGCACAAAAACAAAATTGCTGAACAAAATTCTTAAATAAATACACCAAAATTTAAACAACCATATATATATAAAAGAAAAAATCATACTGGGTGCTGTTGGCTGAAGTAGTAGAACACGAGACTATGAAGCGGAGGAGTTCGAGCCCGCGCTGAGTCATAAAATATTGTGTTGAATTCTTCCGATCAGCATTAGTGCGTAGCTGTGTTAGTTGCTACCAACCTGTTTCAATGATGAAGGCATAGTCACTGGTCACTGAACATAATTGGCAGCGACTGACACTATCATGTACTAAAAGCAGAGTAAAAGCACCCACCTTCGTCGGCCCTGTAACAAAAATTAGCCGGCGAAGTAAAAAAGGCTGAAATAGATACAAAAAAATTGTCTATCTCCTCACCTTTCTCTTCAATACTATCCCCCCTTTCTGTCCCCTCGTTTTCAGTTCCGGCGCAATGCATTGCATATATAGGGGTCATCATGAGTGCTGGTGCAAGATAAAAAAATGAGAAAATTCACAAAAAATTAGGGCCATCCATTTATACAACACTTTTAATAAAGGACAAATCGACAAAAACTCACATGTGGACGGAGAGGTATCTTGTTGTAGTGAAGTTTTTAAAAGGCAATATGTACTTCTTTTTACCTGGAGGGTTCCATGGGATTCGCAGGTTCTTTATTGGAACTTGGTTTATTACAAGTGCACTTAACTAACTTAGAACTAGCTATTTATACCTTCTTAAAATTAACTATAAAACTATATATTGCGATTAAGCTATTTTCTATTGACCTAAATAATACAACAGTATTGCACGTTAACGCAAACAGTATTTAAGTTGAATGTACATTACAGCTGCGCCAACAACTTAGTGCAGTGTATATGTAGGAGGTATGTTCGATAATGCTTCACAACATCCCTCTCCCATTAATGGAAGAAAACATCTATACAGTGATGTTTTTCCTAATGGAAATTTCTTATTCTGTGTACAATTCTTATAGATATTTTTTATGATATATAGATATATATATATATATATATATATATATATATATATATATATATATATACATATATATATATATATATATATATATATATATATATATATATATTGTTACAAAGTTTAAAAATAGATTCAAATATAACGACAATGTGGATATATGTACTTGGCAGCACTGCCAAATCATCTCAAGTTGTCACAATGTTACAACCCTGGTCAACACAAAGCAGATAATATTTGAATTAACGGAAGTAGAATATTCCGGATACATCTTCGAGAATATACAAGATCATTTGAGGCTGTGCAATAATAAGTGTAAATAACAACAACGAAAAACCTAGCAACATCAATGCTAAGAGATGATGCTGTTATTCTTAATGATCTTGTACGCAAGTATTTGCTGCTAACAAAAGCTAAACATGTAGTACACCAATATACACAGCAACATACACACAAATATACACATAAACATACCCACATAGCACAAGAAGCAACAAAACTACGCAACACACAGAACACTCATACATACAACCACACATAGTTACAATAAACAAAACACACAAGACAGCATTGTCATATAAACAAACAAACGTATATAGCTACATGTTAAGTAAAGCACAACAAACAACAACCATGACCAGATGCTTCGCGAAGTTACCAGACGATGTGATTTTGCTATATAAAGTCGCTGCCAGTAATCAGCGGGATCAGTGTGATTTTAAATCTAGACGTGTTTACATCGCTAAGTGTTTAGTAGTACAAATACTCGTGTTAATAAAGTAGTAAATAAAGTGTTGCCGCATTATATTTCTAAAGTTAATTGTCTGTGTTTTTAATTTGATGCAATTAAACGAATCCTTGAAGGATAAGGAAAAAGCGTTTTTACGAAAAGGTCTAAAAACGTAACAATTGGTGTCAGAAGTGGAATTGCAAAAATAATTAAAAAGGACATTGCAATTTAAGGAAAAAAAAGGACATTAAAAAAAATAATTATGAAATTTTATGAGCTAAAAGTTGAACAGCTAAAAAAGGAGCTTAGTAAGCGGGAATTGCCAACAGCAGGTAACAAGGCGGCATGGACATCGGGACATACGAGTTTGAGGACAAAGACGATGTAGAGGTATGTCCTCCTGCCACGACCAGCAGCATGGACATAAATTCAATGTTCGCTGCTATGATGATCCAGATAAAACAGAACTCTCAGCAGATGCAGGATGCATCAAGGATCAGCACTGACAAACTTGTAGCCGAAATAGCTGAAATAAAACAGAACTCAGGAATCAGCAGTGAAAAGCTTGTAGCCGAAATAACTACAATTAAACAGAACTCAGAAATCAGCACTGAGAAGCTTGTAGCAGAAATACAGGAGTCAAATAGAGCCACGAACGAGACTCTGGTAGAGGTTTCTGAGGCCATTAATAGGAGGGTGGATTCTATTGAGAACAAATTCTCAGAGCTGGCAGAGAGAGTCCAACATCTAGAAAGCGGTGGCCTAGAACAGCATGCAAAAGAGTTCGAAGAAAAATTTCATGCTCTAGAGGACAAAGTGCATAACCTCGAGCGTAGTGGCAGGACAGTACGAGCAGTTGCGGAGGTTTCTGCGCGAATAAAAGCGCCATGCTTTGACGGCAGCGTACCATTGGGCATCTTTAGATTCCAGTTCGAGCCGGTTGCTAGCAAAAATGGATGGGATGCTGAAGAAAAAGCCATAGAGTTGATTTTGTCCTTAAAGGGTACAGCCGCAGAGGTACTTGAGACCGTGCCAGTAAGCAGCAGAAACAACTATAATGAAATAATGGCAGCATTGCAGCGCAAGTATGGTGGTGAGCACAAGCGCGATTTATACAGAATGGAATTGCGATGTAGAGTTCAAAAGCCTAACGAGTCTCTACAAGATTTCGCAATGAAAATCGAGCGTTTAGTGCAGCTCACATATCCAGGCGAGAGTCACCCGTTTCTGGACCACTTTAAAACTGAGGCGTTCGTTAATGGCATTCGCGACGCTGATGTTAAACTAGCTGTGTGCGCAACGCAGAAATCCACTTTCGCTGAGACTGTTTCATTTGCGCTGGCTCAAGAGACTGCAAGGATGGTTTTCAAACCGCAGATATGCAAGGTGCGGAATGTGGAGGTTTTGTCTGAGGAGGATAACAGCCTAGTTGCTAATGTTAAGGAAGCAATGCGACAATTGTTGGCGGAAAGTGCTATCAAAGAAAAGCCTAAGTGCTTTAACTGCGGAAAAATCGGTCATTTCCAGCGCAGCTGCAAAGCACCAAGGAAAAGAGGTAGATCTGTTTCGCCACCAAGAAACAGCAAACGGGTGAACCAAACAACATCACAAGAGTCCCCGTTAAACTAAAACGAGCTAGCGCTAAGGGGCAAGAGCTAGCTCCCAAAAACGAGGGCCCCACAATCTCCATATCAGTGATGCAGCAGAAAAATAGCAACCTTACTGCGTCTGGACACATCAACGGGGAAAAGCACGTACTTACCATAGACACAGGGGCATCGCAGTCAATAATAAGGCCCGATATAGCAAAGGGGAAATGCGATCGTTTAAGCAATATACGGCTACGTACAGCTACTGGAGAGCCTGCAACTGTCTATGGTAAGATTGAATTGAAGGTGACTATAGCCAACATCAACGTGAGGCATGTGTTTATTGTTGCCGATATTGTCGATGAGGTAATTATTGGAGCCGATTTTATGATTAACCATGGCATTAATCTACACATGGGGCAACAGCTGATGATTTGCCGTAATGTGGAAATACCCCTTGATGTTGGGTATGACAGCAAGCCGCAAGTAAGAAAAGTATTTGCTATTGAGAGTCAGACGTTACCGCCGCAGTCTGAAACAGTTATATGGGCGCGTATGAAGGGAGATTGTGAGGACAATCGGTTGTGGGTTGTAGAACCAGCAGATTTAAAGAGAGAGCTTATAACAGCAAAAGCTCTAGTAAAAACTAGTAAAGGAGGAATAGTCCCTATAAGAGTACTTAACTTGACAGACCATGAAAAAGTCATCAAAGAAAATTGCGATATTGGCCAGTGTACTCCAGCAGAGGCAATAACAAACTGCGAGAGGAAGATAGAGCCTACCAATTTGTCCGCCAAAGAACGTGAACAATTTGAGGAATACGTAGGAAAATGGGTAGCAGAACTGTCAGCGACAGACAGAAATAAAGCCAAACTGTTGCTAAAAAGGCATGCCAGTATCTTCGCCATGGGAAACCAAAGCCAGGGTAGAACTGCATTGGTTAAACATGAAATTAACACAGGCGAAGCTAGGCCGATTAAACAGCCACCCAGAAGTGTACCCCTAGCAAAGCGAAATGAAGTCAAAGAGCTTGTAAGAGAAATGGAGCGTGAAGGCGTAATTGAGCCATCTTCTGGTCCTTGGAGTTCGCCAGTAGTCTTAGTTAAAAAGAAAGATGGCAGTACTAGATTCTGCGTAGACTACAGGAAGCTCAATGACATAACCAAGAAGGACAGCTATCCGCTCCCCAGAATCGATGACACTTTGGACACGCTAGCTGGTACGAGATGGTTCTCTACGCTAGACTTGCGAAGCGGATATTGGCAAGTGGAGATTGCAGAGAAAGACAAGGAGAAAACTGCCTTCAGTGTCGGTAACGGATTATGGCAGTTCAAAGTTATGCCATTTGGTCTCTGCAATGCTCCGGCCACATTTGAACGCCTAATGGAGAAGGTACTGAAAGGACTCCACTGGAAGACATGCTTGGTATATCTGGATGACATAATCGTGATGGGGAAAACTTTTAATGAACACCTCAAAAACATGGCAGAAGTTCTTCAACGGATATCATCAGCTGGATTGAAACTCAGCCTGAAGAAATGTGCATTGTTCCAGAAAGAAGTGAAGTATTTGGGGCATCGTGTTACAGCAGACGGAATCTCAACAGATGAAGATAAAATACAAGCAGTAAGGGACTGGCATCAACCTAAAAAACTTCATGAATTGCGCAGCTTTTTGGGCCTTTGTACATACTACAGACGCTTTGTGCCAAATTTTGCCAGTGTAGCTGCAAGCCTGCATGAGCTGACAAAGAAGTCGAGACCATACCATTGGGGTGAGCCACAGGAAAAGGCATTCCAGAAACTTAAAGGATTATTGTGTACGTCACCAGTGCTAGCGTATCCCATACCTGGAGAAAAATTTGTGCTGGATACTGATGCGAGCGGCTATGGCATAGGGGGCGTGCTATCCCAAGTAGTTAATGGCACTGAGAAAGTCATAGGATATAGCCGCGTACTCTCAAAACCTGAGAGGAACTACTGTGTGACACGACGTGAGCTTCTGGCAGTATTGGAATGCATTAAACATTACCATAAGTACCTCTATGGTCAACACTTTACATTAAGGACTGACCACTCTGCACTGAGATGGTTATTGCAGTTTAAAAATCCTGAAGGGCAACTGGCAAGGTGGATTGAGCGCCTGCAGAGCTACGACTTCAGTATTGAGCATAGAAGGGGCACAAAACATAGCAATGCGGATGCTCTTTCAAGAAGACCCTGCTGTTTAGAGTGTAAACATTGCGTTAGAACCGAACAAAAGGAAGGCGTTGTTGATGTTCGGCTAATGCACATCGACTCTGATGAAGACTGGTTAGCGGCACAGAGGGACGACAATATACTGGGGAAAATTATAGCAGCCAAAGAGGAGGACAGAAGACCGTCGCGGAATGAAATTTCGGCTGAGAGTCCACTCGCCAAATCTTATTGGGCTCAGTGGAACAGCCTCAAGGTAATAAAAGGGTGCCTATACCGCGTATGGGAAAGTGTTGATGGCAAAACAACTTCAAATTTGATAGTTGTGCCATGTTCCAAGATAAGTAAAGTTCTGCAAGAATTTCACAATGGACCTAGTGGCGGTCATCTTGGAGTAACAAAAACACTTGAGAAACTGAAGCAGCGTTTTTATTGGGTTGGATGTCAACAAGCCGTAGCCGACTGGATAGCAAACTGCCCACAGTGAATAGCAGCCAAAGGCCCAGTAAGAAGAAGCCGGGGATAGCTACAGCAATACAACTCAGGAGCACCATTCGAGCGGATCGCAATGGATGTAGCAGGTCCTTTTCCCGTCACTGAAGCCGGAAATCGTTATGTTCTTGTGGTAATGGACTATTTCAGTAAATGGCCAGAGGTATATGCTATACCTAACCAAGAAGCAAAGACAGTTGTAAATGCATTCGTCAACAACTGGGTATGTCGCTATGGTGTCCCAATAGAATTACATTCTGACCAAGGAAGGAATTTCGAGTCTGCCATATTCAGGGAAATGTGCGAACTATATGGGATAAAGAAAACCAGAACGACGCCGTTGCATCCACAGTCTGATGGCATGGTAGAGAGGTTCAATCGCACCTTAGAAGAGTACCTGCGAAAAGTGGTAAGCAACCATCAGAGGGATTGGGACGAGCACATTCCCAAATTTTTTATGGCATATAGGTCAGCTGTACACGACTCCACATCGAGAACGCCAGCTAAAATTATCTTCGGGACGGAATTAAAACTGCCTGGTGACTTGGAATTTGGTGTTAAGCCAGCTGTAGAAGAAGGAGCCACTTCGTCCCAAGAGCAGGAGAACTTAAACGAACTGCATGATTTCGTGCGTAATAGAATAAAGATGGTCAGTGACAAGATGAAAGCTAGATATGACCGCGCTGCAAATTCGGAGGGATTTATGGAAGGTCAATTGGTTCTACTTTATAACCCACAACGGAAAAAAGGATTGTCCCCAAAATTACAGACTCACTGGGACGGCCCGTATAAAGTGATTACGAGAGTGAATGACGCTGTGTACCGGATACAGAAGCACAATAGCCCAAGGTCGAAAATGAAGATAGTACATCTCGAACGATTGGCGCGCTATGGAAGAGGTGATTGTATGCCTATTCGGGTCGAACAGGCTTAAGTGGGCGGCAGTGTTACAAAGTTTAAAAATAGATTCAAACATAACGACAATGTGGATATATGTACTTGGCAGCACTGCCAAATCATCTCAAGTTGTCACAATGTTACAACCCTGGTCAACACAAAGCAGATAATATTTGAATTAACGGAAGTAGAATATTCCGGATACATCTTCGAGAATATACAAGATCATTTGAGGCTGTGCAATAATAAGTGTAAATAACAACAACGAAAAACCTAGCAACATCAATGCTAAGAGATGATGCTGTTATTCTTAATGATCTTGTACGCAAGTATTTGCTGCTAACAAAAGCTAAACATGTAGTACACCAATATACACAGCAACATACACACAAATATACACATAAACATACCCACATAGCACAAGAAGAAACAAAACTACGCAACACACAGAACACTCATACATACAACCACACATAGTTACAATAAACAAAACACACAAGACAGCATTGTCATATAAACAAACACACGTATATAGCTACATGTTAAGTAAAGCACAACCAACAACAACCATGACCAGATGCTTCGCGAAGTTACCAGACGATGTCATTTTGCTATATAAAGTCGCTGCCAGTAATCAGCGGGATCAGTGTGATTTTAAATCTAGACGTGTTTACATCGCTAAGTGTTTAGTAGTACAAATACTCGTGTTAATAAAATAGTAAATAAAGTGTTGCCGCATTATATTTCTAAAATTAATTGTCTGTGTTTTTAATTTGATGCAATTAAACGAATCCTGGAAGGATAAGTAAAAAGCGTTTTTACGAAAAGGTTTAAAAACGTAACAATATATATATATATATATATATATATATATATATATATATATATATATATATATATATATATATATATATAAATGTATATTTATATGTATGTATGTATAATTTTTTTCTTTTTTCTTTTGAGTAACTCTTAAATTCATTGTGGTGGAGTGCTCGGTGGTGGGGGTGGAGTTCTCTGTTCTTGGAGATGGCTTTCCACAATCTGGTCCAAGGTCTCGCTGCGATTTGGGAACTCGTTATTTATCTTGACCTTTAGTTAACGACGGTTTCTACATAACACTAATATCGCTACTATTGTCACTACCGCAACAATTGCTGTCAAGGAGTATCTGATGCTACTTGTAACGTTTTGATGAAATTGAATCTCCTTAAAGGTTTCGATATTGTTTATCTGGGCTACTTGTATTTTCTGCAGAGTGGGTATAATTTCTGTTGAGATATCCTGTTGTAAGAGGAATTTTTGGCTTACATCCACTATTGTGCTGAAGTTGAACTGCCAACCTATTGTTACACTGCAGTTGCAGAATGAGAAAAGGTAGTTGCCCGTGAGGTTGGCCCGTTAGTCGTCACAGTTGGCCGACATTGAGGTTCTGTTAGCATTTATTACCATGATTGTACCCTCTTCTACCAATTCCACGGTTTCCTCTTCGTACGAAATCAGACTACAATTACCACGGAAACTGCAGCTTTGTGGGGGTTTTAGGTGCTTGAAATCTTCCTCTCCGGTGTAGCTGAAGACTGTTTTATCTAGATTTACAACGTACTCTCTGGGGGAATCAATTTGATGGTGACTGTCGTTTGGAACGGGTATTATCAATGACCTCTTTAGACTGACTGTTTCGATGGGCAACTTGATTACGAAGATTAGCGTGTTGTGCTTGTGTAATGCCACTCCCATCTGTTGTATGGTCTCAATATTTATTTTATTCTCTTCAATTTCCTCAATTGTCAGTAGGGGCGGGGTTGAATATTTTCACTTGACTTTTCATATCAACTAATTTGAAGAGCTGGAAAATCTCGGTAATGTTGACTTTCTGAGTGTAACTTGATCTGTGTCAAGTCGTTCAGCACCCTTCTGTTGTCATTTATTGCCTCAACCATTCTGTTGATGGAGGAATTGAATCTGTCGTTTATAGATATTTGATGGTTCGACTGTTCGATGATTTGGTACTCGTGTGCGTCAACTACCATGAAATGCTGATTTATCTGCTATCGGTCCTCATCATCCAATGTTCCATACAGCCACTTAATCACCTTCCCTCCAATATTCAGCAATCCCCGTTTTACGCGGCCCTGCAAAAGTGTGTGTAGACCAGATACGGGCGTTTCTTAGCACAATTGTGCTGAGATCATTCACACGTATGGTTAGGTTAGGTTACAGGCCCTTGGCCCTGGCGGGACAATCCACTTGCGTCCGTCGATATCCGTTCCTTTGTGATGCCCTTAAGCAGAGGACCTCCTAAAGGATGTCCTCAGCCGTTTCAAACCATCCTGTACCCCTGAGGAAGGATGATACCCCTGAAAGCCAGGCTGTCTAAGACTGACAGGAATCGGGAGCCCAGCGCCACTGCCTTTGCATTTGCAAGGGCAGGACACTGACACAGAAGATGAAGGACAGTCTCCTCCTCCTCTTCATCATTGCAGCTTCTGCAATAGTCGTTGTATGTAAGACCCATCCTTCTCGCATGAGTCCCAAAGCTACAGTGTCCTGTCAGAACAGTCACCAGTTGACGCATGCGCGCCTTGTCAAACTTGAGAAGGTCGCGTGTTCTGCGCAAATCATAGTGGGGCCACTTGGCCCTTGCCACGAGACAGTTAGATACGCTTTCCCACCTAAGTTGAGCTAGTTTGTATGATTCGCTTTGAATCAGAAACTTGCGTCGCGATAATGGAATGCCAGTAAAGGGACTGATCATTGAACTGCTCAATTCAGTCCCCTGTCTGGCAATCTCATCCGCAGTATGGTTGCCTGGACATCTAGAATGTCCCGGCACCCAAACCAGTGTCACCCTCGAATGTCTCGCTGTCTCGTTTGTAACGTGCCGTTACAAATACCCCCAACCAATACCACCAGTAAAGTATGCTGGTTAGTATATTTATTGCATGTACTCACAATAAAACGCTTTGCTTAGCACTACTGCATAAACAAGAACAAGTACACTTACCTAATAACAACCAGTAACACAACAAAACACACGTACGCACATACATACATAACAACAACCAAGCAAATAACATTGCTAACCAGCACAAAACAAGTAACACAAGAAAACACATGCACGCACATACATACCTAACAACAACTAAGCAAAGAACATTGCTAACCAGCACAAAACAAGTAAACACATGCACGCTCATACAAAATACATAACAACAAACGTGCAAATGTAAGCAAACAAAACATAACATTGCTATAATTCTCAGTGGCTTCATATGATAACAAGGATAAGTAGACAAGGTTTGCACACAATCGGGGAGCAATTAACGATATCGTACGAACGATAATTACAAGAAGAATATTCTTGAATTGTCGTCCGAGAGCTTTACCGATTCTTGTTCAAGTATTAATAGTTAACCAAATTAACTCGTAGTTTTGCCGATTACAAGCCTCCGAATACTCTTGTAGTCGTACTAATCCGTAGCCGAGCTCAAGCCTCCGAATACTCTTGAGTTCGTAGTTCGTAGTTTTGCCGATTGCAAGCCTCCGAATACTCTTGTAGTCGTACTAATCCGTAGCCGAGCTCAAGCCTCCGAATACTCTTGAGTTCGTAGTGTTGCCGATTACAATCCTCCGAATACTCTTGTAGTCGTACTAATCCGTAGCCGAGCTCAAGCCTCCGAATACTCTTGAGTTCGTAGTATTGCCGATTACAAGCCCCTGAATACTCTTGTAGTCGTACTAATCCGTAGCCGAGCTCAAGCCTCCGAATACTTTTGAGTTCGTAGTTCGTAGTGTTGCCGATTGCAAGCCTCCGAATACTCTTGTAGTCGTACTAATCCGTAGCCGAGCTCAAGCCTCCGAATACTCTTGAGTTCGTAGTTCGTAGTGTTGCCGATTACAAGCCTCCGAATACTCTTGTAGTCGTACTAATCCGTAGCCGAGCTCAAGCCTCCGAATACTCTTGAGTTCGTAGTTCGTAGTATTGCCGATTACAAGCCCCCGAATACTCTTGTAGTCGTACTAATCCGTAGCCGAGCTCAAGCCTCCGAATACTCTTGAGTTCGTAGTTCGTAGTATTGCCGATTACAAGCCTCCGAATACTCTTGTAGTCGTACTAATCCGTAGCTGAGCTCAATCCTCCGAATACTCTTGTAGTCGTACTAATCCGTAGCCGAGCTCAAGCCTCCGAATACTCTTGAGTTCGTAGTATTGCCGATTACAAGCCCCCGAATACTCTTGTAGTCGTACTAATCCGTAGTCGAGCTCAAGCCTCCGAATACTCTTGAGTTCGTAGTTCGTAGTGTTGCCGATTACAAGCCTCCGAATACTCTTGTAGTCGTACTAAGCCATAACCGAGCTCGAGCCTCCGAATACTCTTGAGTTCGTAGTTGATAATTTCTAACCCGAATACAACTTAATATTACCTGTCTCACTCCATTAGTAGCCCGAACCACAGACGAGTGTTATCAGCCTAAGTACCAGAGCGGTGTAGCCGAGGAATCAGCGCAGCCCCGATACTAGAAATTTAACCCACTAGCTTTAAGATCGTCTAAGTAGTTTAAGTTTCGTTTCAATAAACATTTTGTTCCCGAATATACACATCACCTGAAATATTCGTGTTTTTATTGTCAAAGGAAGTAGACCTTTGATACGAACCTGGAGCGGCTGAGTCATACCCCAGCTGGAAAAATAAACTACGTTACAATGGCGCCCGAGCAGGGACTTGATTCAAAAGCCGAAACCGGTGGTAAAACCTTAACTACAGCCACAAACGGATTTGAATCAAGTCAGGAACAAGAAAACGAAACTTTACTACACACTGATTCACTTAGCTGGGTTTATCTTCTTCGGAAAGATAAATTAGTAAACGTCTGCCGAGAACATAGTATTCCGATCACCGACGGGGCGACTGTGAGCCAGCTTCGGAAACAACTAAGCGAGTTAATACGAGCGAAACGGCAACGTAAATCATCGGAGAACATTTTGCGCACACTGGATGCAGAGGTGTTGGCGGAAGATCGCGAGTACGTCACCGAAAGCCAAACAACAATATCAGTTCCACCTCGCAATCATCCTGGAGCCACGAACTCATCCGCAAACGACGCGGAAGTTATGGCAACGATCCGCAGGTGGAAACTAAGTTACAGTGGCGGTGATAATTTAACGGAGTTTCTCGAACGCCTCGAAGAGCTAGCAGAGTGTTACGGATATCACCATAGGCAGCTGCTTTTCTCACTGCTAGAAATCCTGGAGGACAAGGCGTTGCAATGGTACCGTATTAAAAGGGATCAAATAACGTCTTGGAAAGACTTTAAAGAACAAGCTATACAGTTCTTCCTACCCAAGCGATACCTTGCCCAATTAGAGGAGAATATTTACCACCGAAAACAAGGAATTCGTGAGAAAGCTAAAGACTACATCATGTCGTTACAAGCACTCATCCGACAACACCCCGACCTCAGGCAACGCGACCATATTGATCGCATATATGATGGGTTACGATATGACCACAAATTATATATCCGCCGAAGAGATTTTCGCACTATAGATGAATTAATCGAGCTCGCTGACGAGTATGACCTACTCCGTAGAGAAGAGGGAAAACAGGGTCGACCACAAACGAGTCACTACGTGGACCAACCGACAGATTCAAAAACCTACCAACGCGAAACACACTGCTGGCGCTGCAAACAACCCGGCCATCGGAGACGGACTTGTACTAACACGCCTCGTTTATTTTGCTCCCACTGTGGCCGGGACAACATTATGTCACGAAATTGCCAATGCACGTCACCCGAAACAAACATTAGCAATCGGTACTATATTACCATTAAAATATGCGACACTCCCATACAAGCTCTTATAGACACCGGTTCTACACTAACTTACATCGGCAAAAGAGTACGACTATTATTGGAAGAGCATAAAGTCCGGGCTAGAAACTACCATCGAACGATACAACTTGCTGATAGCTCCTGTGTCTCCACCGTTAAAGTCTATCCCATCGCTATCAACGTTAATGGATCGACCACCCAACTACTAGCATCCGCATTGGACAATCTAGCCGAGCCCGTTATACTAGGTATGGATTTTCTACGGCGCCGTCAGGCCATTTTATCACTGGAAGGCATAGAAATAAAACTTTCCGCATCCGCACCAGAAACCCCCCTTCGTACCTTGCACCAGCTTAGCCAACGGGGCAACGTAACCAATCAGCAAGAGGAGAAATTGGAGAACATATTAGCCATGGCCAGAAGAACGTTTGCAGCAATTACCGGACCGTTACGTATAGGCGAACATGTGATTCGCATGAGGCACAATAATCCTATAAAACAACGATATTATCCACTTACAAGATTTGAAAAAATATCACGAGCGAACAGCCTAAAGGAAAATACTAATAATCATAATAATTCATATCAACAGAAAACTATAAAAGGATCACCACACCGCCGTCACTTTACCAGTATCGTTATGAATCGCAAGCCAACCAGACCGATACCACCAGGAAAAATCAGGGATTACTTGCGCAACACCAGCATGCCCAAGCGCATTACGGAATATGTGCCGCCACCCGAAGCTCGGCCAAAAATCATTGCAGTGGAAACATCTGCGATTGCTGGAAGTGCTAACCCGGAAGCCAATATGCTAGCCCAGCGAATATGGCATCAAAGGAGCAAGCCTGCACCAGTTCATGCGCTAAACTACGCCGGTGAACCGCCTCCGCTAGCACCTTTGACGTCACGGCCTTCAACATCAGCCGTATACACCCTAGCCAACCACCAAGACCAGATGCCACCACTGACACCGCTAACACCAGACACCATTCCAGAAGAATCAAGAACGCAGAGGGAACTAGACCTCCACAACGACGTCCTCAGCCTAAGCACCCCCGAAATTAGCGAAGACGAGGCGGACGATGACCCCTTTAGAGGGATTAAAATCAGCGTACCGCAAACAGCCAAGAATGGACGCTGGATGATCTACCCCAAAGGACGACCAAAAGTAGCGGTCCAAATAAAAAAGGGAATGGTCCACTTGAAGAGCCAAGGGAAGACCAAAACATTTCCCCTAGAGAACTAAACCAACGGGGGTATGGACAACTCTAATAGATATGGCAATAGAAATGATATTTAAGTTTCAAGAACATATAGGCTTTTTTTTATTATTATTTTTCTTTTTATTCCAAGAATTACAAAATAATTTGTTTTATATACTTTATTTCAAAAATTATATTAAAAGAATATCAAAAAAAAACACAAAATAAAAAAAAATATTATAAAAAATATATATAAAAAAAAAACAACAAAACAAAAAAAAAAACAACAACAAAAAAACAAAAACAAACAAAAAAAAAGAAGACCAAAAAAAACAACAAAAAAATAGCAAAAAAAAAACACACATATTGAAGTAATATATATATATATATATATATATAAGTATTCTGGCCCCGAGTATCTCAAGCGCATTTTTTTCCCCAAAGTGGGAAGGGAATGTAACGTGCCGTTACAAATACCCCCAACCAATACTACCAGTAAAGTATGCTGGGGGTCGATTCTGGTTCTGTGAAAACGTGAAATGAAAAGTTTTTTCAGCTTTTCATAGTAATTCTGATTCGCGTACTATGAAAAAACGTAACAACAATAATGTGTTTTCATAATGTAAAAAACAGGCGGAATGAAACGAAATTTTTTCATATTTGCACATCAATGGTGATTCTGGTTCAATGCAACTGTGTAAACAACTGTCAAAAAGTTTTCATATGAAAAAAATTTTTTCACTTCATTTATTATCGTGATAACAATGGAGAAGGTTCCAAGAGGAAAACGCGCATCGGAAAACCAAAAAGAATTCCTCGTAAACTTTTTAGAGGAAAACGTTGACGTTGCTAATGACAAGTAAGTTATTTATATAAT